>SJOL01008821.1:739760-917329 GCA_004794785.1 Opisthorchis felineus
ATTTAAAGTGCCACCAAGCCTTGCAGGAGTGGCATTGCATACCACGTCTTACATTCGGCGGACACCCATTTCGTCCACATCTGTTATGGTCCAACGATGGCTGTGGAGTGCAGCTTGAATTGATTTGCGTCATCATTGAGAATGGGTGCAAAATAGGAACCGAGTGCAAAATAACGAAGGTTATCACGTAAACGTTATGTTAGAGTGAAAAAATTCAACAACTGATACTCGTGAACTCTGTAAGCAGATTGAACAATGAAAGAATTATTTCACAAATTCGCACGAGGGACAAGCGAAACCGATTTCAAACGTACCGCGCTTGATTGGGTATTTTTTCCACGCCATTCCTTGCGCACGCATGTAGCACTGGATAAGATACCTTTTAATGTTTCAGGAATAAAAGTTTCAGCCTAGCCAATCGGCATATCAGCCAAGTTAACGAGTCGCGCCAGTTTAACTGCCGTATTGTGCGCCAGTTCAGCACTCAGGCATGGCAATTGAATCGGAGGCCCCATTCTTGTACGGTGTACTTTTGACGAAGTCGCACATAGGTGGTGACTACGGGGTTGCTCGTGTCTGGCACAAAGTACTTTTGTGTTAGCCTAACGAGCCTAGAGAGTGCACCAGCTGTGCTGCCAGTCTCTTGGCATTGTATGGAGTTGCCATTATAAGATAAGGTGACGCTGCCCGGGTTCATTTTTATTGGAGAGTGGGGAGGTTAGGGGGCATCATGTTTATTCAAGACTGGCAAAAAGCCGACATGCAACGGGTAAAACTTACTTCTGATGAATGTTAAGTGGTTTTTCACAGACAAATTATGAGTAACCTGTGGGCCACCTTGGAGAAATCCTTTTCAAGATTTTGATGTAATAGCACACAGGTGTCGTTTGGAAAGAAGCATTTTGGGTAGGTCGTTCGTGAAACCCAGAGCACTGAGGATCTGACTATCAAATCTGCAGTATACCGAAGAAATGCGCAAAATACCGAGCGGTTGTTGTGCGGTTTGTGATATCCGACCGAATGGATTGGATCGGGGGGAACTGCATTGCCTCAGGCTGCTGGGTAAGCCAGTGGAACGTAGAGGTGCACCATACCGGAGGCTTTGGTAAAGCAGGGCAGATAACATCCGTTTAAACCTAAACACCAACACTGTTCTTACAGCTATCTCACGCAAGCCCAAAGATTTAGGTAGCAGCTCTCCTCAAGGAAACAGTTCTTATGGGACAAGGTTACTATCCTTGGGTAGGTTCGCAATTGGTTTACCATCATCGATACCAATGCTTGAGACAGCACAGCAAGCAGACAGATTTTGTGGTAGTTCAGTGGTGCCTATCTCATAAATCTGAATGACAACCTCTTGTGTATACCACTGTCTAAAACTGCGTGTGAAAATGCCCCGACCTTGTAATGATGCCTGTGTCCGCGGCTGATTTGTGATGCCAGGTTTTAACGCTGAATTCGGCCGCTACTATGGACAGCTCAATTCGCCCAGTGGTGAAGTCATTGTCCGCAGGGTTAGGGTTGATTACGATTAGGCAGCCACGATTTGTGCGGACCTTACTGGGTGGTTTGCGGGGCCTTCTTCTATGAACAGGTGAGGTACCCGGTGGATGAACAGAATATCTGATCTTTTGCGGCTAATCGGCGTGCTAGCAGTAGAACCCAGACTTCATTGAACCGAGTCTATCAGGCTCTCCTGGTCCGCCACAGGGACAAGCCATTTAATCGTGGACGGAGTGGAACGGAGATAATGGGACCGCGACCGGTGCTAGATGAAAGTATATTTCTTTTGGTGCATGCTGAAGACCTGCATGTTCGTATGAACCAGCACGCAGCAAGAACCATAGCAAGAGTGGCGATTAAGGGAGCAGATCAATTCAATCTGGTAAACTTTTGTGAATACTAGCTTCACAACTGTGTCCAAATCTGGGCTCGAGTGGGGGTAGATGTACAGATTTGTGGCATCCTGCGGCTTGTATTAACGAGTTGTGGGACTGCGAAGACTGTTAAGTTCATAGAAGTAGGCAAGCGCCCTCGAAATGTCCGGTCGTCCGTTTTCAGCAAAAAAGGAGGTTCAGGTTAATAGCCTGTGTGGGGTGCATCCACATAGTCAGAAACTAAATGAAGGACGTGCCCTAGCTGACAAGATGGTCTTACGCTATTAAGTGGACTCTTGGTGATAACTCTCAGGCGTCTATGCTACCACGGTCTTTATGCTTCTGGAAATGAGGACTCCGGATTTCACAGGGTAGGTCATCAGGTTTTCGACAGGTACGACGATCGCTGCCACCGTTGAGAGCGAGGATGGTAAGCTAATTTCAGGTGGAATTGATGGTTTGGCCACCGGTACCCCCTTAAAAGTACCCCGCAAATTGATATTTAACATTTTTATCGGCGCTGCTCTGCTGGCTATTTTGCCATTGCATTATTAGGGAGCTTGGCTGACGTTCTTTGTTAGATCTATTTTGATAAATGAGTTTGATGGGAATGATATAATGGGCGGCCGGGAAAAACGCTCCGAGAGACTCTCAGGAACCGCTATATCAGCGTGCCACGAGGAGGTCAAGACTCATGTAATCACCTAAACGACCATTTCTCGTCTACCACTCCCTGGCCAGCAAAGGCACACGTGGCTGGAAACGCACCGAACGTAGCCTTTATTCTACGGGTTTCACATTGAGTGACAGGCGAAGAATCAAGCCTAAACCATCAGCGGTTGCCATTTATTCAAAATGTGGCCCGGAAGCAAGGATCAAACTAAAATGAGCGTAGAGGCATGTTGCTAGCCTGATGAGAGATCAATCCCCTGCAGTGAGTGACAGGAGTGGCCACACAACCAGGAGACGCGATCCATCTGCAGCATCGGCCGTAGTCGAATGAGCGGCCCCATCCATGTACGAGGATTCCAACGGCCTCATCGCCAATAGGGAGTTATTTGGAAAGTACTACACTGAGCACAAGTGATTACACCAACACGCAAGCCAGTGATTAATTTGCTTCTTTCTTAAGGGTTTTGGAATGGGTGTCATGGAGATCAAGAGAGCTAGTGCATTCGTAACGGGTACCTGATCAATAATTCCAGGAATAGGGTTTGACCGGAAGATGAGCTAATTTTTTTTGGCGCAATTTCCACCTGCAAGTGTTTTGATAGTGTAAATCAAGGCTGTCTGGCTGGTGCCACAGACCAAGCCGCGAACTTCGTGAGCATGGGATGAAAGCGTAGGTGCCTTTCGGCTGAAATCTTAGTGCTGTTTCAATAGTAAAGAGGTGAGCACGCGCGGTTCTGCGTTGCCTCGGCACATGTGCACCAAGCCTGCCAAAGAAATAGGGTGGAACGAGGCGATGGATTTGGTAGCCGGAGTTATTGCCTGAGGAGAAGGGGATGTGTGTTAGGGAGCTGAGACTGGTTCCCATACCCAGCCACGAGTTATACCGGAGTTACTTGCTCAAGAAACTAGGTTTTAGGACGAACATAAATCGAAAGCACAAAAAACGCTAATTCTGAGTTTTGAGAGCGCAGCGTTGAGTGAAATGTACCTCAAACTGAATTCCAGCCATCATGCATTATTTTATGTCAAGCAGGTTTGCGCATTCAAGAAGTGGTGAACTAAGGATCTAACTCAGTTGCCACCTTGACTTCATCCGGCTCTCCACGGACATAGACGGGATATTCATAGACGACGACCACGAACAGATGGCTCTTCCGTTTCGTGGATCCGTCCGCTGCTGCAATGCACTTCTCTCAAACGTAGAAAATCTCACCAGTATGATTAATCTTGAGAAGTGCGAATTGAAAAAAGGCTAGCATTGATGTCTTCAGCGGATAGATTAGCGGAGAACTGATGTTAAGTCTCAGGAGCTCTGTTTACGGTTTATTATTCACATTACTTCTGAAAAGTGAGAGTTTTCGAATTGCTTATCACCCCTATGTCTGTCCAGCAGATCATTGTTCAGTGCTGCTTGTTCACTTTCAGGCGCTGGAAGAGTGAACTTCAATATCTGACGTGAACCAGGGTAAACAGAGAACCCAGGCTCATTTGCGGGCAGGTATTGCTGAAAGGCTGGATTGCTGGAGTCATCAGTGATCGAAAAACCCTTGTTGTAGACCGACAGATGTGTGTCTCACACTTTGGGTTATTTCAGAACAACATCACAATTTTTCCACTATCCTCTCATTAACATAAAGCTGAAAAATGTTTTGCCCGAGTATGGACAATTTTCTTGGCGTCCGTGCCGCCACGAAACATTGCTAAATTGTCAACCTGATGCGAATGGTCTGCGAGCCTCTCATTTTGAGTGATGCGTAAAACACCAAGACAGTAGAAACAGCCTGCTTCATTCCGAACTTGCAGTGCTATGTGTCCGGCAATAAAAGTAAACCTGAACAAACTTTGAGAAAGTTGAAAACTCCAAAAATTCTCAGGGCTTGGCAGATTGTCAAATGAAAATTCGCGATGAAAACGTTAACGAGCAATCCAGACAGCAAATGCGCATTTAATTCGAGGCATATGAGTACAACATGGTAACATGCAGCTCGGATCACATTATTTTGCTGAAAGGGACCTCATGTTTTCGCAGCCAAAGCTCCACCCAACTGAACTAAACCCGTCGAAATTGAACTGAACTGAACCCATACGGACCGACCGCGAAATTTAAGACAACTAATCAGCAGGCCGCCATCTTGTACTGTAAGTGCCTGTTCGGCTCGTTGACGGTCGTTCCTAGTCCTTACTAGGCTGTTTGCTAACTCTGGCACAATCCATCACCACATCTTTCCTTCTTGAGCCCAATTTTTCTACCCCATGAATGTCCTTCATAAAGACCTTCGCCGACCCCTCGAAGGTCACTTTGGGAAGGTCGTTCATCTGTAATTCGCTCTCGCGGCCAAGTATGGTTTTTCACAGTTTTAGCTCCACCAGAATAATCGTTTAGTGATATTCAGTCACCATCTGTTGTATTCGTGTTTTTACAGTGGAATCCTGCTCGCAACTGCAATGTCAGAGGCTCGGGCGATTGCGTCTACAGGTTCAACCAGTACTGCGCATGAGGATGTAGATAGTGCAGTATCCAACAGCGCTATCCAACCAGTGAGTGTTGATTCTGGTGCTCTCGGTCCTGCAGAGACGAACGACGACAGAAATGCCACTCACGTCACCATCCAACTTTCGGATGGTATGCAGGGGTCCTCCCTTACCCAACAGAAATTGCAAGACCTAATAATGCAACTCTCTCAGTCGGGTCAAATACAGTTACGAGAAGACAGCAAGATCGTGATCGATGTAAGTCGGTATTTCCTTAGTATCACCTCGTGTTCCTTTTCGACGGGAACCTACATATCGTTCTTGTGGTATACACAACGCGCGCAACGCTACTGACGTTTGTCTCCACTAGCAACACGTGAAGCGGTGGTAAGATTTGACCCCAGATTATTTCCATCTGTAGGACACGAAATCCTGGCTAGCCCTCTAAAGTCCTGTTAATTCTGTAAATCTGGGATATTTCAGCCTTATTACAGCTCGTATTAGCCAACTTTTGGACGTAGATTACCCAAATCATGCGCCATGTGCCCAGTGAGCACATTGCATTCGCAGGGTACCCAGACAGTATGCGGCATGCTTCGGTAGTGGCAAGCTTCTGGATATTGCTCAGTAACTGGTGATCCTCGGCAAAAATGGTGTGGTGGGTATTCGTTAGGCGCACACTGACGCTGCCGAAAATTCGTGATACGTCTTGGACAGGATGTGTCTAACCCATATTTTTCAAGTACTGCTGACTACTTAAGAATCACCGGTTTCTTAAATCCCGTACTTCCCCCTATCTCTTTCAACACGCTGTGGATACCTAGAGCCTGCGCACCTTGAGCACATGACGGAGACATGATTGCCCATGAATGGGGAAACCGACTTCATAATAACGGAAAAAAGAAAATGACACGCGAAACTCGGCAACTGGGTGTTGCCTTTGGTTCCTTTTTCGTCATCTTTCTCCGCGGTCTGTTCGCAGCCAGGCTTCTTAATTGTCTAAACTGAACGGTTTTATGGTAACTGCTGTAGGAGCAGGTATCTCGCTACGACATAAACGCTAGAGATCCTCCGCGATAGTAGCATCTCAATCAACGAAACTGAAAAATACTTGTATAAATATGTCTGACGGAAAGTGCATGGAAGGCTAAATCTAAACCAGCTGAATCGGTCACCGCAGAAGGTTCTAATTAATGAGAATGTGACTGAATATATGCAGCAGAAAAACGAAACCGAAGTTGCCCCTTTGGGGAGAAGTTGAATTCTCATACGAGTAGTTTTAGGCGGAGGTTGATTGTACCGAAGGAAACCAAGGGCAAGAGAGCATCTAAGGGCCTACCGAGAAGTACGCACAACCATGCCTCGAGACATAACATGAAGAAATGGTGCCAAGTTCGCGCGAATACCAGGATGTGGAAGGACCGACACGAAAAAAAATCGTTCAGCTGTAACACCCGGTGCCTAGCTGCCATGCCACCCGGGGGAAGCACAAGTGCTGGGATACTGCCAGGTTGCCCAAGCCTAGACAGGGGAAGTCGAGAGGCAGAGGTCGGGTTCGAACCACGGACCTTCCGGTCAGTAAATTCGCGCTCTAACCACTTGAGCCATCTCGCCCCGACACGAAGGCCGAGCAGCATGTAGCCGCTGACTGTTCCAGTTTTCCTGATCACCCCCTATAAAGCCTAGGTGGTGACATCACTAGGGGCTTACCCCCAGGTCCCAATGAGCATTTCCGTTTGGTTGATAACTTACTACTTCGAAGCGATATTTTAAGGCCTGCCGACGAGGCGTCAAATTTATTGCATTTGCTAAACAAGCCTACGCTAATGACATAGGTTATCATATGGTTTTATATTACGAGTACCTTCCAGGGTGGTTGGCAGTGTAGTACATCTTGCAAATGACAAAGTCGAACATTGGTGCATTCATTGTTTTCGGGTGGCAGGTTTGTAGAGACTAATATACTTGTACGAATCTCTTGCATGGTGGGTTAGCAGGTCACTTTTCTGCGAGTCCTAATCTGTAAGGTAGTTGATGGAACACATGGGTAGGTTGGTAATTACGCGAGAAGGGGTAAACTTTCACTTTGTCGGGTAGCAGTATTCATCGCAACTAACGGGAGCCACTTCGTTCCGATTCCGCAGATTACAGCTTCTCATAGGGCCCCTTACGTCCTAGAGCCCCAGGAATTCATGTCCAGTTGAGGAGGTTTCTCGGTCGCTGTAACAACCGTCACTTAAGTTGGTCAATAGTAAATCAGCTTTAGAAGTTGAGTGACAAAACACCGAGCAAAGGAGGTCAGGCCGGGCTGCTACACAACATGCCTGCGACTTATTACGATTGTTTGAAGCGTGGCTAGTTCCTCTGCAGAAGACGAGGCTGCAATTACGGGTGGCCTTTGTGGCCTTACTCGGACGGTAGTTGGTAGTTGACGAGTTCAGGGATAGCAACTGTTCTGTTGGATACTTCAGACTTCTATGCGGTCTGACAGTCGCGAGTTATTCATCTCCATAAGAGCTCAAGGTTACACGATACACATAGGGTTAGTTGGAACTATTGGGATCAAAGCGCACTAACACCACTTTATTCTAACTGACTAGTGCTGCGGAACCACTGATTGCTACGGGCACACCATAGGTATCTCAAAGTAGACATAGGTATGAGGTATGCTCATTCACAAGTCTTTCGGTTCGCTATTGGTAGACGTAAGATGGCGGCTGTTGTCCCAAGGGATAAGTGTATGAAACCTCCACAGGTTGGTAGGACTCAGGCTACCTGCTTTGTTCATAATGGGGATGTTTAATCAACGCCAGGGGCCGTTACGCCATCATCTACCAGTAACTATGTGGACGACGCGCAGACCAGGCAATCGGTTCTGTAGATACATTTATTTGCCTGGGCAATTGTGTTTCAGTTGACTGGCTGGAGACGATATTAATCATCGAATAGGGGAAGTCAGGACTGATTTTTCAGCATCCGACACCGGTGGTGCAGTCATGATGTTAGTTTGTCATTGACGGGCAACGTATACACTGCAGCAGTGCGGTGCGTACTACTTTGCGTCAGAGTCGTGGCTTCTACACGCAGAGGAGGAGGTATGGAAGATGTTAATGTTTAATCATCGATGTCTTCGAAGCATTGATCGGATTTGGTGAGAACATCGGACTAGCACTGATGAGGTACAGCAGATGGTTTTATGAAAAAAACGAACTTTCGCCACGGATAGGCTACTCACACTTCTCAAGTTACGTTGGTTAGAACATGTGCTTCGCATTGCAAAGGACCGTCTGCTTCATAGTGATTGCTTCGCCCAGCCCTGTGCTAAGTAGGAGTGGCCGAGAAATTGGCAGTCTATGTCCCGGCAGCGAATAATGAAAACAGCCACCAGTTGATAACTGTCGCTTCTTTGAACGATAACCCCGGGACTCAAATCATCAATAGTTAATGACACTTCCAGACATTGCTCAATAACACAGTCGGTGGCGCGTATGCATCGATGCTATCGCCTTTAATGCTTGGCTCCCTGCTCTCCTAGTTCCCTGTGACCGAAACTGTAGCAGCTGAAACTAACTTGTCCTTGGTTATAGCTGGTTTATAGCTGGCAAACTTAACTGAACTGAACATGATTGCGAAATATGGTATGTCCAAGAAGTTCGCGAATATCGTGTGCTGTCTTTGTTTGCATACTTGTGGGCGCGAGATGGCTCGGTGGTTAAGCCGCCAGCTTACGGACCGGAATGTTCGTGGTCCGAACTCGACCTCAGTATCCCGACTTCGCCTGTCTAGGCTTGGGCAACCTGGCAGCATCCCATCCCTCCTACTTACTTCGGGTGGCATGGCAGCTAGGCACCGAAGGGTGTTACAGCTGAACGATTATCTTATTATTATCTACTTGTGGGCACTGTGATTATATTTCGAGCCTTCCAAAAGCTTTCCTACAAGCAGTGTTGTTCAACAAGGATGTCGAATTGCTCTATTTTGTCATTTAGCCATTGGTGAAGCAAAGGCGTAAAAACTGGTTGGTCTCCAACACTTTGTCGACCATATACTTTCAAGTGAGAACCTTGCAGACCTGGAATATTCGGATGACGTTGTTTTCGTTTTTGAAGAAAGTCAGGAAGCACAAGTAATACTAGAGGAGCTGGTCGAGGTTATCCAGTCCTTCGGCATGTGCTTGGCGCCTACAAAGTGCGAAGTCATGCTGCAGTCTTTGAACATGCCTATGAGGATCTTCGAATGACACTGCGAGTTTTGAAACACTATACGTATATCGGAAGGTGAATTTGCTCCAATGGTAAACGCTGTCAACGTATAAATCTCAACGACGAGAATTGCGTTTTCCAATTTGCGCCAATTGTGGCATCAAAAGAGGCATATCGTTGTGCCTCAAAAGACGCATGTGTCAGACTGCAATGGTGTATTGTTGTACGGCTGCGAATCGTGGTCACTTCTAACGGATGATGTGAAATATTTTCAAGTTTTTGACCATAGGTTTCTCCGAACTATACCTGGGGTCGGTTGAAATTAGCGATCTGAAACGGATCTTTGAGGAATCAGAAGGCGATTCGCTCAAAAACTGCTTGCAGCACCACAAACCAAGGTGGTTGTGTCATGAGTTACGCATGCCGAGTTACCGCTGCGGAGAACGTTGTTTTACCGCGCCTAATTTTGAGTGGTGGAAACTTAGAGATGGACACAGTTTGACGTGGCACAAGGAAACGAAAGATGTCACAAAACGTCTGGGTGTTGGCGCTGTTCGTCTTCCAGGATGGAGTCCACGTGCCTTCCCTGTGCTTGGATGGAGGCACCGAACGATCTGGCGACTAACTGATGTCAGTAACAATGTACCGGGAAAACCTTTGATCCACGCAAAACTACACATAGGTGTATTCATTCCAAATATGCTCACTGCGAACGTAGTTACATGCGCAACAATACGTGTTTGGCCTTAGAGCATAACACCACCAGCAGCCCCGGAATTGGCCGTAAATTTTGGTGGTCTGAACCCACCACAGGAGCCGAGGCTACTGCCTCTGTAAATGGTTGGAGTTTCTCCCATCGCGTTAACGTCACCAGTGCCACGCTGAAGGATGTTAGCGAAACTATGTGCGAAGTAGTTGGTACACCCATTGCTCCTCAGCTTATTACGCGCGATACCTCGCAGAATCAGAATAAAAGGGAAATCCCGAAGCCTAACTGTTACAGCGGTAGTCACGCCAATTATGAATCTTGTAGGTATCAACTGCTGGTGGGGAGCTCTCATTCGATCCCGCCGCTCTCTCTGCGGCCGGCAACTTGACTCCGATCACACTATACTGCGAGAATATCAGACAATTCGCTTTCCTTCGGGACTTAGCAAACAAAAATAATTTTGTCACTAGCACACTACTATAGCCAAGCAGCATCGATTTGAGCCAGTTAAAACATTTTGCAATCAACCTGCAATGCCGGTACTGGGCGCGTCAGTGACTCCTGGCAAAATGCGTTGTCTTGCTAAACTAATTAGTTGAGACTCCGCAGTGAAGTAACTTGGTAACCAAAGGGTTGCAGTGCTTTCGGTCACGCTTCATACCCTTAGACATACGTTGTCCCGGTTTCGCGCGCCGACTAGTAGAACCTACGCCCAGTTCAGCTCGTCCTTTTCGAGACATGCTTATTGTTCTGCACATTCTCTGTGGATTGAATCACGAGCCTATTTTGTCAATTAGCTGTTCTCAATTATTTGTGCAAGGAGTCATTGTTGCTGTCATCATCATCATCGACAGCACGACATCAGTGTTCAACTCTGATGCTTCGCCGCCGTAAAACCATGATTTATTTGAAAGCCTTGTTGTGAAGAAAAGAACAAAGTTGGACAGAGAAGGGACCTGGTGCTATCTTATTACAATCATTCTGAGGTGCCTACACCTTCAAACACTCATTCAAGGAATCTGGATACAAACTGACAACACGAATGCCAGTGACAGTGATTAGCAGCCATATCTTGCAGCGTCTCTAACCAGGCGCAGTGGGGATCACGCGGTCCCCATCCTGGAAGTTAAGTAGCACCGACAACACCCAATTGTTTCGTAATCTCTTTCATACCCTTCTCTCAGCTCAGGGGTTTGTCACCTCTCTGCTCCCGCCACTCTGAGTTGGGCACGGAAAACAGCACCTTCGGCGAGATGGCTCAGTGGCTAGAGCGCCAATCCATTGACCGGAGGGTCCGCGGTTCGAACCCGACCTCTGCCTCTCGACTTCCCCTGTTTAGGCTTGGGCAACCTGGCAGTATCCCTGCCCTCGTGCTTCCTTTGGGTGGCATGGCAGTTAGGCACTGAACGGGTGCCAAAGCTGAACGATACCGGCAAGCGATGGTTTGGCATACGCAATACATGGCCTAACCAACGCAGCTTATGGTGCTGGACACATACTTCGATTGAAGTTTCCGTTGCACATCCGAACACTCGCTTATTAACTGCCTCGTTACGGACTCACCGACACCAACCCACACGACTTATGGTTCTGAGACATCGGTTGTCGGAGACCTGAAGGCGTCTCAGTTCCGCTGCTCGAACGGGATATACCCCTTTTACGCCATAGGTGTCTGAAATTAGCAAACGGGACCCGAGCCTTGCAGATTCGTGCATTGACCTCATCTGTCACACTACAATCAGAACGAATACAACTTCCAAAGTACGTAAAACGCTCCACAACTTGGAGTGCCTCCCCCTGGATTGTAATTGGCGTGTTCGGTGACTGTATGTCCCCGAGCATGACCTTACACTTTGTGGGAGCAAAGTGCATACCAAAAGACGGAATGACTGGTCAGTTCATCCAAACACACTTGCGCCTTCTCCTCTCCGAAGACGAGAACGATATTGTCTGCATATTCCAGATCGTCAAGGTTTTCGTCACAGGCTATTTGAACACCAGGCTTTTGGAGACCTTCCAGCGTTCGTCTCATTATCTCGCCGATCACCAAATCAAATAGGAATGAAGAGGTTGGGCACCTCTGACGGACACCCCTTTGTGTACGGAGGCTTTTGGAGAGCCCTCCGTATACTCTCACCCGTCCGGAAGTCTGAAAATACAAAGAGTATATTATGTTCACAACCATCCGAGGCATTCATTGGTCGGCAAGCATGTCAAGGAGGACAGACCGATCGACCGAGTCGAATGCGCCTTGGAAATCCAGGAACAGTAAAGTTGTGGGTCTTTTGTACGTATGACGGAATGTGAAGATTTGGTCAACGCAACCCCTACCAGGCCGGAATCCCGCTTGCTGCTGTCGAGTCAGTGTCTCACGAGACACCATAAGGAGACGAAGTACAAGTGATGCCAACAGTCTAGTTATAATTGGGGTCAAGCTGATCCCTCTGTGGTTACCACTCAGTACGAGCCCCTTTTTTGAAAATGGGCAGTATCACCGACTCTCCCCAGTTGTCTGGGACAGACTCCTTTTCCCAAATGCAGGCAAACAGATGAGACAAACGCTGACTGAGGGCTTCAACCCCATTTTTGAACACTGCGGGTGAGAGGTCATCCTGACCAGAAGCTCGGTGACGCTTGAGAGAATATAGGCAGTCATATATCTCTGAGGTCGTAGAGGGTTCCACATTCACCGTTCAAGGGTCTACGTCAGTTGTTAGCTCCAGATGAGTGGCAGCTGGTGGCCACGGTAACCGTTGTTCGAAGTATTCGGCTCAACGGTAGAAGCGTTCTTTATTCAAGATGGCCGCTGCATTCTGATCCTTCATGGTTTCGCTCAGGGCGGTTCTCGGTGACCGGTCGCACGGATTAACAGGCATTCCCAGCTTTCTGGGCCTCTTCCATTTCCTTGGCTTTCCGGTCGGCTCGCACGCTCACTTTCACTTCATCTGTGATAGTTCGTCGGGCCAAGTTATGTTCGGGACCGGCGGGGATATTTCTCCGAGATTTAAACAGTGCCACTGTTCGGTCTGATATCCAATGCTTGAATGGGCCCGGTGGTTTTGCCGTGTCACAGGTAAAACTCCCAGCGCTGTGCGAAGACGTGGCGATATCGTTCCACTGTGAATTCACGTTTGATGCTGGAGCAGTTATAAGAGACTAGATGATTCTGGTGAATTCGTCTAACAGTGGTTGTAGCTGCCTCAATTTCGTCCATCGATGATTTGGGGAGCTGGGGTAGGTAGCTGCGCATTGGAGGCTGGAGCTGATAAATTGGTGCGTTAATACAGGTCTGTCAATGGACTTCTAGAAAGCGGTTGTGAAGGGAGCTGTGCATTGAATGCAGTAGCTTGGATGCACGAGCGCCATTGGGGGCGCAACTGGGCCATGTCTGACAATGTCTCTAACCACGTGGTCCGTCTCGGGGTCCCCTTCCAGGGAGACGGCAATGACCAGCGCAGCTGAGTTTGCTGGTAATGACTTTCACACTTCGCTGCCAAGTCATTGTTTGACCTCCCCTGGCTCGTTACACCCTTCGCATGGCTGTGCGAAAAAAATCCTCCGAGGAAGTCGGTCGACTGGCATACGGAGCACGTGGCCAAGCCAGCGCAACCTATGCCGTGAGATCAGGTCATCTATCGTGGGTGAGTTATTTCTTCCGAATGCCGCTTGACGTATTTCAGCATTGCTGATCCGGTGCTCCCACCAGACTCGGCCGATGCTCCGAAGCCATCGATGGTGAAACACTGAAAATCTTCTGACGTCCTCGTCACGCAGCGGCCACATTTCTGACCCATATAGCAATATGGATCGCACCACAGCTTTGTAAACTCGGCCCTTGACGAGTAAGCTGATGTCACGCCTACGCCACAGGTGACGCAAGTTCACAAAGGCTGCTCTGGCCTTCCCAATCCGGATGGAAATATCATCTTTGGTATGACCACCAGGACTCATACAGCTATCCAGGTAGACAAACTTGTCTACTACCCCAATGGGCTCATCCGCAAGCAGGAGGTTGGGGTTCGAGCTCACCCAGTCTTGCAGTAGCACTTTACACTTTGCAGGTGTGAAGCGCATGCCAAGCCGTGAGGAATCAGCAGCAGCGTGTTTTCGCTCACCAGCCCCGGTGTATTCAGCAAGTAATGCGACCCGGCTGAGGGCACCACGCGACGGCCGATGTGATAGGTTTATTTGTATGTGTAAAATTCATGGTTGTACATGGGCTGGGATACTGCCAGGACTCCTAGACGTAGACAGGAGGACGATTAGAGCCCTCGATCAAAGCCTTTGACTCAAAAGCCTGACCGCAAGGCAGCGGTGTTTGGCGGCAAATGCAAGTGCATTTCAATTTTTGCAGAACAAGTAACCATACTTGTTCCAACCCCCAACCTGGAGGACCAGGAGACTGTGTTCGTCGAACCTCTAACCATTGACGAACCTGGTATGAGAGACTGCGAGTGTCGCGTGGACACTCCCCAGTACAGCTCATTGCGTCGCGGAGGTACACAAGCCGTCACACCACGGTAAGGTCCAGTCTCTTCCTGACGGTCTTTGGTCTTCAGTGACAGTCCTCCGTCTATCATCCTCCCCGTCGATACCGTATCCTCTCTAAAACATACCAGGAGGCATTAGCCGGAATCGGATACATATATGGACCGCTTCACCTGTATTACGATATGTGTTCTTTCTTGTTAAAAGTTGGACACTGTTGAGCTGCCCTCTAACTGAGTTGAATGATTGGCCTGCCTGACTTTCAGGATACACCCACCTGGTGAGCACAGCTGGCCTGTTATTTGCCACGGCTAGGTCATTTTCCAATGGCACTCAGAATACTTACGCTGGGCTTGGAATGAGTTCTTTTATTTACCCCTCTACTTCTTTGTGTATAGGGCTATTTAACTTCAATTTTCTAAGGTTGTGTAATGGCGAAGTCTCACTGTCTACACTAGTTAGTCTGTAGTAATGCTGCTTTTGATTATGGTAGTCATCTTATTGGGTTTATAATAATCATGTCTGCCGTGGGTCCTCAGTCCTCTGCTGTCATGACACACTATTACCACCTGCGAACTATGAATATCTGCCTACCCGCCAACCAGTTGGCAACGCAACAACCTTAAGTGGACGGCATCCCACCTTCTCTTTTTAATAGGATTCGTTTAAATCGGGTTCTTTGCGGTGACCACATCGGTAGTCAGGTTGTCTTTACAAACTGAGTAAAACAAGTTCCACACTTAATTGAAATGTTCGTTTATGACATGGCATCATACTCAAAATGACTATTATTTCAGTCGATACTCAAAAATGTGGCCCCACAAGTCACTTGAGTAGTATGCTTCGTTATACTCGCTAGTTCCAACAGATCCGTGCTGGGCAGCTGGTGTGGAACTTACTGGACTTGATATAAATGGGTGATTGATACGCGGTAAATTCCTGAAAGCAGTTTAGTCACCTTGAATGCTCAACTCCCCCGCTGGAATTAGCACACACCTACTTTTTGCAGGCTCTTTTAAGTAGATGCGTCATATGTGTCCGGCTTTTGCGTTTTGTTGATGTTTTTGCAAAAGCGGCTTGTTTTACAGAGCAACTAGCGTACGTCTAACCTCGAACATGATGTCTTTTTAAAACGTAGTTTCCACGTATCCCGAATTTTCATGAAGCTGTTATCTCTTGAGACAGGACGAGTTGGCTTCTGAAATGTGTCGTATTGGTGTTGCTTCTGGACTGCTACCTGCGGTCAGTTCTGTCCATATCGCGACTTCATGCAGGTTCCACTGATGAGCTTCGTAAGCCAGCTGTAGAGAGGGAGAGAGAGGACAATTAGTCCGTAGGAAATATGGGATTTCAGATATCGCAAAACCCAAACATGAGCAGTCAAGAACTCACGTGGACATCGAGATCTGGTGTGTTTTGGGTACTTCTATCCCTTACAATTACAGTTTGGTAATGCATGTTCTTCCTTGCGAATTTTTATGCTTACCTGTGCTCATTGAAGCACTGGTTATTCGTGGAAGAGCTTGCTATTGATTAGGCTGCCGGCATCTGTGACCAATGTGCCTCAGATAAAAGTTGCGTTTTCGGGGCATTCACCGGTTGCTTGGTTTGATTGAACAGTATGTAACAGTGCGTCAGTCTTTAGCCATGTCTAACGGCAGAGTTTCATCAGTGGATGTTTACCATCGTCTCTTATGTATCACAGTGATATCTGTGATATCTGCATATAACTAGTGTTGTTCTCTGACTAGGTCCCATTGATTTGACTTTCGCACCACCGTATCATTCTTCTTTTTCAACCCATCTTCACAATTCTATCTGCCAGCTGAAGTTTACAGGGAAGGTGGACGAAGATACAGAAAAGCCGAAAGTGGAGTCAACTCCCCCTACAGACAGTGGTTCTGGTGCTTCTCGTCTGTCAATCACTGCCGCAACAACTCTCGTGAATTCGCACCTTGCAAACCACTCTTCTGTTTCTGCCCTTAAATGCGAGCCGGTAATCACCTACTCGATGTTTGCATTTTTCTGTTTCCTCCGGAAGATTTTTCACATCGTATTTCTAGTGCCATGTGTTAGCCGTTTGGTTTTGGTCCACAGCACCCAAGCTGAGTGTAATCATATCGCCCAGCCCGGTTATGCAATGTCTTTTTGCTTCTTGCCGTGTTTTTCGTTTTTTCCCTGGTTGATCGCCATTTCCAAGTTCCTGGGCTGTATGCAGGTGGAACAAATAAGAACATGGAGGTTGTTTTCTCACATGGGTAACTGTTGTCTTTGACTACCCACCATGGCTTACCGTTTTTATAGGGGAAAACTGGTGACAAACTCTCCACACCACCATTTTACAAAATAAGGGGAGCTTCACCATTTATCCTTCACGGTGTATCTGCTGATGGGTTCTTCCTTTTCCTTTAGCCCAAGTGCTTAAGTACTAAAAAACCAAAGCCAGTACAGCCCAGCTCCGGTCCTGACTCCAAGCCAGACTGAATCTGGTGATACACACGGCGCGAGCAACAAACTTGCAAACTGCAGCATCCCGAATAGCAGTGGGCTTCGTATACTCACTGAACTAGTTTCCAAAACGATTTGTTCACTAACAACCTGTCTATTCGTATCACACGTGTGTTATCAGTCCACTCACCTGAACTAACTGGTAAAGTATTGAGATATTAACAACAAATTGTGTTTGCCTCAGTGCACAAAAGGAAACGTACATCCTACACGTTCTGGTGCATCTTGACATCTGATTCGGATTCACCAGTTCGGGGATGCATTTGCCAATCGGAAATAACGGAGAGAATCACCTTTGGCTTCAACTAGAGCTCGACGCGCCTTTAACGGAAGCTTTGTTCAGTTTTACCATTTTCGACATCCGAATACTTCCCGTGAGACTCAACGAATGTCAGTAAAACTTACTGTATTTCTTTGAAGTCATCCTCACCTAACTGGATATAGAATTCCGCTGCCGACCCTCGAGCCGTTCATACAAAGTCAGGATCTGAAACTTATTCAGTCAAGTAGGCCATTCCCCTCATCAGGAAGGTTTAGTGTAAGGAGTTTGACTTGGTGATACACGAATCTAACGACGTTAGTGACATTAGACCTTCTGGGCGATCTAAGTAATGTTGCCACAATGAGAAAGCTCTGTACATCTTGCGACCCCTGGTTTATATGTGTGGCTGCTTGCTCGTACAGCTTTGAGGACAGTTGTGGACCGTGACACTGATTCCCGATCTTCGGCAAACCTGGTAAGGAGTGAATTAAACCCGAGATGAATGCACCGCTATGTGTGAACTGTTTCTACGAGTCTACCGAATAACACTAACCCCCGAATCCGATAGGATGAGACTACGCTCCTCACATCTGGTAACAACTCTTAAATATTCTTAGTTAGTTTACATTGCATAAACTAAGAGATGCCTGGGGGCGGACTCGAACCGCCGACCTTCTGCTTCTGTGGAAGGCAGAAGGTCGACTGAGCTACTAAGGATGCTCGTTCTCGATCATGCGAGAGGCCAGCGCTTCGTCTACAGACATTTATTTTCGTCCATGCTACATGTGCTTGGAATTCCCTTTGAAAGCCTTATCAAACTTCGCTTGCTGTTTTTTGTGAAAGTTTAGCAAGTTTACTAACCAGTGCAGCTATCGAAAGTCGGTTGAAATTATTACCCTTCATTTTCGAGCGTGCTGTGTAGAGGCCAGACTTCCATTTCTGCTCTGCTGATGGGGTTGCTTCTGTACGTTAAAAGCATTCACGAAGATAGTTACTTAGCATCTCATTTTACTGTTTCTTCTTATTGCCGCACTTCATCACCTTGAGAACTCTCATCGCGGAGTGAGTGGTGTAAGTACAAATTTAAGCATATATGTTATCCCATTGTTATCCCAAACTAATTGGAATAAGCCGTCAGGTCAGAGACCCCTAGTGAAGCAATATCCGGACGTACTATTCCAGAAAGCAAACAAAACCTGGAAGATGAATGCAACGTCGCTGATCATGGAGTTGGATGTATATGTTCTTTCAACTGTTCCAGGTTTCCTAGTAACGGAACTGTGGTGTAGGAACAGGTTCCTCGGATGAGACATTGAAACCTATTCGAATAATTATTTAGTAATCGAAGACACCGTTCGATATTATCTGTCTACTTCGACGTCAATAATTTTTGGATGCCTAGGGCGAAATACGGTGATCTGGTGGTGTATCGATTAGTCAGTTGAATTATAATAAGGCACGTTTGTCTTACCGCGCACTATTCACTAGCTACTTGCTATGCCAGGTGATGCACCAGTGAATGTTTCGGAACTGCATTGTGCGCTTTAGTAGGAATGTTGTGTAGACCTCATGTGCTTCTCTTGCACGTGGGTTTTCCCTTCAAAATCGTTGACCCTTGGTTATCATGAACTCAAGGCACGCACTACTGTCCTGTGTTATTTCAGCCTTCTGTTGCTGCAACCCGGCATCAATTATCAACACAACAACCTACCTATATTCTCGTTCCCGCTGGTCAACTAACTAACAGCCAGGAGGCCCAATTGTACTCCGGATCTGGTCAACTTCGTGCGGTTTCTGCTGGTAAGTTCCCATGCTTTCCTGTGGTTTCTATCGCTTCAGTGATAAATGGGAACATATCATTGAAAACGCTGGTATTTTCACTGCAATGACTTCTAAAGGAATACCCTTTTATACTCACTGAGAACCCGGGCCGATCTGTACTCGGTGGCCGATTGTCAAACTTCTCTGAAGTTTGACCTGTTAATCACGCGGAATATTTTGATTTGGGAAAAATAAGCCATACGTTCTGTGAGTCTCAGTCAGTGACACTGTATTTATTCTCCTGGCGTTACCACTTTTTCACACAAAGGTGTAATTGCACAGTGTGGCCAACGGCGATATGGAGCCACTCAGTCCCTACGTGGTCTACCGAGCCCGTCGATGAGGCACTTGATCGCAATTTGTGCAGGTCCAACAGTCCATCACTATGTCTGGACAGCGTCTATCGGAGACATTTCGATGGCCGACGGATCCTGTGTTATGAGATGGTCGTTTGAAAGTAAAAAATATTCAACCCGTGGGAACCACGCAGGCTAAAATACTGCCAAGTCTCTGTGATTTAAAAAAGAGCAACAGAGAAGTTAGCGGTGGATTCGCACCCGAATTCTTAGCCGAACAGGCCTTTTCTATGAACTCTGCAGAGACGGAAAGCGCCATCTGTGATGAGTGATCGCAGACTTATAATCATACATGTTTGTAGATGGTTATATTTGATCCAAAGCGACTCTTTCAGCCAGAGCTGGTTCGCTGAGTTGGAAAGCATTTTATCTCCCAGTCTAGGTGAATGAAGCCGAAGCACTTTATTTTCAAACTCAACTTGTGAGAATCTTACCTGTTAATTTTGTAGAAGCAGTTCTTACTGTCTCAACAAATACACATTTGCATATCAACTGGGTTTTCACGGGAGACTCAACTGAATCTCTCCTTTGTTATATTCTTCAACTGAATGTGCTGCACAAAGGCTGCCTCATGTTTCAGTTGGCACGATATTCGAGATTTCGCAGTATATTTTCATAGAGGAAACCATTCACGGGCTTGCTGAAAACTCTTCGACAGCCCACGACCGGTTTCGTCCTCCTTGGGGCTCATCAGGTGGGCACAGTCCCCGAGTTGCCGTCAAACTTATGTTCTACTTCAACCCAAATTCGACAGATCTCGACAAATACACTCAGTTGCATATGAACTGGGTTTTTACGAGAGACTGTTGGATCTCTCGTTTATGGTATTCTTCAACTGAATGTGCTGCATCTGCAAAGCGGTTGCTTCTGACATAATGAAACTGTTATGTGTAAGAAGGGATTTAAACAAAATAGATACACTCTAGAAATACCGCCCACCCACGTAGTGCCCTTATGACGTCCGGGCTTTATTGACCGTAAGTTGGAACGAAACCAGCTGCACTTTAGCCTTAATCTTGTTTAAGATAGGGTAGAAGTCGTGAGTCTAATACAGTCCGGTGACAATTGGCTGACATCCCGTGGTAAGACCGATCGTGGTGGATGTCCATATCAGGCCACAGCTTGCTACAATGTTCCCCAGGGTTACACTGCGTTCAATTAAATGGCAGCGCATCCTCATGTTTTGCTGCAGGCCTGTCGGGTGTGAAGACGAAAAGCCCGGGTGACGTGCATTTTCATAATCATGGAAGCACCTGTCTCTTCACAGAAGAATGTCAACCATACACTCTGATCACCCCACGGCCGTACTTTGCTGTTGGGAAAACATCCAATGTGGTCAGTCACATACACGTGTGTAAAACAGCTCGAGGTGACGTGGTGCCGTTGTTTACCGAGCCATGTATGTACGATTGTGGCGTGCGTTCTGCTATAAGCTAGTGTGACTAAAAACTGCTGATAAGTTCTTTATGATGGGTCACGCATCAAGTTTAACTGAAATACGAGTCTGTGGTTCTATTTACTTTGAATTTATTGAGTCATCGAATCTATTACATATGGTGCACAGGCCTATACACATGTATTAAGCTTTTTAATATTATAACTACATACAACATACTATGAATCAGTGTACTCATTTTTTACTAAAATGGTTTCGTGTATCAGGTTTTTTTCAGCGGGTTGGGGGAATGGTAACCACAAACTTCAACGTTTAATTGCATCGTTATAAAACGTTGGTGTATATGTATTGGTGTCTTCTGGGGGCTCGGTAAGTGTGGTTCTTCCCCAGACCATCATCCACCTGAGGCCACGGTGGCCGCTGTTTCGATGGGTCACCACAATTTTCTCGTCGTGCTACTTGCGGGATTTAAGTAGTTTAACACTGCCAGTTTGAATGATTGACGCTTCGCCAGTTGGCTCTAGTGGGTCCACACCAATTGACCCAGTAAATTCCAAATACTGTGTCTGTTATGGTGAGGCCGGTCCCTGATGTTCTTCGTCATGTCCTTGGAAGCCACCAGTCCACACAGGTTAAACCAGCTGTATTAACTTAATTGGAGCAAGGTTCCACACTAATACTCAGCCTTGTTTTCCAGTGGTCATATCGAACTGATGCAGCGGTATGGGCCGTCATTGGATTTAATCGGATGATGATGCATTGACGAAACTTTACTTTTTGACAAGTGGTGATATAAACTGATTGCTTTGTTGTTCCACTCAGTTATCACGCCGCGTTAGTGCTTCGCGCAACCATATTACGACGGTCATCCCTGGAAGAAGACTGTTTGCTCGGTTGAGTGTTCGATTCATTCAATCTTTGTACACTGGTTGTATAAAATAATAATAATAAATAATAATAATACCCATAATACCTATAAACAGACATATGCAGAATGGTTGTTGTCGAATTTTGCTGTTGTTTGACCTCATTTGACAATCGTCTGTGGTAGCTCAGTTGACGAGGCACCCGGTAATCGGGTCAGTGTGTTGTTTTTATCTCTAGGTGTATCTCGTGGGTCATACTATGTATACTCGAGCTTCTCATTTCGAAATCCCAGTCGCTTTGACAAATGCCACGCTACGTGTTACACATATGTAGACGTAGCTTATTACTGTTTGGAGCGGTCGTGCACCAATTAACGATGACTAAGCAGTGTTCTTGAACCGTGCCGAACTTCTTTCACTGAGTCAAACAATGCAGCCGAACGTTCATATCACTTACCGCGGATTCCGGCTGTTGTTAGTAGTTTGGCCGTGGTGATTGCGGAGATGCTGATGATAGCAAACAGTGGGTTTGATACTCTATCATTTCACCCGGTTCATGCTTTGTTATTTCCATCTTTCTGTACAATTTGTTACAAATTCGCTCACCTAGGCCTGCCCAGCTTATACGACACTCAACGCGTTTTCTGTCACATTATTTTCATTTTTCTGTAGGTGGCACTGTTCTGCGTACACTTGGTGGTCCTGTTTCTTCCAGTGGCTTTAGCAACCAGGATCGGAGTTTCATCCTTGTCCAGCAGCCACTCTCTGGCGGTGGTGCCACCACTTCTGCCGCCAATTCCGTCGTAGTCGGCAACACTGGAGGTGCGACTATCGTCCCTTTGCGCCAAGTATCTGGAGTCAGCGGTGGTGGTGGTGGTGTTGGTCGCGTGGCGGCCAACACAACATGGGTTAGTGCGGGTCCAACTCGGTTTGTTGGACATAGTGGAGCGACTGATCTTTACGTGAACAGCAACGCGTCAGTTGGTGTGGGACCCCGTTCGGGCCCTGGAAGCTACCTTACTCTTACTTCTAGTGGTGCCACAGCTGGTGGAAATGTGGTACGTTCGCTTTTACGTATTGTGGTTGTATAACCGTCAAGCACCGCCGTTCAACACCAGTACCGATACGTCTCGAACTCCGTTTACTCGCTATTCCGTGTTTTGGTTATAGGTGGATTTTTCAAAGAGTATGCAGGTTATATCAATGCGAAGTTGGTGCTTCACTCTAAGCCAAGTGAAGCACCATTCCAAGCAACCGTGCTGGGGAGAGTTTTTGTCGTACAGGTACTAAGTGACAAGACTAATCTTATTCCGTTTGTTGACATTGCCTACTCCTAATGCCATTTTTATTCCGTTTCATCAGTGTGTTTGTTTCGTCTCCTTGTAGCGTGAATCAACTTGGCAACAATACGTGAAGCAGTTCACCAAATTGGGCCCTTGCCCCATTTGTGGGGACAAGATTTCTGGCTATCACTACGGCATATTTTGCTGTGAGTCCTGCAAAGGGTTCTTCAAACGCACCGTTCAGAACGCCAAGCGCTACGCTTGCCACCACCCAAGTGCCAATTCTGTCTGTGAAATCAACGTTTCCTCGCGCAAGAAATGTCCGGCTTGTCGGTTCCTTAAATGCGTGGATAAGGGAATGCGTATTGAAGGTCTGTCCTTTTGATTTTTCAGTTGAATCATCGGTTTATTGCCATTAGTCTTGTCTTCTTTTGCTTATCTTTATGTCAGATTACTTAAATGAGGCCATCACGCATTTGGGGATAAATACTACCGAGATGCGTTGGATGATTTTCGGAAAAGGGAATATCTGGTTAGGGGGCTGACCCCTCCACCGTGTGATAATCAATGCCTTCTTCGCCCAGCCGTGGATAATGTGGAAATGATTCAACAGCGGTCTACCTATGGATTATTTTTAAATATGTAATTTATGGTCGTATGTGGGCTGGGATGCTGCTAGGACGCCCAAACCTAGACAGAAGTACGATTAGGGTCCTCGACCAGAGTCTTTGTCCCAAAAGCCTGATCGCAAGGTAGCGGTGTTCGGTGGGAGATGTCATTGTTACAACCCCAACCTTGAGAACCAGGAGTCTGTTCGTCAGACCTTTACCTATCGACCAACCTGGTATGAGAGACTGCGAGTGTCGCCGGACACCTCTCAGTATTGCTCAGTGGGTCACGGAGGCACACAAACTGCCACACCACGAAAAGGTCCAGCCTCTTCGTGACGCCTGTCGATGATGATGATGGATTAGAAACAGTTCCGTCTCTGTGATTAGCAATCTCAGTCAGGTCGACATGCCATCTCCCAGAATGGGGACTATCACTGGTAGTTAGTGACAAAGACAGACGTGACCCCGTTTCACGACCAATGGCTCTGGTGTATCAAGGTCATGGCTTTCAGCATGTTGTACCCCAGGTCCGATTCTATCGGGAAGATAGAAGCATTCTTCAAAAGACTACCTTGGTGATTGCATGACCTCTCCCTGTCCTGAAATATGCAGCAGTTGGAACCAACGTATCACGGTCCACGGTGTATAGCAAACAAACTGAACTGAACTTTCAAGTTGTTTTCACTTGATTTAACGCGTGCCTCGGAATTTGTTGTGAATCTGACCACTGAGGAACGGTCAGAATTGTATTAAACCATGCAAAAAACACGTAAATTCAGGTACACCGCGCGCATAAATGAGGTCGGTGCTCACTTGTTGGGGTTGGGCGTGAACTTTTACCCTGAACATCAGGCGATCGAATTCTGTTACGTCCACCTCTGGATCCAAATCTGGATAAAGCATGCAGTAGATTGCTTTTCCACTACTGATCACCTCTACTTTTAACCTAGATGCTGGTAGATTTTCTCCAGGTTTAACGTTCAGCAGTAACTTGTAGCCTTTCAGAACTTATCACACGACATTTCATGCCTCCCAAACCTCATTAGCTTGAATGTATCCTTGTTTTGTGCCTCACATAAAATTGACAACGTTTACTTCATAGTATAACGCTTATTGATCTTTAGATGTAGAACGTGAGGTGATGTCGGGTTTACATCCTTTTCCGACCTGAATGGTTTTACCTGTCGATCGAAGAGAGACACGTTGGCGTTCACTAGTTTAGTAGCAACCTAATTAATTCAGTCTAGCGCTACACCAAACCACCTGCATGTTAACTCCTTGAACGGGCCTGAGGCCTGAATATGCTCCAAACTGCTATTGCTGATCTGTACTGCACTATCAGAGTGCTCTTTGTCCGTATAACAGCGCCAAGGACATATCGGAAATCTGACATGCACTAAGAGGCAGCGTCTAGGATGCTTGGAGACATATTTCCAACATCGGTTTGTTTCGCCTTCTGCCTCTATATCTATATCTTTCGTTGGATCCAATCGAACCTACTCTAAGTCGAATACCGGAAGCGGTCCATTGCTCCGGTGCACGCTTTACGCTTCCAAAGTTCAGTCTTGTTTCAGCACTTTGGATTTGCTTATGTACTTCTGAAATGTTAGGACGAAGAGCTTTGTTCGCTGTCTTGGCAGTTGCACAATTCGCGACCATCCTGTAACGAACGAAATCAACGCACGCAATATTTGTCAACCTGCATTACAACTAACTTCACTGAGGCTATAGGACTGTGCATACAAGGCAATCGTAGGCATAGTTGTAATTTATGGTTACGAAACTTGTCCCCTCTACCTGGCTTCGGACAGCTCAGTTGTTAAGGCGCCAAACGGCCGGCGGTTCGAACCCAACCTCGGCATCTCCACTGCTCCTGCCTAGGCTTGGACAACCTGGCAGAAGCTCAACCCTCGTACTTCCTTCGGCGTGGCACGGAAGGTAGACATGGAAGGTTGCAGCTGACCCTAAACACCTCCAAATATTCGAACACCGGTGCTTTGGTAACGTATCAGGATTTGGTCAGCTGTAGCCTGGAACAGCTAGCGGAGCAAGTAGACCTCATCTGGTTGAGGTTGTTGCGGCGTGTACTTTACATGCCAAACTACCGTTCAACGAAGAAACCTGCTTTTCCTTCCAAACCTTTGCGGAAAGTATAAGTGTGACAGACCGCGACTTAGAAACACGAGTTGAAGTAAACCAGATGGAATGTCATGGGATCTTCGCACCTTTCTAGTTAGCGTGCACGTTAGTTATCTCCCGTGTTCGAAAGGGATCGTGGTTTAATCTCACTGATGGTGTCTCACTGTGATCTGACATTCAGCTGTGTTTATTTTATCGCTGTTCAAAAGGTGCAACCATCTCGGTAGTTTTCTCCAAGAACAAAGTTAATTTGCATTCTCATTCGTCCTCTTTCCTGTCACATTTTGCTTTCCTGATTTTTGTATCGCAGTTAAATGCCAGTAGTTATGGTGTGTTAATGTCCACTTAGTGAAAGCGGTTTTTCTTTTACGGGTATTCTTTTTAGATGCTTGTATCTTCGGGGAGAATCTCACGCCACGCTATGATAAGCAGAAATTGTCTGTTATTAGTGTTCCAGAAGGACAGTTTTCTAATAAATACACTACACTTCCCTAATTTTTCCTCAAAAATGGGATGATTGAGTGGCAACTAGTAGGCCTGAATTCAGAATAGTACAAAGCAAATGGAGTCGATAGTACTCTACATGAATGCTTCTGAGCAAAACAGGAGAATAGTGCTTGTTATGTCTCTTTAAACTGCATTCTATGTATTTCAACACATTTGTGGACTACATGCACACCCCACCTTGTCCCAAATTATCTTATTGTAGGTATTTTGTCGAATTTGGCTAACCGTACATTCCTTTTGCCTCTCTTTCTCCGTATTTTCTAACTGTTACTTGAGTGCCTTTGCTCTTCTCCTCCAGCCATCAGGTCAGACCGTACTCGTGGTGGTCGAAGCATGTACCCTGGCTCACGTTACCTTCGTCAAATGGCCGCTCGTGTCAGTACGGGACGTGTTACGGATCCGAACTCCACTGATCCGAGTTCTGTACTGGTGGTTCGCGATGGTAAGCTAGATCCGGAGCAGTTATCTTGCGCACTGGCAGGATTACAGCATCCTTTGGGTCCCGATGGATTGCCTTCCTCTGTGGATGCCGGTGGGGGTGTTTATCTTGATCCAGCGGTTTTGGGAACACATGGCGAAGATGATGATGATGCGGAACACAGCACAATGCAATTGGATCACTCCATGCTTGAGTATCCGGGGTCTCTGAATCTCAATGTTTCTTCATGTGGGACACCGTTTGTGGGCAGACAAGTAATTGTTTCCGGGAATGCGGACGCTACTGGACGAACAAGAATTGAATTGCCGAAAGTGAGTTCCATAGCCCTGACTATAAACGTTATCCGTTTTGTTTACTAAAGTGGCTCCCTCTGTCACGTAGTTCCCAAGAGATTTGTGCAGTACTAGGCAGTTGGATCGTTCCAGGTTGCTTACAGATCAGTGAACTGTAGTTAAAAAGCTCTTTTGCATGACTCGCTGTGGTTTAACTTTCCATAGCCCCTAGTTGAGTCTGTACTGTACCAGGTCAATTGCTAAATCCTTTCCAATCACAGGTGCGCCCATTTTATGATGTCACTTCATTAAAATATTTTGCGGAGCTGCTTTTTCCTTTACTGAGTCAACCGCCGTCAACTCCCTCTAGATTACGTTGCTAGGACGCATTTTTCTGTTGTGTTTGCCTTGGCATCGAATTTTGATGCCAATTATTCTGTTCTGTTCTGTTCTTTCGACACTTATCAATTCAACTGATTTTTGGCAAAGGTCAAGAGAGTGGCTGTAAAATGTGAAGCACTATCCTGGCATTAGGCTGGTTTAGCTTTCCTGCTCTATTGTAATGAATGTGAATTTCTTCCCTTGTGCACATAGAGATGTTTAATGGGTCGCATTACTGCCAACTATGGAGTAGTGAGGACAGACGCAGTCAGTTACTTGTGAAAGAGATAATTCGTTTGCACAACAATTTCAGGTTCGCACGAATGGTTAATAGCTTTTACTCTTCACTTAGGATAAACGTTCAGTTTAAGAGCAAGTGTTGATGTATCCCGTTGTGACTTTTTTTTACTTGTACCCCTTACTTATTTCGGGTACTAGGGTCTTTGATCGTTGGTGATTATCAGCATTTCATTTTATCTCATGTAGATTATTAGCGAAATCCTGGCGGTTGAGGAGTCCATAGAGGCAGAACCAGAAGATTCTTTGGAAATTGATTCCTCGAGTACACCTCCTGAAACAACTGTTCCCGAAGGTGTAACTGAAGATGAAGCAGCGGTTTACCGAGCTCTCCTGAATCTGGCTGACCAGCGTCTTTATCGGACTGTTCGTTGGTCGAGAGCCCTACCAGACTTTGCTCAACTCGACACAGATGATCAGATATTACTACTTCAGAACTGCTGGGCGGATCTATTGTGCTTGGACTGCTGCTGGCGCTCTCTCCCAACACCAACTGTAAGCACATTTTGCTCGATTTAGAGGTCACTTTTCGCCAGCAGTATACATTTTACCTTTGTGGTGCAGCTCAGAATCCAGCACAATCGGTTCTGGACGGAACGCTTTTAATGCACCAAGTATATAACGGCGCTTAGGAATCGGTCTTTACAGGATCTCATCCGTCTGTACTCAAGCCCTCTATACCGAACTTCTCGTTTACAAACGAGTGAGGAAAAAAGTTTCAGAAAATCTCAGTATGACGCACAGTCCACCCGTGTTCTACCAGCGATGTCATTTTGGGTTGCTAATCTAAGTCATGTCGAATTCCTTGACGAATGCATCCATCAATTTTGTACAGTTGAAGTGGCAAGCATCCCGTTGCAAAGGAAAATATACCCGATATGTGCTAAATGTGTTATGGCTGATGGTTTTTCATTACAACACATACTCAAACGGGATGACGGTAGTAAGCCCAAAGCCAAACACATCTTCTATGTGCAGCTCTATGGTAAGAGACCACAAGCGCTAATTATGTTTCCTATATAATGCCCTTTGTGAGGATGACTGAAACCCTTCAACGACCGATTACCGGTTTTCCCCCACTACTTTTAGTTCCTTCAGGTATGCGTAATCTATGATTTTGTATCAGCCTCATATTGTACTTCGGCACCGATTTGGACGTATGTCGAGTCAAACACTCGTTTGTGGATGAACTAGATTTTAAGCTGTGACTCATTTGAATATCTCGTGTATGGCACCTGGTGTATGTTCATTTGCAAACCGATTATAGGTAACTTTGTTTCCTGTGGTAATTTGCTGTCCCCTGGTCATGTTGGACGGGTATCTTATTCAGAACCGGGAATTGCAACAGAATTCCAGTTGTTTCGGCCACATGTATCCCTTAGTGAGGAGCGTCCCTTCGTCAGAGGTACTTTAGCGAAAGATGGAGGGAGCAGGACTGTTCTGTCTGTTGAGACAGTGGGGATATATAAAAAAGGCCTGAACAGATTTTTGTCTGTTTATGGAACGAGTACACGTAAGATTTTACGGAGATCAGAAGCCAATTTGAAAGTACTCACGATGTCTGAGAGTTGTTTCTTGTTTCAAATCCAGTCTAATCTACAGGGCCACCTGAGCCAATCTCTTCTTAATTCTCAGCTCCTCAGCGTAAGACCGTCAACTGAACTCAAGCACTTGTACTGACAAGTCGCAGTAGATCTGTTGGTGGTAGCATGAGTTATCGAACTAGGCCTGTCTGTTGTTCAACACAAAACTGACCGCAACCGCTATCAGCTGAGAATTATGTCCTAGTCTATCACAATGAGGGATTTGGAATTGAGAGAAATAACGTCTTGTCCGACTGCCTCTTGTTAAAAAACTAGAACATTTGTCCAACCCTGCACCGTTTGTGCTGTAGGGTAAGTGGCCTGTAGGGGCGACTAGACGTGGCAAACTATTACTTTTGAGATTCCAACCCTAATGTTTGTTGGTAAAACTGCGAGGGGTCTGGTAGTTGGTAATGATTAAAAACGCACAGGGGTGGTGTCTTTTTGGTGTGTAATCGCCATGCGACGCACAGTGGTATTCGAGATCCGAACTACGGATCTCCCAGTCAGAGTTCGTGTGCATTGGTCAACTTTTTTCGTTCGTAGGGAAGTGGACTCAGTTTTACATTCTTACACGAAATTTGATTCGATCACCAGTGTTATTTTCGTATTTCCTGTTGGCAGGAAATTCGCCTTACATCAAGCAAATGCATCAATCTGGAGGCAGCTCGCGAACTGGGAGCTGAAGAAATTGTCGAGCGCATGTTGCAGTTAACGCAGTATTTGACACAGCTACAACTAGATCTGGTTGAGTACGCCTGTCTCAAGGTCATCGTTTTGATGCAACCAGGTAATTATCACCCTAGGCTTTTCTAACATCTGATGTTTGCTTACCATTGATTAACCATGGCAGCGATTCCTCATTTAAACCTCTACTGCTTATGACAGCGGGGAAGCGTTAGTTCTGAGGTAATTCTGAGCCACGTTTGCTGGTCAGGTCTTCCCGCAATCAAGCACTACTGTCAACTAGCCTACTTTTTGTGAGGACATGTCGGTTTTTGAAGCCTTAGTTTCAGCTCGTACATACCTGGTCTCTTGGACTTTTTAATTCCACTGCTTTGTCCACTCAATGTCTCACATAAAATTTAGCAGACAGAATCAGTTTGCATTCATTCTGAAATAGTTCAGATATGTGAACCAGCTCATATAGATTCTGTGATTAGATTCCCCATCGTTTTTATTAGCCAGATATGTGGGACGCCATTCCTGATGTACCCTTGCTAGCTGTCGTTGCCTTGTTGGCACGCCTACCTCTGCAATTAACACGATAAATTTGATATCAACCTGACATTCTTTTCAGGTGTGTTGGGGAGGGGGTGGGATACTTCTACAGATATTCCGATTCTAATCTTTTCTAGTGTTTTTTTTAAGGAAGACGTCACAGAGGTTATCACTGACTGGGTGACGAAACAAACTAGCTACACCCCTTGTTCATAATTAGGTAGGTGGTTGCCACTTTTCATGTCGAAGTTTCAGAGCATTTCTGTAGTGAGACAGCCGAGTAAATTGGAAACATGTTTCTAATCGAGAGTCCGTGCCTGTTGATCTTCAGGACTGAATTGACTAAGCAAACCCACTGCAGCTGTTTTGCGACCGAGTGTAGATTCAGTTGCGGGGCAGCAAAGAGCTGATCGGTTTGACGGAGGACTTGTTTAGCTTCCACTATAGTGGTTGTCTAAATGGGTGAGCTGAATATAAGGTCATCCTTTTACTCAAGGGAGTAGAAGCATTTCCATTCTTTTAGTACTGGTAAAAGTTCATTCGGGCGAGAGAATATGAGCTAAGCTTAACTTTCGCTTTTGTTGGCGGATAATGCATACCTCAATTCCACAATACATGAGTTTTGTAGAGGCTGTTTAGCTTCAGACCACGAGTTGGCTTCTTATGTGCGCTGAGTGTCCCCTTGTAATTGCTCCGGCTGCTGAAAGTGATTTCCTAACACGACTGGTGTGATGCGTGCTTTCACCGGATGGGGAGCATTCAGCCATCGCTGCCCGGACTAGTCGAGTGCGTGAGCGTTGTGCAGCCTTGTCACAGTGTTTCGATTGATAAGAAGTGCATCTACTGCCCACTTCCGGCAACTCGTTTCTCTGTTATTCTATAGCTGACGGTGGGCGAATCTATTATTGATACGAAGTCACCCATTGCTGGATCTGTGCTTAAGGCGCCAGCTTACGGACCGGAAGGTCTGTGGTTCGAAGCCAACCTCAACATCTCGACTGCTCCTGTCTAGGATTGGGCAACCTGAACTCTCACGCCTTCCTTTCTAGGTTTACTGGTGCGGTCCTTGTTGGTTATGGGCGTTTATGACCAAGAAGGCACTCCTCAAAGCACCGTAGCTGTGTGATTCTTTTAGGGAATTGGAGCGAAGCAACTCTCTCGAGAGGGCATTGAGCTTCTCGCTGTTACTTTCCGTACAGGCTATGTATATAGTCGTCCAAGTTAATCTGATTCGTTATCCAGTTGCTTCAATGGTTTCACGTCGTTTGCCCTTAGCTCAACGTGATCTTACTGTACTGCTGGCCCCCTCATCGTTTCCAATCAAAGAGACATTGTGTAGGTTATTAGTGATGCAAATGTTCCGGCAGTCACCTCTAAACGAATGCGAAAACTAGTTGTCACTCAGGTGATGGCATCTCAGTAGCAACTGTTTGTTCATACCTTCATTCCGTGCTGTTTCTGACTTTTGTAAAGACGACAAGACAAAGCTGTGACAGACACCCACCAAGTGCGCTACGAGATTCCTGAATATCATCTCAGGTGTTTATTGCATTCCGAACGGTTCCGCTAACTTAGGATGCAATTAGGCAGATCCTCATATATCTATTGCCTGTTTCAACCATATTTGTCTCCTAGATTTGAAAAATCTCAAAGCTGCTGAACATGTTCGGGAATACCAAGAATCTGTTCGACGAATGTTAATGGATTACATAGTCAATTCGTCAGGCAAGCGAGACAAGTTTGGCCGGCTAATGTCCCGAATCCCAGAACTTCAACTCACCAGTCATACAGCACGCATGATGTTGGTTGATCTTGACTTGAGTGCCTATCTTTCCAATAACTCTCTGCTGATGGAACTTCTGCGTAGCGACATTCAACGTTTTGCACCCAATAAGAAACCCGAAACTTCGGAGTTGGAAGGCTCTTCGAGCATGGATACGACTGACGTAAAGTGTTCTGCTATATCTACAACCCCTGGCTCTCTTTCAGCAGACTCTGCTGTTAGCTGTCAACTTCCTGGAAATGGGACCTCCACAGACAAGAATGGAATGGAAGCATTTGGTCCTACAAGTTTAGAGTCTAGAGATATGGGTTGTTTGCAAGCATCAACTACGTTCGGTGGTGGGGATTTGGTCACCGAAGTGTCTGAGGTCATGGACGGAAATGCACAATCTTAACCAGCCTAATGGTGGCCGCTGTGAATGTTGCGATCGTGCTGTGACACCGTCTTCCTTTTGTTATCTCGAAGACTTCTCGCAAACAGTCAACTCCACCTACCAACACAATGTGCTGATAAGACTGTATGTAAATTATCATCGCAGTGTAGTATCGTTTGTCCTTGTTATTTGTCATAGCAGCCCGGTTACGTGATTATTCATCACCCATCCAATGTACAAATTCCTTCCGGAACAGCTATTTTCTGCTCATCTGATTCACTCCGCTATCCATTCTATAGAGTTCTGTTTTTGTTATTTCCTGGCCGTGATTACCGAGACGCGTGTGTTGACGACTTTTCCAAGTTAGCTCACGTGCTTGTACACAGCTTTACAGCTCAGATGTCCATGCGTAATAACCCGATCAATTTTTCTTGTTCCGCGTTACCCCGCTCCTCTTCTCCAGCTGATGTGTTTTCCTTATCACTGTAACGTTTTTTCTACGCGAGTTATTTCATAATGAAATATCTGCCTGTTAGTGCATCTCTTCCCTTTGTTAGCCGGCTGAGGTACAGCAATTTGGGTTTCCTATCCCTTTCTGCTGCTTATCTACGCCTAGTCCATGGCCGAACTAAGTTTACTCTTGGCTACGTGCATTCGTTTGCAAACTAAGTTAGTCGTAACGAGAAGATCAACTGCACCTTAGCTGAATCTCTCGTTTAAGGTATTCTTCAATTAAATAAACGATTGTTCAGCTGTAACACGCTTTCGGCGCCTAGCCGCCGTGCCACCGGAAGGAAGCACATAGGCTAAGGTACTGCCAGATTGCCCAAGCCTGGACACCAGCATTCGAGATTCTGAGGTTGGGTTTGAACCACGGACCTTCCGGCCAGTAATTTTGCACCACTGAGCTTCCGTTGATGGGTCCAACGGGCGCCTAGCCAGGTCACCGTGCGGAAGAACGATGACACTAATGAATTCCCGATAATCTCTCAACCTGACTTCTAACCTCCAGGTGGGGGCATTTCCATTGGCGAGCGGGGATGTGTGTTGGCTACTTGTATCGGCTATGGCGGTGAGCCCTAAGTTTTGCAAAATAGTAGGTTTCGGTCAACTTCCTAGTGTGTATCGCAGTGTTAGCCCATCAAAAATCCTCCAGAGTTCGTTTTCAGAATATCCCGACTTGCTGAACACAATGCTTAACCTCAGCAAACCATTTACGTTCCATTCTATTGCTGTTTTCGTCGTCATATACGCCGGTGCTCTGTTGGGCAGAACTTATATCCACTTTTCTAACTTTGCGTAACAGGATGGCGCTGTTCCAGATTCTTACCTGAACTGTCTGTTGACTGGAAGAGTTTACTGCGATTTCCTTAGGACGTATCGCAACTGCCAAATGAGGATATTTGGCGCTCTGGATGGTGATCCGTTCAGTGCAGGTGAAATTTACATTTTCATCTGACTATTTATGAGTAGTGGGTAATGAAAATGTTGTGAAGGGAGCTGGGTCCTTTTTTGGATAAATATTCGCTTTGCGGCTCGCATCGAAGGCTGATGTGAATCAGCTGTGATCTCTTAAGATTCAATACTTTCGCTGTCCCAAAATGCGTATAAAAATTAGTAAAGACGAACTCTTAAGGAATCCTAGTGAAGCTGAAGGGTTGGATGATCGTATGCCGCTCAACGTGGAGGCTACTCGTGAATCACCAACGATAGTTATTTGTTTTCGCAAATGAAACTTCTCACGAGGTTACTGGTAACTCTTCGACAGACCACGACCAGTTTCACCCTTTTTGGGGCTAATTAGGTAGGTTCAGTCCCCGAGTTTCCATCAACCTTATGTCATACTTGAACGAAAAGTCTGGGTACCGTAGGTGCGACTCGCCTTCTAGGATCAGGTCCGCGTGACATACCATCTGCATATTTCGAGACATTGCACGATAAGGTTACTAATGGGTGCCGATGGCGTTGTTGTCAATATCTATCCAGATTGTCTCCATGTGTAGACATCTCGGGACGATTGTGTTAGGCCACCATTAGGTCCGCTCTCCACCCAATTTTTTCTCAACAGGGCTTTTAAATAAATTAGGGTTGCACGGACCCGAAGCATCAGTGCTGAACACTGATGTTGTGCTGTCGGTCATGTCTCTGCTTGTTTCCATTCTTAAGCCGTTGGTGTTTTCAGTTTGTTGTAGCTGCTACTCACCGATACGGAACAAAGCGTTGGAATGTAGATTTTGGGGCCAGATTTTTGGCAACCCTACCAGCGCTGAGAACATAAAAACTAAATGTTCGACCATCGATGTCTTCGCAGCATTGCCCGAGTCTGATTGGAACACCGGATCAGCAATGCTGAAGTACGTCGAATGGTTTTCGGAAGATATAACTCACCCACGATAGATGAACTGATCTCACTGCATAGGTTGTGCTGGCTTGTCCACGTGCTGCGTATGCCAGTCGACCGACTTCCTCGAAGGATTCTTTTCGCACAACCACGTGAAGGGTGGAAACGAGTCAGGTGAGGTCAAACAATGACTTGACAATGAAGTGTGAAACCCATTACCAGCAAACTCAGTTGCGCAGATCATTGCCGTCTCCCTGGATGGGGAACCCCAGACGGGACACATCAATGGTTAGAGACATCATCAGACATGGCTCAGTGACGCCCTCAATGACGCTCATGCATTCAAGCTATTACCCTCAATGCATAGCTCTTCTAATCTCCCCAATTAAAGGTCTGCTTACAACCATGTATTTGCGCATCAATTATATCAACTACCTCATCCAGTGCGTAACTGTCTACCCCACCTCTCCTAATTATCGGTGAGCGAAACTGTGGCAGCTGGAACCACCGTACGGCAACTGCGCTGTTTTTGCAGCTAATAATGACAAACTTCGAACAGCATTGAAATTAACACACGCTGGCCGCAATTCGGAGTAAGCCTCGATCAGTGAAGTAAATCATATCATTTGCGAGCTTTGCTCAACACCAACCCAGCGCACAAACGACAGACAAATGACTGGGATCCGTCTAGCATGCCCGCCACCGGGATCGGTTACATGTCATGTCCTGTAGGGTTTCCAACCGTGTATAGATTGTGGCCAGGAAGGTGCAGAGATCTCACAGCACTCCGTTTGGCTTTAATCACTTTCATTCCGTTTTGTCATGTCACGGCCTGCTTCTCGCCAGGTTTTCACCGTTGGATGTATGGAATGGAAAATCCCACTCCTCTTGGTAGACAGTGGTTTGGAGTGCGTAGCACAAGTCCTAATCACCTTAATCTGATACGCCTTATTTTCTACTCTGGCGCACCTAGTTCGTTACCAACAACTGCTTGTGCATCAGTTTATCGAAAATTTGAGCCATTTTCTGCCATGATATGAGGTCATCAGTGACCAAATGATTGTAATACAAGGAAGCTGATATTCACGTTAAAGTAAATTCAAAGTGCATCTCTATTCTGCGATTTTGTGACCGAAATCTACTTAGGAAAAATCCCGGTCAGGTGCTCACAGCCAGTTTGCAAAACAGAAGAAGTGACCTCGGAACTGCTCCAACCCAGGACGGATAATTCTCACTGGATGGAACCGAATCCAGGTTTCGAAATCTTTTTGGATGTGGCTAGAGATGTCGGCGAGGATGCCTTATAATATAAGTTAGTTCAGTCAGAAAAAAGCAAACAATTATTAAGCCACAACCGATTTCGCCCTTCTTGGGGCTCATCAGGTAGGCGCAGTCCCCGAGTTTCCATCGACCTTATGTTCTACTTGAAACATTACGAATATACATGTATCGCGATATCTCGAATATCGTAACAACTGAAACATGAGGCGTCCTGGTGCAGCATATTCAGTTGCCTGGAAACATCACAAACGAGAGATTTAGCTGGGTTCCAGGTGAGACTCTCGAAAAAACAAATTTGTTTTCAAATGAGTGTATTTCGCTAATAATTAAGCCACTTAGCGACCTAAAATGCTTATCCTAAAGAAGTAACCGAAACTGGTTTTCAGAATTGGAGTTAATCAACATGGATTGGAGTCTACTTAACCGAGTGGACGAAGCTAATTCAAGACCATCAGATATTTGAGAAAATAGGTTCAGGAAGCTTTCATAATTTGTTGGCCAAAAGTCCTCTTCCTTCGTCGTCACCTCGCTTCAGAAGATTACTGTGTTGGAGTATTTCATGAATACGAAACACTCCATTATGAATTAAATTAGGAGCTGCGCGCAACAGCACTCATTCTCGTGTTCATAGGAAGGACCAATTCCATTTGCTCATTCGACATTATTCCCACGAAAGAGCACGTACACATTATTCTTTCATGCTTACTGACGTCAACTGTCGCCATAAAACCCGTGAAACACTCCGTGATCGTGTATTTTAGAGAGAGTAAGCAAACATTGTGCGTGAACCTCTTGTTATTTTTTCTCTATTGATGGATCGAATTTAGCCGCCAGAAACGTTCAAATGTACCGGTTGGAAGATATCAGGTAATATTCAATGAGAGGTTAGCCTGGCTGAACTAGTTAGGAGACTGCACATTCGTTTGCGTTTCGATTAACAAGGAGGTCACGCGTGTGTTTGAATTGAAACGATACATGATTCAAAGTGCTCGACGAACTAACAGGAGGCGGTCCACAGAATTAGCTCCTTCAATTTATTTGTTTGAAAAGATCGCCAAAGGTGGCTGTTTGCTCCGTATAACGCGGAAGAACTATAAAGGAGAAAAGACAATGAGCACAAAATCATTCTACGGATAAGCCAACAGTCAGCAGTGCGACCGTCAGATCGCACCTGACGGTCTGACAAACTACCTCCAGACGTTGTTACCCCACTTACTTTTAACGTGTCAGAGAAAAAGTATAAATAAAGCTAAACCATAACTGGCTTTATTTACTTCATTACTACATTATTGCCATGTACTACCAACCTAAACACCCCGCTTTCATTTCCCACGCCATCGGTAACTTGTGACTGATTTGCAAGGCTTATGAGGCCACGGCATTTTCAGTGAATATCACCAACCTGCTCTGTATCACAACTTCAATTCTGCCAGATACGCATCCAAGTGCTAAAGTTCTTATTTTTTACTCATTTGGACAACAGCTGAACCTGTTGAACGTTCCCAGCATTTGTTAGTGGGTGCGTTTCCTTTGTTGCTGAATTTCTCCAAATCTCTTTGGTTTTCAATGACCTCATGCTTTACCATCCTTGTCTTGAACGAGAGGCCAAAAAGCCACCTTCCTCATGGGCTCTCTTCTAGGTTACCATAGTGCACCAAAATGATTTGAACTTATAATTGAAACTTTCAAAAACTTGGACCAACGCCAGGTTATACACTTCTTTACATGGGCAGCGTCGGGTTACTGTGTGCGATCTGTACGAACTTCGAATGAGACTGAAGTATTGTTTCAGTAGGCAACATCAACTTGCAGATCAAAGTGAATAAGGAGTGAAAGAATAGTCCTGTAGCCGATATACAACATTGTAAGACATTTAGGCACACGGGAGAGCACAATTCCTTGCTAACTAGGTACCAGCGACGTGGGACCAGGCTGTCTGACTGTAATCTGAAAGAAGGTAGATTAACTCTTAATCCTGGAATGTACATAAAGGACTGTCATTCGAGGCAACCATGTATCGCCATCGAAAACCTCATCGAGGCCACCACATTTGACTGCGGATGTCCTTGGTTAAACCAATGCGGAATATACGAGCGAATGACTGAACTTTGGGCTGTTGTAGAGAGTTCGTTTATCTGTGTCCCGATTTAAATGTTTTCTTCCTTCACAGTGCCGAAATTTTCACGGGAAATATCTAATGTGTTTCGTTTTCAGCAGTGCTATGCAAATTGGGCTCAAGCCAAGGTAGAGATACGCGCAAAAGGGTGCAAGATCTGTCAACGTGGGGTTGATTTAGGCTTTAAATGAGAATCAACATTTAGCACGGCTTTTGAATACTACTTATTATTCTCCCTTGATTCCGGTATTTCTCCCCTGGGACTATTTCTCCAAACAAGAATGATCACAGATCATTCCGTCTCGGGACACTACATTCATTGTTAGGACGTTCTGTGACACTGCAACTCCAATAAACTACGTTGTAAAATAGTATCACGAAAAATAAGTGTATATGCAGCGGTTTTTCAATTAGACTTCGGTTGCCGCTAAGTCTGCTGAAACTGTACGTGTACGTGTTAGTAAAATCACGGGATGCACGTGGTCACATGAATACTTTCAGCATTAATATTCTGGATGCTGAGTAATTCAATGAAAAAATAAATATGGTGAGAGATAGTTCCGCGCCAAACTGCTCCTTCTCACTCCGGAACGTATAAGAGTCTCGGCATTTTGGAAAAGCGCAAACCCTAGTAGAAAAGCCATCCAAGGCCATTCAGTCATTCGGCATGTGCTTCTCGCTAACAAAGGGCAAAATCATGCTGAGCGACCTTTAAGCGTGACTCTATGAATTCAAGGAGGGACACTGGAAGTTGTGGAGTTTGTGCATTAGCCCTGACGTTAGTACGGCAGACAAGGTCAGCGCACAAATATCAACGATCATTGTTTTTTTTTAATTTGCGCAACTTGTGGTGTCGAAAAGGGTCTTCAAGGGACGCATGTGTCGGACTGCAGTGCGGACGGTTTGCCCACATCGACTGCAGGACTTGAGATATCTTCAGATCTTTGACCGCTGATGTCTCAGAAGTATAGCTGAAATCGACTGGAACCAGCAAATTCGCAATTAATTGATCAGGAGACGGGGTTTGGCAGGGCAGAGGGTACTTCCCTCAAATAATACATCCAGTATTGCAAGGTAAGGCAGCTGGATCATGTATTACGCACGCCAAGTTACCGTCTGCCAAAACCAGCGCTGTTTTCCGTGCCTAATTCGGAACCTAGAGATGGACAGAATTTGACATGGCAGAGGTGAGTGAAGTATCTTACCGAAATTTTGCATTGTTTGACCGATTGCTGTAGGTGAAGGCCCTTCGTATAGCCTTCGGTTCCCCTCCCTCCCCCTTTCTTTCTTCTTTCGAGTGTCTTTATGGAAAAAATTGACATGGTTGTATGACAGTGAAGCACCAGTGTCCTCATCTGGTGTTGCTGTCATTGATGATGATGGTGACATGCGGAGACGCGAGGGGCTGGAGGGAAGTTCTGGAAGCATAGTATTCCACGATGGGTTGGAGTAACCGAGTAGGCCAATTCCATTGGTGGTGTCCTAAGCTGCATACTGATGATGGTTCACATAAGCACGAGACAGCTCTGCAGTTCTCATCGTTTTTAAATAGACATCTTTTGCTTTGCCGGGCAGAATATCAAATACGCCAAAAAAGCACATTTCAGATGCAACCACACCTTTACACTAGACACCACACTGTTCACCGCTGCATACTTGTCTAGAGAAAAATAGGCTGAATTTGATAAGCAAAACTATCAGTCGTTCCACTTGAAAAAATAGCCATTCAGCCTTATCTACTGGGCGTCTGTAAGCTTCTTCTGCGTTGCGTAATCGGTTCCTGAATTAAAACCAACTGTTGAGGTAAAGAGGACAAGGAAAGTATAAAAATGCTGCTCGAAACTCATTCTCAGTATTCTACGGTCTCAGTATGTGCGCGTGAATCCAAGTCCAAGGTCTGACTGCAGGCTGAACTCCTGCATGTCGATCGGTTTTTGAAAGTGAATATTATCAAACACAACCCTAAATGGCCTAAATAAAAATCAGCCTTCCATAGATCAATCATTATATTGAAAATATTAAAATAATGCATCAGGTTTGATGAAACTTGGCACGCTTTTCTGTATTTTCTACTCGATGTTGTCCCTGGCACGGATTATATTAGTGGTAAATTGTAAGCATGAAAAAATAAAAGACTGCTGTTGCTTGTCAACTCAAGTACTATTTAGATTAGGTGTCGTTATATGGCTGGAAAATGATACCAGCTACTTACTGACATCAGTTTATTCATCGCCACACTTTAATACCTTTTGGAATTCCTCGATTCAATTCGGGTGTACAAGCTGAACTTCGAGGGATTCCTCAAACAACTCTTGTATTTTTTTTGTACAATTATCAGTTAAATATTCTGCGTGGTCGGAGTTATCCCGGGCAACTGTCAGACAAAACCAAACCACAGTCTTTAACACGACTTCGATGACTTCGATCTTGGGTAGAATCGTTACGCATCTCAGTGAATGAATTGACTTGGAAGGGCTACGGCGCCTCAGCATACAGCTTATAGGTTTTTTCACGCTTCACTGGTTCGGAGTTTAGAACCTTTCACTTTTCAGCCTGATTATACCGTCACCCACGTCTATGATGTCATGTAAGCAAATTGTAGGCATTGACGTTGGCTGGATCCTACTTGATGTACCACTAAGGGCGTGACGAAGTGTCGCATCATTTATCGGATCCTCGGCGCAACAGCTGAAGAGGCGATAAAACGCTTACCACCGAAATTAACGTGACTTATTTAGGGAGAAACAATGTAAGGGGATAACTCTTTTTTCGTATCAATAGAATGCGTTCAAAGACAAACGTTTGGGTCTTTCGATGACAAGTTTTACGTAAGAAGAGAGCTTCGAGTTAATCCTTGTCATAAAAAAAGAATCACCTCAATTGTAGTTTACATCGCTGAACATTTTGGAGAGTGAAGGAGGCGAATATTATGGATGCTTTCCGTGTCCACATAAAATTTTGGATTGATTCGTTCGGGCTACTGACGGAAAGGGCCCAAAGTATTTTTGATGTAAAGAGTGCTCTCTCTCGGAGGATGGGTGAGAAGACAACAATAAGTAAGCAGGTGTAACAGTCAAAGGTTGCGAGTTCGTCTACAGATGCAATTACACTCGAAACTCTGCCCACGGAAACAAATTTATGATGGCAGTGTACTCAGAAAATATCTACCAGTATAAGCGATTCTATCAGAGCATTTTGACTCACTTTAAGAATGCGTTGAGTTACTCAGTGTCCCAATACCATACGTCAAGTAGGCATTGGCCTATAGATATAAATGGGTCGTCTCATAACTGCTCACTGAAGTTCACCTCTCCTCAAATTCCTAAGGAGGTTTGTTGATGAACATGACTTCAAAGCATCTACATGTACACGATTTCGTGGTTTACTCCGTAATCAGGGGTCGGAAGAGAGATTCATGGGTAAAAACCGCTACTTTCAAAATTAAGTTCATTATTGCGGAACCACTGGATATGATAACCACCCGTAACGTACATGACATCCGGAGAAGCTGTTCTAAGTCTTGGAGAAAGTAGTCGAGACCTCAAAATCACAGACTATGGATAGTCGCTATTCTATAATGATCACGCTCCCGGTCCGAGAGCTGATTGGCTAAGCCTTTTCTAACCAAGTGTTACCCTGCTTTATCCAACACTTCGATGCAACTCTATCATGCTGATAACTCATCATGCTACTTAGATCGGTTGAGAAACGTTTGCAGTCATTTTGTCCATCCCGGCGAACAGATGATCGGTCAAATGCCATAGTCGTCTCTAAGCGATGTGTTGTGGATGACAGAACTTATGAGTGCCACCCATAAACGTGGCCTCAGTTATACGGTCACAACACTCATGTTTGGAACTGAGCACAGAAAATCGCGGGCCACGCAACTCAACAAACAACCCACATACCAGTGCTGTAAGGAATGCGGGTTCGGTGCAGCTTTAACATGTGCTAGGCTGTAGTGATATGAAAGTTTCAGTTGGTTTCAGGGTTCTTTCACATACATATCGTAACTTGACATTCTGTAACACACATACATATACACACACGCACACGAAGCAGCAAAGCTCTCCGGTCCAACAAATGAGTCGCTAGTGAGTCTCGATTAGCACATGTGTGCGCACGCACATCTGCGAGTGCACACAACCTGACAGCGTTTCATCATTACTTCAGCCAGCAGACTTTCGGTATAACCATACGGTTTGGCAGTTTCGCTGCAACTGAAGGCAACCACTCAATATCTATATGGTATCGGCAAGCTACTTCGGCGAATCTATAAACCATAGCTCAGCCATGATATGTTGAGAGATTGCAGTGTCGAGACTTTCGAATTTGTTCATGTAATGTTTCCTCCAAAACCTCTGGATTAAAAGTTGCGTTCAAGCTAATTTCCCAACGGAACGGACTGCATTTTTCCGGGGGTTCTTGCTAATTGTGCGTTGTTCTGATAATGGGATCACCATGAACCATACAACGCTTGTGACAATCGTGTTTACATGGTGCGTCATCATTTATGGTGAGTTCTAGTTTTATCAGTGCTAGCCTCCGCAACTTGATGGTGTACCGCAACCAGCGTTCCAGGGTGACAGCCTTAGATCGGACCCGTCAAATCCCTGTTGCCACTGCTCATTGAGACAAAAAAACACTCGATAAGTTTCAGTCAGGTCGTAACAACAATAGAAAGCTATATAACGAAAGTTTCTTGTGCAAATGAATCACTTGAAGCAGTACAACTTTCATATAAATAACCGAATTGGGGACTCATTGCTTAGTCTTCACGGCAGTTAATCATCATTCTGCATTGTGTAGAATCGCTTGAACGAGTCGAAAGTGACCAAACAGCGGAAATGAGTTGTCTTTGTTATACTGCATGGCGCTCAGGTTTTTTCACATGACCCTTTGATCTTCTACCCCACCGGTAGCAACAAACAAAGCAAATATCCCAATACCCTCAAGAATCACTTAATCCGCTTTGAGTTTTAGTAACATGCATTTTGGTTCCTACAAAATACCAGCTTACAGCTTGGCAGCGTTCACCTCACCCCCTCTAGAGCAAACGAATTTAGGCGGTCCACTGAGGGATCCCCACAGAATGGCTGTATTTTATATGACTAATCCTGGATTGTAAATACAAGTATTCGTTTTCAAGGTCTGTCCACAGCCGGATTGGTCTGAACAAAAGATATATTTGTGACATCATATGGAAAGAAAGTAAAGCGCTGAAGAGTGTGAGTGGGTGGCAATCCGACTTGTCCTCTGTGCCCCGTAGTAAGGAAGAAGAACAAAAGTTTAAAATCAGCCATCATTCCCTTGCAGATATTTTTATTTTTGCCAGTTGTATTTAAGAGAAAATCAAGTTTAGTTAGCCAAAAACGGCATGTTTCCAGCCACACTAGCATTAGTTCAGAGTACAAACTCCATAGCCTCTGCACCCTAAAGTCAGGCTCAGAGAATTTGGATTTCTGAAGACGTAACATTCAAGGCTCCTCTAGAGTGAGGAATTTAGTATCCCCTTTCATTTGAACAATAGGCACTTCGGTTTATCATCTGAGGACTTTTGCCAGTATTTCCTGGTCATAAAAGCGTTTTTTACAAAATTTAAAGTAGGAATACGTAAAAGGAGAGAGTTCTTTCAGTGTAACGTGAGAGTCAAACTGTAGAAGGCAGAAAATTTCGGTACATTAGAGGGTGATGTCTAAGCCTGGCGGCCTCAATAACAATACGCCATGTGAATGTTGGTTCGATTTTTAGAGTACGTGCTAGTTGGCCAAAACACTTACCGCAACTTTTCAAACCCCGTGCTTCACATTTTGCAGATCTCGATGACGTACCATTTTCATTGCTTTTCAGTAAACCGAGTATTTCATGAGACATCTAACGATGATTTGAACTATTGATCTAGAAAACTCAGCTGAGCAGAGTCGTGCAATGAGCCCCTACAGAAAAACCCTCCAAGAATAGGTCTCTAGCACTTCACGAAGGCGTTTAACGTAAGCTACGTAGGAGACCATGCCCCTTCCATTGTGGTGTGGCTTAGTGTGTTGAGCTATTGTTCCCCTGTAGAGTCGGAAACCAGAAATGAATCTTCTTGGTGGGAATACCCTGGCTATGAGAAGGCGGTGAATGAGTAACCGTAAACCCTTATCAGTGACTAGATGCTGTGTTTACGCTCACGACGTATAACTAACCACGTTAGCCACCGTGGATTCGTTCCTAGTAATGTCCCATATAAAATGCCAAATTATAGGTCTACTAAGAAGTATTCATTCACAGAACTAACGTTTTATTGTTTTAAAGTATCGTAGACTGTCTGTAATGAGAACTGTAGCACTGCTTGAAAGTTCCGCTCGAATGATTAGTCATTATCACTAGTGGGCAAGGGGACATTTTGTGGTCTATTTGAGATAGGCAGATTAGCAGTTAAGCAAAAAAGTGAGTGTAAATGAGCGCTTCCAAATAAATTAGTCAGGTCAGTCGAGGACTAGTGCATCCAACTGACTCACATCTGGTGGAATTTCAAAATAACTTCTAAAATTGGTGTCCGACTCAAATGTGCAGGCAATTCTTCCACGCCACAGTCTCATCAGGTGGTGCAGTTGCGTGAAAAGCAGTGTGACTTAAGTGTTGCTCCAAAGTAGCTTCTAACTTTCGCTTGCCTAAGCCTGGATGTGTGTTGTGTGCTGTGTTACAAAACAATTCTCCCATAATCCCTGCTCACCCGGTAGGCCCGTAAGCAGAGGGAAAGAAGGATTATCCGCATATTCGTTGGAACTGAGCGAGTGAATTTATACTCAACCATAACAGCGGGAATAATTCATTCGTGCAAAATTGTAGAGGCAGCCGCGTAACGCCTTGTGAATTCAAAATCTACTCTAGTACAACGGAAACAGATCTGGCACACAGTAGATGAAAGCAACCAATGGTAAACACTTGTTGTAATCCCGAGACTCTTCCTACCACTATGTATTTCTAGTAACTAACACATCAAGAAAGGTCATTTCACAAATTTTCCGTGAACATTTTAAGGTCAACTTCGGTTCTGGTGAATAATAGTAAATTTAATCTTCACTTCTGTGATTCTCCCGAAGCAGCAAGTTGGACATTATGAACGAAAGAAAGGGACGCCCAGTATCTTCCGATGGAACACTTCAGCTTGCAGAAGACATAGCATTTGAGATTATCCCCGCACTAATTTTACTGACTACGTTGCTACTTACGGAAGAAGAAGATGTACAGTTCCGCAGAACTTAACAGCCACTGAGGACATGGCTTCGGTGCTCTTCGTCGTTTAGTAGTGCCATCCAACATGGGACCCAAGAAAGGCAAACCTAGTTGTTATTCCGTTTTGACCAAAACAACAACCGACAATAAGTTGTTCCGGCGAGCATTCCAGACATTGTTTTTTAAAGGAATTATGGTTCCTTTCCAGAAACCCCCCTCAGTGTGGTGTCTTTCGCCATCTGTTGAAATGCACCAGGTAAGTTTCGATGGATCTGTCAAACAAGGTTTTGGATTCATTTTGCACACTGCTGGTCAAAAGATCAAGTCCATTTTGACAGCACTTAAGAAGCAGAATGGTTGTTTGAGCAACTTGTCAACCCGGGACTATCATAATTCCCTCGAGGAAAGGAAACCAGGGAAAGGGGACCATTTTGGTTTCTTTCGAGAACTGACACGTTTTTGGAAGAGTTTCTACTAAATCATGGCTGACGGGGAGCATCGTCAGGCGAATGGCCTCCCTTCCTTGGGGTCTTTCTTGGGAAGTGGAATAGTTGAATAGCAATCAGTCCCGACAGGATGTCTGGCAGTTCTTATCATGAATTAGTTGCCTTCATTTCTTCACTGTAACATTCTCAAATATCTTCCCTTAGTTAATAGACGACCGCTTCGGCGACATAGGCGTGACATGTATTCAGCGCCGTCTTGATGCAGTATTACGTGGTTCGTCCAGCTCGACTGCTCCCAACTGTTTCTTTCAACTGTCTCTTTATACACTGATACCCTCTGTCAAAGCTCCATTTTGTGATAGACCCTACCTATGCCCGAAAAATTCGTTTATCCTTATTCCAATACTTACCCTTTGAAGCGACTCAGCAAGAAGCAGGTCGATTTGCCTAGAAGCATAAGCAAGGAATTCCAGTGACTTCCACTGTGCATTCCAGTTTTCCTTGTCTTGGGGCCATTCACTATTTTCTAATGTGAACCCATCTACTGATTTGTCAGAAATCTACATGATATACAAAAAATATAACTGCAGCTGGATCTGATACGTCACCACCAGGTGTGTTTACATCAGCCATGCAATAACCTAATGGCACATCACTTCATCAATTCGAAAAAACTGTCCAAGAGATTTTCCGGAAAACCTACCCGTTTCCGTCTCATTCATCGTACATCATGATTAAGATGGGTAAGCAAGGATTCCAATAAGGGCACATTTTGAACGAATCTAACGTGTGATCGAATAATCTTAAATGTACTCTCCCCACGCACGTGCAAGAAGTAAATCAAGGACAAAGGTTAGAATCTGAGAACTGACTCAAATAGTTTATAGTAAGGTGGTCATCCTCTAAGGAACATCGCTTCCAAGATTCCAGTGATGAATTGTTTTTTAGTGATGATTCAAATTAGTGTTGCTCCAATAGTCTTAGGATGGACATGTTTGGCGGTGAAGCATGGAAAAACAATTCGGGAACAGAAATACCGTTCACATTAAATAGGACGCCATTTCATAAACGTATTTAAAAAATCGAATACTAGTTGCCTTAATGTATTGAGCTGCCGGAAAATAGAAATACTAGTTGGCAGGAAACAATGAGATATTTACATTCCTGAATGTCCACTAGTGAGGGAAGTGAATGCTTCGTCTTTCCGATTTGTGGTAGGTGGGACATCTAGAGCGCGGCTTCTGTGGAAAGCCTAAAGTTGCGTCGATTACATTCGACAATTTGCATCAAACGATTTGGGTTAGGTAATCTAAGTAATCGTAGCGTCTCAACCGGTTTAATAGATCAGAGGAATTTACTGAATGGCGTGATATTGCCCCTACAGATAGACAGCGGCCAAGCAAGTCTAAGGACCAGGTGCAGGAGAGTGACGGAGAATATGAGCCCTCGGTAGCTCAGCTGGCAAAACACCTGTCCGTCAAGCGCGAGGCAGGCGATTCGGGTCAGTCCCTAGGCGTACCTCTTCGTCGATGATACATGTAAGTGGATGGTACATTTCAAAAAATGCTGAAAAACCATCCCACTGCTTTTCTTTGTTCCAGTTTAATGAGAAAATGTCGAAGTTTCCCATGTGTCATAGAAGCTTCATCTAAAGGATATCATCGACAAATACACTCATCCGCGTATCAACTGAGTTTCCACGGGAGACCAACTGAATCGCTCATTCATGATATTCTTCACCTGAATGTGTTGCATAAAGAACGCCTCATGCTTCATTTGGTACGATATCCAAGATATCGCCGTATATAAACGAGAGATTCGGTTAGATCTCCCTTTAAAACCCACTTGATATTCAAATGAGTGTATTTGTCGAAATCTGTCCAATTTGGGTTCAAGTAGAACATGAGGTTGACGGAAACTGGGGGACTGCGCCTACCTGATGAGCCCCAAGAAGAGTGAAACCGGTCGTTGGCTGTCGAAGAGTTTTCAGCAACCTTGTGAGTAGTTTCGGTTAAGACATCCTGTTCAGACACAGCTCAGCAGTTACCTTTACGATGTTAAGCAAAGTCGCCGTAGGTGAGCGGAAATATTCGCGTCTCACAAGTTCATGTCATGCGATTGTGGCTAGATTAATCAGTGTTCCGAAGGCATAGCACGTGGTATCAGCCAGGTGAGTAAAATCGATTGGTCAAGGGGGACAGAAACCATCATGTCGGATGCACCATCATGAATTTCTGTGAACGAAGATAAAGACTTAATATATTTACGTGATGAAAACCAAATGGCAAAAAATTCACGTTTAGAAGATGGAAGACCAAGTTAACGATGTTTTGCTTAGCGGTTGCTTGTGTGCATATAAAGGAGGATTAAGCCAACGTACTGTAACTGCCTCAGTAAAGCTTTTGTCCGGGGTTGGACATGAAAATTATTTTAAAGGCTATCTTTAGGTCTGCAAAGTGACAATTCTGTAGAAAATTTTTGGTGATGGAGGTCTTCGGACGGCGTGAATTTGCTCTGGTAAGCAACTTCTTTACGTGCTCTCCCATTCTTGTTCTACGATGTCTCGTGGTTTTACCGATGTGTCTATCTCCACGGGCAAAATCGACCTGAGAGCTGAAGTTGGAGGAGTGGGTCTTGAACGGACCTAGTATGCTGAAAAAGCTACAGACTTTGCCATCTCAGTCAGTTGGCGTTTAGTCAGTGAAGATAAGTTATTTTCTTTAAATGATAATGATGAATATACTGACATCTTGAGAACAGCTGAAGTCGTGTTGTCCGTGGGTTGTCCGTTCACAGTATCCCTCTGTGAACCTTAACGAACAAACTTCCTCACCCGAGGTATCTTTGAGCAATTGTCGGGTGTGACAATAAGGTAATATGCATGTGTAACTCAATTAGGCTGTTACATTCACTTATAGCGATGAACTTTTTTCAAAATAGCAGCACGGCCGACATGTTTCGCCCGTCTCTCCGAGATTAGTCAATTTTATCCGTCCAATTGATGTCACGTGCTCTGTTTTCGTTACTTTGGCTGATCTAGTTACTCTCTGCAGTCCTCACACGTGACATGAACACCATGAATATCTTACAAATACTCTCGCTTTTGTATGACTGCTTAGCTTAATACCATACGGGCAACTGTTGAGCTGCGAATAAAGTGTGTCTAACGCCCTAAGATTGGCCTTTAACAACCCCATCAGTGCGAATAGATTTTTCACCTCTTCCTGTCCCAAAAGTGAAGCTATTCTTTGCTGAAATTCAGTGCTCATCCCACAAACCTCCAGGTGGGTTCGAACTCACGACCTCCCGGTTAGCAGCTGAACTCAGTGCCATTTGACCATGGATGAATGGTAACTAGTGTGCTCACTTCGTCCTTAGACAAGACAAAGCAATGCTATTCAACCATCTGGCAATCCACACCATGTGATCTGTCATCCTGGGTGACACAAGCCGGACAATAGTAATCTGAAAGGAACCAGATTTGCAAAAGTCTAAGTTTTTCTCGTATCTAATCGTCACTCATTTGCCTCTAAAGTTCCGAAGCGCAACTGATGAAGTTAGAATCTTACGGTACTAATTGGAAAAGTACATTCTGTGGCTGATCGTTAGTTTCTGAAAAAAAAGTTCGGAACAGAGAAAGTTCCACTTAAACGCGAGACAAACTACTGATGATAGTAATCACGCACGCGTTCCAACGCAGAGCAATCCCAATATGATACGTCAACTACATATGACTGGCTATTTCAGACCCTTTAACAACTCTATTTGGCGTAGTATAAAGCTTAGTTCTGGAGCCATTGTCCTTTCCGGTACTGATCATTCACCTTCCGGTGACCCTCCACAATCCTGGCATACCGTTTAACGACAATTCAAGATCCGTGGAGCGAAAGGAATTGTGATAACCAAGTGAATCTGAGGGCCGGATTATCGATGGCTTGCAAAAGATAGACGAAAGACAACCTGTACTTTACTGGGAAAGAATCACATTTACTGAATCTTGATTGTTCAACTCCATCCTTGTGAGACTCACCCGATCGCAATCCCAAGTTACCTGCTGCACCCAATACCTCCGAGTAAGCGAGCAAATCAGCTCAAGCGTTTGCGTTTCCAGGTGATAGACCGTTACATAGTGCCGATTGATTTTTTAAGAGACAGTATCGGATTTTATACAAAAGCATTCTGAGTAAAAAAGGAGGGTGGAAAAGCACAGCATGGAAGCCCAAAAATGCGATCCGCGCGGCTACAGTTTTTGGCTAAAAGGGCGTTCGTTACATCAACTTACTAGCGTTGTCCACACTACCCACTTCCTCAGCTTTAGTATTTCCATACCGACTGTAATTTTTCAGTTAGTGTTAGTTCAGTGTGTCAAGTGGGCAAGATCTTATCGGCTACGTTCGACATCCTGTTTCCCCTGAAAGTATCCAATATCGGTCATCTCAAAGTTTGAAATCGTTTGTGTATCGAAGTTCTTGAGTTTGATGGAGCTGATGAGTAAACAGCATTAGAGCTTGGTTTCAACTCAGGTGGCTATTGATCCGTTTGCCAAGCGTGGTAGTTTGCTTGCAGACGTTTCGTCACCAGTCGTGGAGACATCATCATTGCGCGTCAAGCTCAGCGAACAGACCAACAGCCACCTGACCTACAACCAATCAACGCACTCTGGCCACCAATATTGCAATACATTGTCAGTCTGCCATCTGCGGAATGAAGAATTTTTTCTGGTGCCTTTTGCAACAGAATCAATAAATCCAACCTTATGCTTGTGGCACAGATGTTAAGTATAACGCACTGAGCCATCAGAATCTCACAATCATGTGTTCCAATATTCCATTGTTTTCGGGCTTTTAGTTCGGAGCGTATAGAACTACCTTCATAACACACACAAATAATTGCTTCAGTCAAGGAAACAATTCATATTGCAAGGAATACTTTCCGTTTTGAAAAGCACAAAGTTCTCTCTTCGCTACTCAAACGATAAGAAAGCAATACAGACGTCCTTTTTGTAAGAGGACTTGGTTCCAGCTTGGGACAAAAGAACAGTAGCCCCATATTCTGATAAGTTCGTTCACTGGCATACAAAAAGTTGAATACAGGTTAATAGTACTATTCTGAGACGCAGGTCTGTTATTACAATATACGGTACTTTTACGAAACTTTCGTCAACAGCGCAGCACTTTTCGCTTGAGTAGTGGTTCCTTATCCTGCTGCTTTCGCAAACCTGTTGGTCCTGAACAGCAGGTACCTTGTTTCTTCCTCTCAAGCATTCTGTTGGCTCAGGCAAAGTAGTAAAGATACAATATGAACTTTTTGCGCCTATTCAAAACCTGGCCTCGTTTCATGTGGACGGACATTCCTTGTGCAACTGTAAACTCAACGAATTTTCACTTTCCAAGGTATATCCAAACAAACTATTCAAAACGTCCCCATTAAGCTGATCAGTAGATGTACGAAACATTGGACGCAGTTCTTCTACAAAGGCGTTTTTTCTCACGCCGCGGATAGATTAAGTCATTTAAACTATTATGAGATTACACTGAAAACCTGCTGATTGTGTGAACCAATTTTCTCAGAGGGACAGAACCGCTGTGGCTTTAATACTCGTCTGTCTGCATCAGATTTACGGGGGTGGTCCCAATATACCAGCATTATTTTCATTCATTTCCATCTTATTCCTTAAATCCCAAGTCAGCGGCAATTGCGCCGTTCTATTTTTGTCAGAGTTATAATGGAAACCGCAAAATTTGTAGCCATTAAGGGTTGAAATTTCATAATGTTCTCAGACGAATGAGAACAGACCATAAGTTATCGATACGTGTGGTGCATGATGGTTGAATACCGATCATTATATATCGATGGCGTGTTTTTCAGATTAGAACGAACAGAGAAGTGTGAGTTTTTATAATAATGGCGTATCGAACTGAATAAGGGGAAATGTGAGTTCTCCTCAAAAATCAAACTGGGAACTGTTTTTACGGTCGTGTTTACAGGCACACATGTGCATAGTGTAGTTCTATATAAGAATGGATTAGTTTAGACGATTTTTGGGAATTACGTCAAACAGGTTGTAGAAGGTGGACACTTGAAACCATTAAATGGCCGTATTAGACCAAAAACACTGCAGTTTTAAAGGCATTGCTCTGCTTTTTGGGATTTTGGGGCGAGATATCATGCAGTCACAAAACCTAAAATCGTTGGCAAAGCATTCAGGCACTAAATCATTCGATAGTTCAAAATACATCGCTTTTTCGGGTTTAATCTACATTTACGCTTCATTAGTGTTGGAATGAACTTTGAAGCCTGCATTATCGTCCAAGACAAATCCACAAAGTCTTTTATTTCAAAAGAAAACCTCCCGGACGGAATACATCCAATGAATTTTATTCATGTCTGTCCGCTTCGACACGGGGAACTGAATAGGAGATGCCTTCAAATAGATTATTTACTATCCGTGGTAGAAACGTCTTATAACTGGCCCAGGTTTATTAATGGAACACCACAAAATAGATCGGCAGAGATAGGACAGTTGCTTTATCCAGTTACTTCAGTGGGCACTTCTTGACTGAATTTGACTAGATTTAACTGATAATCTATCCGTGAATACACGCACGGCATCACTTTTGAAACGTTCCAGAGTAATAACACCAAGTGAAGGTCATACTACTGGAAGAAAGGATGGAACAGCACACAATCACCCAATATTTAGTGACTTACTATTTAATACCATAGTTTTTAGACCAGAATCTAAATTTGCAGCGAATTATTTTGGTCTGCGGTTCACAATACGGATAAACTTGATGGGAAAAAGTTAGTTCTTAACGGCTGAGGTGGTGGGGATATTGGCTATTACACGGGTTCACCGTGTTGTTTTCGTATGTATCCCCCTTGGATACGCAAGGTTATCGAATACCTGTGCCAACCCACCAACCCATCGCTACGCATCACTACACTCCCTAATAACGCACTGATGAAGTCACCTCGATTGGTGATGAAACGTTTGCAATCAAATTGCCCAGCTCAGCGAACAAGCCAACGACCATAGTTAGCTCCTGTCATCTGTATCAGTAAGGATACATGCTTTTGTGGAATCTGACAAAAACCGAACAAGTACCAGAAAACAAGTTTATTCATCATGAGGACCAATGACACTATAATGATCGGAAACAATGGTAGTTGTTGGAATTCCGGTAAATGTCGAGTTACCGTGAGTCGTTTCATCGAATGTCCCAGTTTCGCTACCTTTGATTCGACTAAAACCTGTAGTGTGTTCCGAAAAATGATCTGTTGGTCGCCATGTCTGCCTAGACTGAGAAGTTCCCGCCTATATGCTACGCCGGCGCATCAGCGGGGCTTATGAAATCGAGTGTTTGAGGTGATAGTTGACTAGGTCAACAATACACTGAGATATTTTCTTTTGGAGAGTAAACTGCCCGTTTTCAGAATCAATAACTGTTCCCTCTTTGATTTTTTTTTGTTTCATCGACGGTGTTCTGGAACTCCCAGAATCGTCTAAACAGAGATTTTTTTAGATGTACCGTGAGGGGTTTATTGCATTTTCAATCTTGCGTTTTTTACGTATTTTTTTTCTTTGAACAAGTTGTCTCGTTTGCCTTTGGTTCTTATCTACAACACTGAGAAAATAACACTGCGAAACTACCAGTGTGAGCCGGCGGTTTTATAGGAATAACCCTCTGTACCGCCCCTCTATATAACAGCACCCCTGCCTTGTATTACACACGGGTTCACACTAATGACCTTTACTTTGTGTACTCCACTGCGCCGTCATATCCCCGGATGGGGTCCGTTCCGCCAGTAACTGGATCATAACCATAAGACTTGCGTTCTTGTTTGTGTTGCTGAATTGTATCTGCCCCTGTCACACTGATCCCTTCAAGGCTTTGGCAAACGCCTGCAACTAGGCTCTGATGTACTAATTTTACGATGGTTTTCGGCACATGTTCGTTGATCTAGACCAATCGGATATTGCCTGTTGACGGCATGAAAATGCTAGAAGAAGTATCAGAGCACCTATAAGGCATTATTGTTTACGTAACTGCTAAAATGAAATTGGTTATGGCTTTGTGATTGTTTCTCAGGATTCCTTTTTGATTAGGCAAGTGGTCGTTTGTTTGTTTGCACTACATGGTTTGATAATGTAACCTAGTAGAAAGGTGGACTACGTGACAACTGGACATCTGCCACTGACACATGACACCTGAAACTGAACCATTTGGTAGCGGATTTACGAAATCAACAAACTGCTTCTGCAGAAAGATGTTTTGCAGTAAACGGTGGATAAGGTAAACTCCAACCACTCCAATTTAACAAGGCTACTCGCCTTCATATTGATTTTCGAAGTTAATTTAAGTCCACTGGTGACCATCAACTGCCAGCAGTATACCTGTAGATAGTTACGAATATTTGCTGTCATGATCAGGCAGAGGAGCTCACAGAACTTTTTCGCTTTCCTGCCACAATGCCTAAAATCCAGACTACCGACACAAGAAAAATTACACCATCTCACAAAATGAAAAAAGACCAGCGATGGGCATGCAACATAGTAAAAATTCATAGTCTGTAAAAGAGTTGTCGTGCACAACAAATAGTCCCCGTGATAAGGCGCCTAGTTAGTGAACTGCCTTTGGTTGAAAATTACGTTGGTGCTAACAGAACACTCAGCTGAAACTGAATTTGCTGCACAAAAGCCACTTCATATTTTAGTTTGCAGGATGATTGAGATACCAAAGTACTACATCACAATACGTAACTTGCAAATGAGTGTAGTTCACCAACTTCGTACAATTTGGTGTTCAAAGTTGACAAAGGTACGGGAACAATTCCTAGTCGGTGAACTCCAAGAAGGGCAAAACCGGTAGCGGGCTGTCTAAGATTTTTCAGCTGCCTTACAAATACTGTTAGGAAATATACTGTTAGGGTAACACACTTCGATACCTCAATACCCCTGTTTGTTATTTTGCTTATATATGATTCTTCAACTGGTTCATTAAAAGATTATGTCTACTCATTACTTTGTTAAAGTTTCACATTTTTGAAAACAGTGAGAGGCAGTATAACAAGGGTGGACCGTTTGAACTAAATGACGGGTTCAGACTTGAGAACTAACCATTTAGAATTACGCTGCTTCAAGAAGACTAACCTTGCATATAAAAACCTTTAATTAAGCCTGAATAAAATGAAGTACTACAACAGGAGTAACCAAGGCACAGGATAACCACAACCAGTGTGTTTCTAGACAGCTTTTAGTAGTCTTTCCTGCCACATCCATCTAATATGTTACAAGAAAAGTGTACAGAAGAGTAATGCTTGAGTAGGATTTGTTTGTGTGCGTAACACGAAAGTTTAGAGGACTGATTTGCTGTCTTGGTGAAGATTATCAGTAATATCATCTACATATGGGGAGTAAATCCAAGCACTGTTAGAAAACAGAGAATACTGTTACTATTCTGGAAATCAGCTCATAAACTAGGTCGACTAAATCCAATCAAAAGCAGTTTACCCTTAAGTGCAACGTGTACCCTTTCAAAAAATTTGGCGTTTTGCTGCCATATATGGAGTGACTATTTGGAGGCCTAATTACCGATCACACAAACGTCATAGTCTCCAGTTAACGTTTGCTTTTTTTACTTATACAAAGCGTGATACTTTGTGGACCTTGAAGAAATGATATCAGTTCATCTCTCGTCATTTTTTCTATTTTCCCTCTTTTTCTAGGGTCTGTTCACTTGGCCTTACATAAGCCAGTCTGTTCCGCAAACTGATTACGGGGTCGTCAAAAGCATGTGAACATCACAGAAATTGTTGTTAAGGGTCGCAAACTCATGCTTCACCATAATTCCACTTATAGGCTGAGCACCATCCGCTCCAAGAGCTTGATACTTAAATGTTGCAACCAGTCTATACACTAAACACTGCTCTGCAAAAAACTCGGAGTACGGAATCACATCAGCCATGTGTCTAGCCTGAAAGATTTTGATAACTGAATGACATTTTGATGCAGCATTGGGTTTTGTACCCATGCTGATTCTCTCACAAGTTGTGCTGTGTCGGTAAAGCCAGATGGATAGTTAAAAATGCCCCATGTATCTGGCATGTACATGGTGGAGATAGAACATATCCTTAGATAAAAGAGTGAGAGAGTGGGTAAACGAAATATTCTCCCGTGCGTGAATCAATCACAAGAACCAGAAACAGCTGGTTTGGCGTGACTGACAGCAGAACCCGAACAGGCTAGTCATACGGCTTCATTCTTCCTTGCTGATCCGCTTTGCTTGTCGATTGCCTAAACTGTCCACTTCGTTCTGCTCAGCGTGTAACACAGAAGCTACTGCACGGCAATTCAACACGACCAGTGATAACTGAATCTGATTGAAAAATCCCTGACACTCTCATAGGGCTGAAGCAAGGTAACTAGTACGATACTACATCTATCAAGGAAAACCTTGATGACCCATTTTGAGTAGGTGACCGCTCTTTCTCTCGCTTATCTCGAAAGTTGGATTGCAAAGGTCCTTTAGTAAAGTGTATGGTGAAGTGGTGCTCTGTAAATGGGTGTGCTCTGAGCAGTGATGTGAATTTGCCCATTTTCCCGCTGCTGGCAGGAAGTGACAGGCCATGGTCGGTTATTCCGGTGGCCAATTATATTAATGGTTGCTGGTCTTGTTTTCTCATTGATGGCATATCAGGGTTTGGTTTTTTCGACTTCCATATACTAGTCGGTGAGCGAAAGCCCTGACCTCTCCGATTTATGCGTTCTGACCTCCAATGACCCGATTAAACGGGAGTTCGTCCCCTGATTATTTGTCCTTTATCTAATGATTCTCGTCTATAAACGTAATACGTGCTCCTTCGAAATACAATCACCTCAGAAAAACGGCGTATGTCGACTTGTTTGGTATCAGAACTTGAACTATGTAGGGATTACTTCACGTGAACAACAAGGCTATTGTTTTAACACTTTAGGATTAGTAGCAGAGATTGTCTCTACTGAAGCCGCCGCAAGTATTTTGCTGGAACATCTTTATGAGGTCTGGTTAGGAATATTCTGGATTAAACAATTTCTCATGCCAAACATAAGTTTCAGCACTCTACAAATGAAGACTCAGGAACTACTCACCAGTGATCCCAGTGTTTATTAGTCGAAGACCTACACGGTGAAAGTTCTTGCTAAAACGGATCAAGGGAACAAGTGTTGGTCACGTTCACAAGTCATTGAAACCATCAGACGGGTTAGCTAACCAATCATGGTTATCGATCAGACTGATCAGGCATGATGCATCAGCTAAATTACACTTAATGAATAGCCGTACATGCCTCCAGCAAGGATGTTTTCATCTGCCTATCAGTTACTACCTTCGGATAAAGTGGTGACGCTGATTTTTTAGGAGTGTCCACCGTTGCTAGGTGGCAACGATATTTTACTGTGGTGTCAAGTTGTTTACACATGACATGTTGGCTGTGCAATTCTGTATGCGCGAGTGATTGTTCCAACTTCCAAATCTTTGGTCATTGTTTAGGTTTACTAGACACACACATCTGGAAGGAACTTCGAAAAGAACTAACTGTAGAATGGTCTCTTTGAGCAGGAACAGCTGTATTAAAACCCATCATTGCAATTTGCTCCTCCTTCCAAGGAGGAGGTTTGAAGCGTATTAAGAAAAGTTTTCAATTGGTCCTTCTGATTTTAGTCCGCATGGTTGTTTATGGAAGTCATAAACCGTACAGTGCAACAAGATTGGAATTTGTTGGCTGTTGATCAGGTGGCACTTAATCTGTTCACCGTGCTTGGCAGTTGCTTTGGTGAAAAGATCAACTGCCGCCTGATCAAGAGCCAATGAATTCACCCAAACAGCCAATATTTGGACACACTGCCAAGAAAGGAAGTCAACAAGAAGTAGGAGTATACTGAAAAAGGAGTGCTTGAATAAACGTCTTCCAAATTTTCAAGTGTGCTAAAGAAGCGGTCTCTCCGACCATTAAAAATCAGCCACAATTAGACGCCATCCTTCCTGATGACCTCCTTTCCTCGGGGCGTCTTTTCTTCGGGGGGTTTGGAGCAAATAAATAGCTTCCGCTACCGGAAACTTATTAACAAACATGACCAGTTACGTCGAAAATTTTACACATAAGGATTCAATTACCTCTCTTCCTAGAAAATCCCCTTCCATTAGCTGCTTTAAAAGGCCCTTAGCTCATCCCATTTAATGGGAACAGAAAACAGTTTCGTGTTTTTGAACACAATTTTTGATCAAGCTCAAAAAAATTCTCAGGCCATTCAAAAGCTGCACTTCAAAATTTGCTCGACCGTTGTTTTATTCGGCGACAATTGTCCGAATGTTTTGTCTGCACAGTTTAGACCCAGTGCCGCTCCGTAGAAAAGTGTCACATGAGTAAACAGCACACATTCATCTGCAAACTGTACTGTTCCAAAAGGTTTCCATGTTGGTGACCCGGTAACTTGAGCAGAACAACAACTGGTTGTAACTATGCCCGTGCAATGCACCCAACGCTAACAACAAAGCAAAAACTGGAGGGGGAGGTCTTCTGCACTTTGAGATTTTTTCGCTAGGTAACCCGGTGTCTCAAAGTGATTACACAAACCATTTCACGGACAGCTACGCGCATTTACTCGCATTTTGGTTGGTTTCGAACATTCGGTGGTTGCGCGTGCCATGACTTGTTTACATAGGACTACCATCCCTGCAAGCTCAGCCCGCTGCCTAGTCGCACACAACATGTACAAGCTGCAAACCGAAAAAGATGCGAAGTGAAACGACATTGTAACAGTTGCACGAGGAAGTGTGTTGCACAAAACCGAGTTTGTCACTTTAAACGTTTGTTGTGTTGGAGGATGATGAAACTGAAATTTTAACCGTTCGGTTCAAGGTGCTGACTAGAAGCAACAACAACAACAAAAACACTTCGTACCAACTCATGAGGATGTAGGAGACATAACCCAAAGTAGCATTTTCCGCCTCTCCCTACAACTGTGGAGCAATGAGGGTTGGGGCTAAAGTGTAAACTTCTTCATAAACAGCCGTAACGGAATGTCTGGATTAATCATGATCATAAATGGAACTGTGAGGAACAGATCGGATGTTATCGTGGTGCGATGATTTGCATACCACAGTAATCCTAACCGTACTGATGCTGCCCGTGCAGCATCCAACGAATCGCTCCTACCAGGTTGGTGAATAGATATAGGTCCACCAAACACATTCCTCTGCTCCTCCAGGTTGGGGGTTGGAAAAAGTGTTGCAACCTGTTCCTTCAAATCTGAGCTATTCAGTTAGTCTCAAGTAAATCGCCGCTACTCTGCGGTCAAACTTTTGAGCCAATGGCTTTGGTTGAGGACCGTAATCGTCTTCCCATGTGGTTCAGGCGTCCTGGCACTCTCTCAACCCACAAACAACCATGAACTTGACATATGGCATGGCAGTTAAGCACCAGAACGTACTACCTTTGTGTTTCTGTCAATGACGATGACGTGAAAAAAACTAGATCACAAGACACGGTAACTGCCTTCAACAAATAGTGTGATAAAATGCGCGTCCTGGAGAACCACCCCGTGCGAAATTGTGTGAGGTTTTAGGACATGTGTATTCAGCCTTAGTTCTCATGATAACTCTCAAAGTGATTAAATAATTTGAAGGATAGGACAGTCCATCCCATTGTTCGAAGTATTTACCATAAGTGAGATTAGACCAAAGCTGTTGGTGACCCGTAGGAGCAGCGAATAGGCTTCATCTTTATCCGGAGAGATGTATGTGCGATTGCGTATTGACCGATATTTTTATCTGTCCTATGCTACTGAACCAAATGTTCTGCGAATCGTTTAATCTGGTTTGTTTAAGCATTTTTGTCCTTTTATCCACTTGTGAATGACTTAAAGCAAAAGTTAACAAGGCATCGGTGGCTTTTTACCCTACTTCATTTAAAGATTTATTTATGCATTGGTGCTAGGGACGGAAGGATTCGTGCACTGGATTTGCCGTAGCAAGAGCAAAAGTAACCGAAGCAGTTTTCACAGTGGCAGCTAAATTCCCTGGAGCGAGAAAAGAAAGCCAAAATATCAGTCACAAAAATGTTTGGTCACCACAGAACATCGTGCGAAGAATGGATAGCGGAATGACCCCCGCTAACTAGCAGCGGTTACCATCTTCCAGATTCAAATGTAGGAAAACATCATGAGAACTTAGAACCGATCTGACAGAGGTTGCAGTCTTCACCTTCAGGTTGCTGAATAAAGTTGTTTGTGAGAATTAATAGAAAAGCTGGATTCAGCTTATGACGTTTATTTATTGTTGTTGGTTTGTCAGGAACCAAACAAGTGTCCTACTGGAACAACCTTCATGCAGCTATGCATTCACCACAGAACTACCCGTAAAAATCGAGGATACTTCCAATTCAGACGGGTGAGTTTGGACTCATAGAACAGTCACTCACTCATGGGAAGATGTTTTCACGGTGGGCAGCTTTAGTCTTCCTTCCCACCTAGATGCGTAGGTTGGTGCCTGCAAATAGATTGATACTGTATTCGCATCCAGAAGTTGTATAAATCGTTCCAGTTTGGTAACAATCGGTAAATTTATTGCTGGGCAACGTTTCGCTTTTGACACAAAAGCTTGACACAAAGCACTTGACACAAAAGGTCAAGTGACTAGGTTACGAGGTTGGTCAAGATTTAAGGTGGAAGGAAAACCAATCATAAGTCAAGCTAAATCTCTGTTAGGTCTCTGCCAAGGGAATTTGTGTTTTAGGCTGTTTCACCAGGTGTAAAGCCGATGGGCAAACCTATATGGAATCGGGCCCAGCTAAGAGTCGAGTCCTTTCGTTTCGGTCCACCTGATGATCCCTCTTGAACGTCGTTCGCACTTTTCGTGCGTCAGTGTCGAGGAGCTAGTGCTACGATAGTGCAGTAAAGAAGAAGGATTCTGTGAAATTTGGTCGGATTGGGATTCCCACACCCCTCTGTTTTTGCAAATGATCCTACGTATATCCGCATCCCCACACCGTCAGTTGTCAACTCTGCTTATCTGAGACCGATTTCCATAAGCTGGACAGTTCCACACCCCCTATTCTGTTCACGCTGTGATGCTTGGTGATTTTCACCGCCTTGGCCATCAGCTGTGATCCCCGTCTTAAAACTCCCACATTCTCCAGATCTATTCTATGCCCCGTGTCTAACGCATGTACCGTCATCACTGAGTCTTTGACCAGCGTTTGGCATTCTTCCGCATTTCTTGGTGGTTCGTTTAGCCTTCTCTTATGCTCACCAATTCTGGTGTGCAGTTCTCTGGCTGTTTGTCCAATGTATACCTTAGTATGATCGTTGCATTTAATTTTATACACACAGTTCCGAGTCCCTTCAACCGGGAGGGGATCTTTCAACTGCACCAAAACTGAGCGTAACGTTTTCCCCATCTGGAACGCTACTCGAATGTTTACTATGTTCAGCAGTCTTCGAATAACCTCCGATGTTCCTGCTTTATATGGAATGACTTCTGTGCCGATCCACTCCTTACTGGCTCTTGATACTGGAGCCAATATCCTTCTTAAGTGCCACTTAATCAAACTCATTGGGTATCCTATTTCCTGAAGTCTGCTGGTAATCTTGATTTGAGCTGCCGTTCGGTTGACCTCTTCTTTGCACAGCCCTCCGACCGGATTAAACATTGATGAGACAATGCTGGCACACACGGACTTTGGGTGTGCTGATGAGTAGTTTAAGATGGTTCCTGTGTCTGTTGGTTTCTGGTAGATAGTAGTTTTTAATTTTCCACCATTCTTGTGTCATACAGTCCAGGTGGATTCTCTCTCCATGCTAAACTTGATATGGGGATCCAAACTATTGAGGTAGTCATGGAAGTTGTAGACCTCATTACGTTTGATTACAGCAAAGGCACCGTCAACATAACGCCAGAAAATTCTCGGCGGACGATGATATCCGACCAAAGCCGTTTGTTCAAAATCCCCATAAAACTATCAGCTAGAACTGGGGATATTAGAGATCCCATTGCAAGATTTTGCTCTTGTGAGTAAACAGCTACGTCAAAAGCAAACTCGTCAAGATTTAAACACATTCTTATGCCCTCAACTATTTAATCCACCGACAGCAGTGTCCGTTTCTTGAGTGTCGTGTTTGCCAATAACAACCTCTTAGTTACTTCCAACTAGGGCAACGGCGTTCAAAGATTTCAATCGCCAACAGGGCGGACAAGGAACAAATGACATTCCTTTAAATACCACCCGAAGATAAATTTTCTCATCGATGCAAATATTTGATAACATCGATGTTTCACAATTTTGAGTCAAAATGCATCCTGGAAAACAAACTTTCGAAGCCCCGTCGGCTCATACACAAATGGAAACGATGTGTGAACAAAAGCCAAGCAGAATGATATGGCTCGAAACCAGTTTCCTCAGTAAGCAACCCTTGAGTAGAGGAATGCCAAATAACTCATTAGACCCGGTCTAAATGAACTCATTTTATTAAAGACTATTTCGTTAAAACAATTCAGTCCCATGTACGATTAACGGAGCGCCATATGTGTACAAACCCATAGAACTAGAAATACGTAGTTTGGTCTCGAAAAGACTCTTGACTAACTGTTCGGCAAGGTTTGCAAGTGATTTTCGAACTGAGTAGGTTTTTTCTACCCATGCACTACCATCGTTTACCACCAATGAGGTCTCAAAAGAAGCTGAGAGAAATTTCGGAGAAATTAAGGGACAGGTCAATGTACTTACAGTTAGTAGACAAGAATGATGACAATGATGGGGTAGGCAGTATTCATAAAGAAGTGAATTGCTTGTACCTTTCTTGTGAAGAACTGACCCGTTTACAGATGATTTAACATGCTCAATAATAATCCGCAAAGATAATCACACCTATAAACAGTCCACAGTGGTGTTTCTCGTCGGCTTCACGTAAGTGTGTAACATCCCAGAAGAGGGGTCACCACAATAAAAGCCGAATATCCTTTTTCTTAGGGACAATCACCTCAGAGACTACCGTGTGAAAACTCATTTACCGAGCGTCCGGTGGCACGGTAACAAAATAAGCCAGGTGTTGCACATACCCATATAGGAGACCGAATTTCTATGGTGCCTAAGTCAGCCTAAAATCTGACTAGAAAAATTACTCTGTGACTCAATATCTCTCAAACCTAACACTGAGTGAGCTCCAACCAAGAAAAACAAAAACCGTTCACTCCACTAACATGTTTTGTTCTCGGACACGAAACAGCATCTAAAAACAGTAAGTCGTGGGAAATTCCGTTCTGGACTACTACATTCAGAATGTAAAATGGCGAAGGTGTAATTCGACCCCGAAGTGTGTCTGTCTGGAACGAGTGATTCTAGTTATGCTCTGGATATCAACTAACCGTTCAGAGTTTAAGTTGATTTCCATTTTTTTCCAGAGCTGCATGCCACTTGAAAAAATCTCCATACTTTGGCTTAGACTGTTTGGCTTTCCAACAAGGGGTAGGATAATATCCTCACAGAAATCGGTGCGAAAGAAGTTGAAAGTGTTGTACGTTCTGTGAAACATTTATTTTGATTAAATTCGTGATGGAATAACAAAGCGCTAACATACCGCAGTCTATTGCTCGACTTCCCACCACATCTGGTGTCCTTCTTCAGGAGTAAAATAATCTTAATTACAAAAAAAGACGGAAAAAGAAAACCACCGCTTCAAGGTTGTTATTTGAGTGATCGAGGGAACAAGCCTAATTTTGCAGTTTGAGCCTGAAATCAACGCCCCATGCGCCTGATTGGTCCGATTACTGATTGGTACTGACCAAACAACTGACATGGGTAGACCGTCATTTCGGTTGACGTACGCAGGTTGAGTATGAATCGGCAGGGTTTCTGCACATCTTTTTATATGTATCGAAATTCTTGTTTGATGTGATGTACCAGCGTTCCTCAACCCCCTATGTAATGACATGAGTTTCACTTGTAAAAATGAAGGTCCCGAGCTAGATTAAAGTTTCCTTGCCTTATCGTAGCCAAAGTCGACCAGTTGTTCTAATGTTAGTTCGCGAGGATACAGTGATGGAGCAAGAAAATTTCACTGCACGTGCCCACTCGCGTATCTGTTAAACACAGTACAGGGGAAGCTCCATCAGTAACCGTTACAGACGTCACTCTGCCCATAGTATTGCCTCATCAATGTTTAGCTAAGTAAGTTCCCCGTGCACAGAAGAGGTTGATCGGACAGCAGCCCAAACTGAAATAAAGAACAAACTTCAGGATAGTGCATATACAACTAGTTTGATTGGGCGTCACTTACGAAGGGTGTTGGTACCGATGAGGAAACCCAACAGGTAGTGAATTTGGACAGCTGTTATTCCAAACAAAAAGCGATATTGGAAGTCTCGAAGGATTCTGAACACGGTTAACATAAGAGTAGCTTTCCAGAAGGGTAACACTCTGCGCTCTGTACTAGTGCAATTGAAGGTTCGCCTCCCGGCGAACAAAACTAGGGACTTTGTCCATGGAATTAAATTCAACGACTACACCAAGGTCTATATAGGACAGTGCCAGGAAAATTCACACCAGAATCGAAGAGCACGGGAGGAAAATAAACAGGCCGCCAAGAAACGCAGATGAATATCGAGGGTTACTGAAAGACTAACCAATGGCAGAACGTGCACTGGACACAAGACACAAAATAGATTTAGAAAATTTTGAAGTTTTGAGGCAGGCACTACGGTCAGCGCCACAGAGACTGATGGTCGAGGCCGTGGAAATCACCAAGCCCGCCAACGTAAATAGAGTAGAAGGCGTGCAGCTGGCAAGCGCGTGGAGAACGGCTTTAGATCAGTCGAGTTGACACGTGTTGGTGTGCGCTTATCAGAAAGAGGAGTCATCAACAGAAGTAGCTTAAATCTGGAGTGCACTTAATCTCACCAAACTTCAACCACCCTCCCAAATAAATTGTCGTAGCACTCACAAGCCCACACAGACAAACGAAAGCTACCAGTGGCAACCAAAGTGATTCATCAAATGAAGCACTTGAATCTGAAGATTAAGGAACTAAACCCGATGAAATATAATTTGAAATTTCCCCAACCCATCAGTCGTAAGATTTAGGCAACCACACTAACCGACAAGACGCTTTAATTGGCATTCAACACTATATATAGTGTGTTTACCTGAAGGGGTCTTACTGGTTGGTTCTCCGGCTGTCTTAAAACCCGGCCAACTTGGTGACCTGCTCACTTAGCCTGATGAAACTTACGTGTCAACAGTGAAACGCTGCCCAGCTAAAAGCTACCAACTGTTTACCAAGCCCTTATGAAACACTTACTCTGCCCACTTTCGTTCAGTATCTTCGGAACCTGGCATTCTGGTACGACTACGGCGCGTTTCTTCGTCAGTGGATTCAGCTAGTCGGAGTTCCAAACCCGAGTTGAAAGCAACCCATGAACAGGAATTCACTATCCTAAAATGTACTGTAAACAATCCTCGACCAAATGTAGATGTGTTCATATCGTGCCCAGCTATTGGTGGAGCGACCGCCTCTGGATTTTGTTACCAAGGCTGTCAGCCAACCAAATCGTGTTCAAAGTTTGATGAACCCCATGAACAATGTGTACCCAATGAGTCGACTGTGTTCTGCGAGAAAATTCAACTTTCTAACGGCACAACATCCCTGACACTTCGAATCAACCGTACTGATCCCAGACTGGCCGGCACCTGGTCATGCGCACATGCTGGACTCGAAAGCACTAAATTTGAGGTAAGCCATATCAAGAACTCAACGTCGCACAAATACCATCTACTGAAAAGAAGCTGTCCAAGAGTTCAGTGTAGAAGTGTCAGTGAATGGCTTTGTCTTGCATTGTAGTCATTTTTTCAGTCAATTCGTGGACAGGTTACATCACCCTGAGTTTGAATGCTTCTTGAATTAAAGACCTGTGGTGTACCTACTTTAAGTTTGCTGGATTCCGCAGAAGTGCAACGGATGTACCTCGCAGCCTACGTTTCACTACGGTACTCAAAGTTGAACGGAAGCTTTCCGTTAATATAAGCCTCACCAGTAAGTATAAAGAACAACGGTAGGTTGACCATACAAAGGCCGAATGTTATAATAATCCCGCAAAATGAGCTGTTACCTTGAAGATCTCACAACTTTACCCTTGTATCCTGAGGTGTAGCTTTAAATCGATACTCTATGAGAGACTATCCCCAAAATCACATAAATATCACTCTAAATCCCCCCGTGACGCAAAATCTCCTCAAAAATAAAGCCAGTAAGTAAATCTGGTGTGACGGAATATCGCGAACTTTGACGCTAATTAGGTATCTGGCCAGTGACACGAGGACGAAATTGCCCGCAGCAATTGGGGAACTGAACATTTTTGGTCTGTATGCAGCTGCTTTCACGCGTGAAGATGACGATTTAAACGACAGCATTCGTGACTGGGTTTTCAGAACTTATTTTACCGAGAGACACCGCCTTGCAAAGTCCCTTCAGGCGATCTCCCCAGATGGCCAAACCTTTGTACATTATTTTTGGTTCTGGAGAGACAACTTGAGTAGCCCGACATAAAAAGTGATTTGATTTACATCGGGGTCTGTTTAAAAGGGTACCTTTTTAGGCAGATCCCTGGGAATCATTTTTAACCACCGTTTCCGTAGAATATTGAGCTCAGTGAGTCATTCAATTTCTGCATTTCTAGAAACGTGGCTTGAATTCTTCTTACATTGAACGACTTATTCTCGCTTCTAGATTTCCGTTCAGAAAGATGATTCCAAAGAGAAGATGCAGCATGTCGAAGTGGCACTGTCGGAACCAAAGCAACAACCTCGTGGTGAGTAAGATGTGAAGAGTGAAATATCACCGTCTTTCACCATATTAATGTTCACTGTCATGGACAACTGTTAACCTGTTGGGTGAGAAAAGAAATTTAATTATGCATGAAAAGTATGTGCAGTTTGGCTTTGCGACAACAATCGTAAAGTCGGATATCCTAACTTGTAGGTGATCACGGGATTAGTAGAATTCACATCCACATCACTCTCGCGTGAACCATCCTCCTCTTGTCCTGCCGCAATTATTCCGGTAAGTTCACACTAAATGTGGGAAGCGCTGGACCCGAGTTTCCCTCCTATTACAGCACATCAGCACTGCATATCTTCTGCTGTGCCAGGGTTTGACCTTTTGATGGTTTAAAGCAATCACATCGCTCAAGCTTGAATACATTTACCTGTTCAGACGTGGTAATTCAGTTGCGTCCAGCGTGCGCTGGTGAAGTAGTGTTAACACGACCGTCACGCATATTGGGAAGACCAACGATATACACTGCTGATGAGCTATAATAGGAGCAAACGTTGAGTCCAGAACTTCCTTCCTTTGGTGCAGACTTACGAGAATAACCGCGCCAGGAGAGGACAGAGGAGGAATTTAGATGAGAAATGTTTAGGTTATAACCATTACTGTTAACCCTCCGGATTGTGATATCAAATGCAACTTTGATGAGTTCGGAAACAAATAAGCGAGCTCATGGGGTAGGTATCCGCGTCTTCGAAGAAAAATCAATGGTTAAGACAGGTCCTTGCCAACTGCAAAAATAGAAAAATGTGTCATTGTTTGGCAGCCATTTGAAACCACAGCCCATAAACACTACTCGTGTATCGTACTAGAAACTAGAACCGCAGGTTTATTAGAATTGTGTTAGTTCTACAAATATACTCACTTGCATTCCAATTTGGTTTTCACGGAGACTCACCTGAGGAACAGCATAAACAAGGGATTCAGCTGGGATACAGGTGAGTCTCCCGTGAAATCAAAATAGTATCCAAATGAGTGTATTTGTCGAATTTCGTTAAATTTGGGTTCTAGTAGAACATAAGGTTAAGGGAAACTTGGGGACTGCGCCTACGTGGTGAGCCCCAAGAAGGGTGAAACCAGTAGTGGTGTTTCAGGAGAGTTTTCAGTAACTACTAGTAGTGTATCACCTTTACAATGTATTTTTTCTGGCCCTCCGAAATGAGTCAGTGCACAAATCTTAAGTACCAGCATGGCTGTTGCTAACTTGTGCCATTCATGGCTCCCGAATGTTACGCCACTGAATCTCGAGTGCCACGAACATGGTTGTGGGACATGTCCTGCAGAAAAAAATCGAATGTATTCCAAAGCCACTGCTAACTACTGATTAGAACCGAGCGTGTTTGGATAAATTTACTAAGGGGTAATGAAAAAAACGCGTTTTTGGAGAGGCAGTACTACAAGCTCGTGCGAGTCACATGCTTACCCATAGTCTACAGAGAAGCATTTCTTCATACCTAATTTTGCATGCTATGGAGTGCCCTTCGAAAAAGACCCTTCTTCCTGAGTGTCTCTAATGACACACTTCATCAGCCATTATTTGGTGCGAAATTTCCCCTGAACAGACCTCCCACAGGGGGCTAAAACCCATTTTCCTTATGGCGTCCTGTCTTTAAGGTAAATGTTGTAAATCTGGGAGAAAGTTTGACCGAACTGCAACTATGCGGACGCATGGAGGCGAGTGCATTCTGTGTAAGCCATCTTCAAGAACTACGCTCTTGTGACTATCGGTGTGCTAGGCTGCAGACTACAATATGAGTCTCAACATGGATACAAGGACTTTCTTATTGTCACTTTCATCCTCGATATTCTGGGTAATTGTTAGTGGCATAGGCTCTCCTAACCCTTTCCAACGAGCTAGCTCCAGGCTATACCTTTTTCACTTTCCTTTCTATTTCTACATTAGAGTTTTTAAAAATAGCGAATTTGTGCACCGGTTTTCAGGATTGCCCTGATGTTACAGATGGTGATGAGGATGAACGCAATCAGGTAAAAAAATTGGGCAAACTCACGAGTTCCAAGCAGTTTTACGCAAAAAAGTAAACGTAATTACAAAGTGAGCAGTGTCTGACAGCGCAGTACTTGTTTGTTTGACTCTCGGGAGTGACAAGAGAACTTTCGGATTAGTCCAAATTTGGTAGTCCAGTTTAATTTAATACTGGTATGTCTTTTAACAAAACTAAAGCTTGTTGTCATGCTTTTCTATTTCCAGCAGAGACTACCCCACATTACGTGCAGAAAGTACAAGAGAACGAATTAGAACAACGACCATGTGAGTTGGGTAACAAAAATAAACAGAACTGTCACACTTTACTGAGACTTTTGTCTTTCCAGTCACGCTCTGAAGGCTGAATTCGATGGCTCTGATTGATCCACATATTTGCGGGCTCACCGCTGCTCGCTCTCCCAAATTTAGTGTTCAACCTTCTGTGACTTTCTACTCCAGTTTATTTCATGCAATCATATGTGAGCGGTGTAGAGGAGCAGGACGGATAGGGTTGTGCGCATGTTTTAATCTAACTTCCCCAATTTGATTCAAAAACCCGGAATGAACTCTGAAACTTTGGGTATAGTAAAAGATCATCAATGGGTTTTGGAGAGGATTTGAAAGCTGTTGAGCTTTTCTTTTGTATCCTGTGATCTCAAATCCATAGAGCGTTCTAAGATAGGAATCTATCCTTTTCACTTGATCTTGGACACTAGTAGCTCGCAGCACAAAAACAAGCAGCAAAAACCGGTAAAGGTTGGTGCTCTTGGGTCATATTATGCGACAAATTGCAGGAAAATGATACTAGAATACTTTGAAAGACTATCGGTAGTGTTTGCGTCAACAGATTTGTGTTTTTGTGGAAATGGTCTGCTTCTTGGCCGAGCCTTCACTGCAGTAGCACTTAATCTATTATAGCTCACGGAGCTGTTGAAGAGTTTTCTGCAGCCCCATGAATAGCGTGTTACGTCAAAAACGTGTGATTCGCTAGCTCAAATGTCGTATCAACTGAAACATGAGGCGGACTTTGTGCAGCACAAGACTGTCAAAAAAGGGACATTCAGCTGGGATTCGGTTGAAGTCCTCACTAACACCAACTTAATTTTCGACTGTTTACATCACCCTGTTTACATCACACGTGTAATGGAATTGTCAGACAGCCCTTAGGCAGAATAGCAGTAGTAGCGGTAGTTAGTTTTGCCAAACTTTTTGTGAAGTGGAAGCTCCCTTCCACCAGTAGTACTCACGACACCAGAATCTGGAATAAAAGCTCAAGCTATGACAATGGAATTCAGCCCAGATGTATAAAAGGGAGTCACTGGATTTCAGATATAAGTGATTATCGATGATGATAACAAAGACAGTTCGTTGTATGAGTATGCTGTCACCGGAAAACGCTGAGGCGTGGGCTAGTAGCCATTTAACCATAGCATTTCTTCACCAAAACGAATACAGCGCCAGTTTAGAGGTATAGCGCTGTCCTGAGAAATTTTTTCCCGGACAGGGAACAAACTGCGTAGTCTAAAATGTAACTGCATCGGGAAAGGCATACTGGCTTCAGTAGCAGTACATGAACCGAGAAGGTGGTCCACTTCGATGCAAGCAACAACCTATCCGTTGCATTAGACATGCCCGGCAAAATGGTTATATTAGATAGGGGGAAGTAACAGAGGGGTATTATTATAGCGAGGGAATAGTGTGCCACAGGAATGACCTTTGGCGGGAGGTCGTAGTAGAAGGACCCCAAGTGTCGTAGCCTTATATTTATTCGGATACAGTTAAGGACACGTAAGCTATCCCAACAATAGAGAAAGACGATTTTTAGAAAACCTATTTTGCATATGAATTTTGTTGGCAAAACCATTTTTTGATACACACGGCTCTCGTGTTCTTCGAACTGTCAGTTACGTACCGTAATAAAGCAGTTCTTCCGTGTTTTACTTACAGTGGCCTACCTACGCAGACCAGTCGTACTATTCAGCGTGCTGGCTGTCCTAGTCGTGTCAGTACTAATCAACTTGATCTTTTGTATTCGGTGTATGCTTATGCGATCCTACATAGGTAAGTCACTTGATTGGCTGTGTCAGGATTTGTGCAATATGAACACCTAATTGACTTTCTTCATGAGGTTGGTTTCAGGAATTCCTGTCCTTATAAACACCAATATCACAAATACTCTGCTCACATGGTTCACGGTATGTTGGTGTTTTTCTCTACACTTCTCAGGGCTAACTACAGACGGTCAAGCACATAGTTTTGCTGGTTCGATCAGCACAGAATAAGGGTTCAAAACTGAAATGTCAGAATTCACTGGAGCACACAAGTCTTCATGTGAAGCTGACGAATTTCGATTGTATGATGGAAAAACTGAAGTCACGTTTAAACTGCAAATGTGAAAAACGTGTTAGGAATAGCGGAAGTGATAAATCGAAAATGCTTGTGTTTACCCTGAACACAGTTGAGTATCCTTGTATCTGGACAGAGAACAGTGAATGAATAATTGTTTAAAAAACCAGGGCAATTCACAGTCGTAAAGCACCATGTAAATTTGGCTTTTGGTGCGTCAGCCCACACTCTAGAAGTGGGTTATTCTTATCATCGAATGCAGAGTGAGCATCGTGATAGTTCACGTTCACGTCACTCTCGTTTGAAGAGTTCTTCGGTCGTGGTGCAATTATTCTCTTGAGTCCACACCAAATAAGAGAAGCACAAGGCTCGATTTTTGCTCTTATTAGAGCTCAGCAGCGGTGAATTTCGCTGACCATGCCGGGGTTTGAACTCCGCACCTCGGACATGTGAGACGAGCGTGTTACCACCGCCATGACAGGAGGACTGTGATGTGATGAGTGATGTGAACGTGAAACGGTTAAACTGATGCTATATCGACCTGAATATGGCCGAACAAATCCGTCAGAATAGTGGTAAATAGCTGAAGGGTAGTCAGATATAGAGAGCCCCGAGCAAAAAAATACTCTGTGGGAACGTCCTAATTGATCGTAGTTGAGAACAGCGGAATATCTTGGAGGAGAACGATCTCCGTCTATGACACAAGCTTGTTATGATTTACATATATCCGAATTTTCTGAAAATAATACTATGAAGACAGTGCACCAGTGTTGTGTCCGTGCCTCATAACGATTATAACATAGCACACACTCTCATAAAGTCCTTCTTTGTCGTCGACGGACATCGTCACCATTCCGCTAAAAACGACGTTTCTTACAGAAGCCTCATGAAACTGTAATTTAGACTCTGATTTGAGTCAAAGCTCTAGCGCGATCTCATCGATCCTTTGAACTGGTCCACGTAGATGGATCACTTTAAGTGGTCATACTGGAGCATGAACGTGTTATAACGCTTGTCCCCTTAAGAGGCTGCATTCAGAAAATCATCGGTAATGATATTTTTCCATACATGCCTCTTCAAGGGAGGCCTAACCACCAGAAGAGGCTCACTGCAAGTGATTTCATCTGATGGAATACTTATGTGAAGGAGGAAAATTGTGGTATTGGTGTACCATACAGATGAAATTCACCAATATGTTTGGTGAATTGGGCAGCGAGGTTGCGAACTTTTCACCGCTAACCGAGTTGGTATTGGCAGTGCTTTGTTGTGAAGCGAAATGGTCCTTCAGTGAAGAATATCCACGCAATGGATAGAATAAATAATGGAACAGTCAGGGATTACTCCAAGATCATCTCAAATCAGAATCTAACTACTCGGCTAACTAACTGCTCTGAAGTGGGGTGGGTTTTTTAGTTTCATTCTGTGCATCTTTAACTGAGAATCACTATGACCTCAGAAATGCCCGATTTCTGACGTCAGCCACATGAACTAAGGTGTCTTGTTGACATCCTTCTATGGTCGTTTATGGGGAGACATTTTCTATCCTGTAATTCGGATCCAACAGTTATCTCGTGGCGAAAGATGATGGTGTTGTACACTGATGCCTATCGCAGGATAGGTGAACAGACCAAAACAAAGAAATGAGTGCTTTTCAATCTGGGAGCTAACAAAAAGTAGTCGAACGCCGGTGACCTCCAACGCATATTGTACATAATGAGATGCCAATTCACTGACTCAGACATACAACTGAAGCAAGTTCGCACCACCTGAGCGTTCAGGACGGCTACAACCAGTTTATATGACTCTATCGGCTGACGGCACCGTGCATTTTCTTCGCAGACCAACCCCCAGAGAGAAATGGGAGAAAAATTTTGGTTCCAAAGGGAAAAAGCGCAATGAAAGTGCTCGGTATTACTGGTGACAGATTTACTAGCTGGCTGACACGCTATGTCGTGGAGTTCATAAGTTTTTCTGAAACAATATACAGCCACAACAGTGGTTTTTCTTCACTGATCGACTCAATTTGATCGATAAATCAGCTTGAAGTATGTGCAAAGAACCAGTGATTCGAACGTCAGTCTGTTTCCCGGTTCTCTACCCCGAGTTCTGTTCTGGTTCCAGTTTATCTAGTTGACCATATTGACCGGCATGAAAGAGTTTGATATCTACCATACAGGTTCATCATGTTGCACTAGCGTGCCTCAGTCGATGCTACTCTAGAGTCTGGTGTTTCAGACAAGTTGGAATTCTCAGTTGCACACACGCAAAGGCTGTGTAAATTGCCAGGAAGGAATCAAATTTCCGCCGCAGAACACTTTTCCGCAACAGAACACATGTCATACGCTTGGTATTAGTCCCCGCTCTAACGAGCTAACATCCCAGCCAAGGTCTGCTAACCTCCGAATGTTTCTTTTGAAAGGCGGTAGTGTAAGTACTTTTGCTCACAGGCTTCAGACTACACGGTCAAACTTATTTACGCGTACATACACGCAAATCATCGGTACATCACAGGTGATCTCACACTCCAAGGTGAACTTGGTAGTTTTGGCCATCTCAAAATAGTTCACAAGCTGAAACCTTACAGCATACCATTTTCTGTTTTTTTTTCTGGAGACACCCAAAACGACCTTTCCATAGTGATGTTTCCGTAACATACACTAGAATGGAACTTCATCAGCCATAGAGAAGGAGCAATGCACAACAACCACCTCGCGTTTGTGACGCAGGAATAAACGTTAGGTATCGATTCAAATTAGTACACAAATTCGCATTGACTAACTACGATAACAAAGCTTGCTAAGCCATTAAGGGTTCTATTAAAGTCAAACTAAACCGGATTTGCCTCTTCGCTTTCTCAATAATAAAAGGATGATTAATCTCCTGTAGTAATCCTAGTAACTCAACTACATCGTTCTTAGTCAACTTTGGAAGGTTGGAAAAGCTAGTATCAAAATATTCATCACAGTGCTCTTCCTTCCTGGTTTTTAGGTTTCCTCTTTTCGCCTAAGCAAGCTTGTCGCCAGCCAACCAGTTGATGGAGAGGGTGCGCAAACATTCCATTTCGTAGTATTTTGTCCAATCGTATTACTCAGTATCCTGGTGATACCAATGTCAAGACAGTCTAAAAACACCATGAGGTTCCGATAAATATGACATGGGTACATATAATTTTATTCTAGAAGTTTATGCGCACTAAACGTTCTCTAGAGTGACTCTTACCGGACTGTTAGTGTACAGTCATTTCAGATGGGCAAACGCCGTGCAGTTGTAAATCGGTGCTTTCCCGTTAATTAACCCTTTATTCTATAACTTAGGGTGGGTAGTATTTTTAGTGATATGGGGACAATCCTGTTGTTGCTGCTGCAGCATTCCTTCTTGCAACACGGCGAAATACTTTCTCAACGGCATGTTTCACCGTGAACTGGTAATCAATAGGAATAGTACCGCGTGATTTCTGCACCAGCCTTGTGAAATTTCTTTCGCATCCGGGTGATTTTAACAGCTTTCATGAGCGTGGTAAAAAATTTCTCAGTCGGACTGAAATAAATGTTCCAGATAAATTCAACAGTCTTACATCGCCCAACAGTCAGAACCAATAGAGCAGTAGTAGACCCCTGATTTCTAGGTCCTTAGAGGATAAAGTTTTTCATCTGGTTAACGTAATTAGGAATCGCCAGACACGATAAGTTATCACGACACACTACTACACAGTAAGAAAAACAATGGAAATAATTCAGAACCCAAGTAGTATTTAGTTATCATGCTTTGCTCCGCCGTACCATCCTAACAGCGTGCCTTCATTTGGTAAAATGATCCAGCTAGTGGCACCGCTTGCGTATTCCAGGCTAACTTATCGGTCCAGTGAAAACAATTAGGGTCAAAGAGAGTTCACATGTGTGGGGGTTAGTACATTAGCTACAGTGAAGTAATAGTCATCAAATCTGGATCGATGATATGAGGCATTTGCAGCGTTGTATCATTGCCATTATGGTAACCAGAAAACACGCACTATTTGGTTCTGGGTTTTGGTTCCCGATGAGAACTGCAGCGAAACAAATTCTGCGCCTCTAAAACCACTCTACGATGGCTGAGTTTTCCTAAGGGGGGAGGAAAGTACCCCCTAAGGGGGAGTACTGGTAATAAGGAAATCATTCATTGCGCTATGTACCCTAGAAAGTAAAACTTGTCACCACAAGGGGGAGGAAATCGTGGAAAAGCAGTCTTTAGAAAAGTCTCAAAGTGGGTAAGATAATTCAAAACTAGAACTCACTTCACTTTCGGGCCCAAACTACAAAGGTAGTTTGGCCTTTTCTGGGGAATCAAGAAGTGGTGGAAATATACTCAAAAATGGCAAGAAACAGCAGCTAGTTTCCCACACATAACTGGGAGTATTCGAACGTGATATAATGATACTGTACGGTACTAAACTATGAGACAGTAGTGTCATATATGTACTCATGAAAACGCCGCTGAAACGCTTGGATTGCCAGCACATTCACAAGAACAAAGCAACATTTTTTGACGTATACTCTCAATTGCATATCAATTTCGTTTTCACGGGAGACTCAGCTGAATCTCTCGTTTATGATATTCTTCAACTGAAGGTGCTGCACAACGGTTGCCTTATATTTCAGTTGGTACGATATTTGAGATATTGCAGTGTATTTTCATAAAGGAAACTCTTCGACAACCCACGACCTGTTTCGCTTTCCTTGGGGTTCATCAGGTAGGCGCAGTCCCCGAGTTTTCGTCAACCTTATGTTCTACTTGAAGCCAAATTGCACGAATTTATCGAACTACAATTATTTGCATACCAATTGGGTTTTGACGGGAGACTTACCAGGAACTCAGCTGAATCTCTCGTTTATAGTGTTCTTAAGTGACCCTATGAGCAGTGTACTACATCCATACAATGTATCGCGATATCTCGAATATTGTACCAACTGAAACATGAGACGGCCTGGTGCCGCACATTCAGTTGCTCAAGAACATCATAAGCAAAATTCAGCTGGGACCCAGGTGAGTCTCCTGTCAAGACCTATTTGGCATACAAATGACTGTATTTCGCTGGTGCCCTTTTGTGCTCCCACTGATCTCCCAATCCAAATCACTGAGGGCCTTCTCGTCCTTCCGACTCGTTGTACTATTCACCAGCGCGTACTTTGGGCCAGCTAAGCAGTGCGATCGATCAGGATGATCTGTTTTACCAGACAACTGACAACTGCACGTTGCTACACCAGAAGGTCGTTGGATAGAATACAGCACGTCTGTTTTTGTCGAAGTGCACACGCCATTTCGCATATGTGAAACTTTGAGACTTTTAGGTCCAGTTCATGCTTTTGCGGGTACAACGCGCACAAATCGTGTTTCAGTATTGTAGGAACGATCGATTGAGGTACTGAATGGACAGACTTTGATGTGTCCAAATTGCCTTAAATTAAATGTACGAAATAACCAGGGTGCAAGGTCAAAGCAGGCATTTGGTAAAGGGCTCCAACCCTTTTAGAGCATGCATCTTAGTTCCGATTGTAAACCGGGGTCGAACAACATATGCGGGTTTTTCTACGAATAATCTGTATTACTATGCACAGTAATTAGCAGGTATCTGGCAAAAGCCCATAACACCCGTTTACTGCACAGTTTTAGAAGAGAATCTGACCAGTGCGATCTGGTACGATATTTGAATTGTCGCGGTATCTCAAATATTGTACCAACTGAAATATGAGGCACCCTTTGTACAGCACATTCAGTTGAAGAATTCCATAAACGAAAGATTCAGCTGAGTCTCCTGTGAAAACCAAATTGATATGCAAACGAGAGTACTTGCCAGAATCTGTCCAATTTAGATTCAAGTAGAAAATAAGGTTGACGGAAACCCGGGTATGCGCCTACCTGATGAACCCCAAGAAGGGCGAAACCGGTCGTTGGCTGTCGAAGAGTTTTCAGCAACCTTTTGCGAAAGCACAACATTGTTCAGAATGATCCTAAATAGAACATAACCAGTGGCGTTGGCTCCAACCAGACCCCTTACCTGAGTCACTGTTGTTCAAGCTACCGTCGAATTTCTAATTCCAGTGTGTGGTGCATGGCTAGCCAATTTTGACGTACACATTTATTCAGTTACTCAATGCTTTAAAAGTAGCTGATAGCTTTACACCTTTCTGCCAGCAACGGCAGCTGACTTGCCGATCATCGTCCTACGCATGCGTAAACAACCCTCTCACATGTGGAGTTTATACATGCAGTTATTATTGCAGCACACCGCAACTACATCTGGCTTTTTGTAGCTCCAGCTCATTAAAACAATGATCGTCCAGTTACTTAAATTTTCGATGCCTTATGTCGTCACCCAGTGGCTAAACATGGAGAAAATACTTGCGACTGTATTGGAACGGAGTACATTGTAATGACTTGCTGTTCTATCTTCGATTTTACTAACCTAGAATTATCTTTTAAGAAACCTGCGGCCGATAATTTTTCATACGGTTGCACCTAGGCACCCAAGTATAATGGTGAAGTTTGAAAACGCCGATTCATTTATCCACAAATGTCTTCTGTGTTCTCCTTCATCCTAGATGCCAATCAAGAAGGCTCCAGTCAGGCAAACTGCCTTGCAGCGTGTCTGTGTTTGCCAAGAGAACTGCGGAAGGCTCAGTCAGTCCGAATGACCCCCATTTTACCTAGATCCAACTGGGGTATCCAACCAAACCTTAATGGTTCGTACCAAGGATCAACCCAGCTTATCTACCCGTCACCCGCAATGCAGAAAATGCCTATCCTTGTGGGACAACAATCACCCAACGAGTTTTCTGGAGTATCCTTCTATCCAGCTGGTTCTTTGTCTGGAACTTTGAGGAGGGAGCAGCGAATGTTTGGGACACCGTCCCAGATGGAGGCATTTAACAATTCACACATGGCTTATCAGACTACCGGACCAGAGATGGGGGATGCTCTTCGAAGTCTCGTGACACCGCAACAATTGCTTCGGTCTTTGAACGAAGTGGGAGGGGGTGCAAACTACTTACAGCAGTACATTAGAGCATCAACTGTCAACGTCCCATCACCCAATCTGAGTCAACAGCTACCCCCAGCTCCTGCGACAAATAATCCATATCAAACACAGAATGCGGTCGATGGGTCTGGAACTCCCCAGTACTATGTTAGAATGCCCGCGCCAATGATTGGCAGTCATGTAGTATATGATGACGTAGCCGCTGGGAATTCGAGTTTACTGAACGCCTATTGCCGCAGTCCTAATGGGAGTATGGGGGACCATTCTGGAACAGTGCTCCAACTGCCAGCACTGTACCAAATGAATCCAGTGAAGACACAACAAACTCCGGAGAGCACTCCGCTGTTAGACTCATCACCACACTCACGTTCACGAAAAGAACACGGCAGTATCCAGCAGGGAAACGCGACGAACAACACAGATCCCATCATTTCCAAAAGTATACCGAGTTCTGTAGGTGCTTACTTGCCACGTCCGGATGCAAAACCTTCCCAACAGAGCGACAGAGGTATGATACAGTATTCACAACCTCACAAAGAGACAACAAATGGGATCGATGCTACCCAAATTAAGACCAATACTAACAGCTAGATAGTTGTACAGAAATGATTAAAAATTAATTTTTTCAGGCGTTGAACTCGGAATAGTAAACAAACTTCATTCATTAAAACTTGTGGAAAGATATCACTTTACTGCAAGACAATCTCAATCGTATTTCTTCTTATATTCAACTTGCTTTTGACTGCAAGAAATATCTACCAGTGTAACAGATCAATTTTTAAATTGCTTTTCGATCAACCCATTGCAATTTGCAATACTTATGGCCTTTGTTTTTATGAACGCTTTTTGTCCACAGCATTCCCGATAATATATAGCCAGTCTGAAATGCCAATTACTGACACATTACAAATAATCGTCAACTTCAAGTGCATCGTTTATGCTTTGATCAATCGATAGACTGTATGAAATATAAGAGATTATTGGTAGATCAGTTAGAGCAGTTAGTGTACTTGATGGTCAAGTTATTTGTTTGGCTTGACAGTCTTGTTGCGAACGCTTAGTCACCATCAGACATCAATGAGTATTTTGGTAGCGGCGCATCGTTAATTGGGCATAGGTTAGTTTTGTGCCCGTGTTTAGGTACACTCTGTTGTCAAGGCTTGAACAGTCCGCTCCGTTGGTGGGTGAGTTAGTTCGGGCTATAAATGATTGACTTTAAGATGACCTTTGAGCCTGACCTCTCCGATGTACCAAGCAAGACACAGCCCAACCGTACACCTGGTTTCTCTGTCTGGCCAGTTGGAAAAACCTGACTATCTCTCTCAAGCCCTTCTGGAGGGAGGTAAAAGTAACATCTCCACACAGGGGCCATATGCAAAACAAGAATTTGAACAAAGACAGCACTGGCCTCAGCCTATTCACTCTAAGCCAGTATTTCTCTGACCGCTATCTCGTTCAAATCACTCCCACCACCTACGAACAGCAGCAGGGCTTAACCTCCAAAAGACAGTGGCGAGGTACTGAGTCAAACCAAATGCAAGACTAGAGGGCTTTGGTAGACAGAGGTTGTTGTATACCCAAGCCTGACAGTGCCCCTAAGAGGGTGTTTTGGAGGAGGGTTTCGCAGTTAAAGGAGAAGAGAAATTTCTGACGGATCGTATCAAGATTCAAACATGAATCAATGTGTTGATCTATCAAGAGAAGCACGGGATATATTATCGGAGCAAAAAATATAGTGTCTGGTGGCGATACAGTAAGCTTTTAAAAGGTCACGAAAACGGAGGATGAGCGGTAAAAAAATGACGAGTAACGCAGTGGTAAGGATAAAAGCTTTGGGTACTTACTTACTTACGTAACTCTGAGATAGTAAGTGCGCACCATTCGTGCTAAGGGCGACTGATGATGACTGGTGGAGATAGGACGGGTCGTAAATATTGCAGGTCTTCGCCACATTCAAGTGGGAACGCGATTTCGGCACACCTGGTTCGATTCAAATTATGGAAAATACTTTGCAACCGAGGACAAATGGCATTGTTAATCCGATAACGCAGCAAAGAGTCGGCAGTTGTGGAATAGGCCCTGCCAACGGCATTATCGTCGACATATTTTGTTGTGATGAGAGAAGCGCCAAGATAGAGAGTTGGTGTAAAGTGTGGAGTGAAGAGGTTACAAGACGACTCCGCACGCCACACTGGCCTGCAAAACTAAGTGATCTACTACCGACCTATCGTAATACTTACAGTAAGTGGAGTACTCAGTGGTAGAATAGATCCATACCTGTGGATCCCAACACACTTCCCTTCAGATATTGTCTGGTAGACCATGAAAAGGCTAGAACAGACGCTCAATTATTTACAAACACGAACAAGAGGTGATACGCTGGAGGGAATATTTGAGCTGGTATATTGTGACAGAACCTTCTTATTGTCACACTAAATGTGAACGGATATATCCACTAACCGGAAAGTACATGAAACCGGATGTAAGAAAAGCGTGAAAAGCGAATTTAGGACGATGGAGAAGGTGTTGTAAGATCCAAAAGGTCCATTAATGGGAGGTCTTTCGTGTTTATTGGGGTTACTTAGGTGGGCGTAGATGCGTCGGTCACGCGACCTTTTGGTCATTAGATTCAGACTGTCACCTACGGGACAGCGCATCCACTGACCGATCTGCACAGCAACTGGATTTCACTCTGGGTATAGTTTTCACTCCAGCAATCGTTCACGGGACCGATGTAAGAACACAGACCATTGGATCAGGTCACACCATACAGGAAGAAACGTGGACTGTTCAAGATAGCCTCTTCAATTCGTTTTAGAAGTTTCAGACAATGTGCTACAAATCTAGGTACACAAACTATCATTTTTGTGCGCACCTATTTCTTCCATGGAACACCCCAATTCCTGTCCAGCTGGGAATTCTTCCTTGGCTAGGAACCACTAGTTTGGCCTGTACATCGACTTTTTTCTGTCTGACCGCCAGGAAGTAACTACATAATTGTTCTCAAATCCTCCCTATCGACACACAGGATGTGCTCACAAAACCTGGAGGGCCAAACTGGAAAGAAATTCGTGTTGGTTTACCTTTCTAGGATTGACCACTTTATAAGGATTCCTTTATTGACGGTCTTATAGTAGTTAAGCCCAAGCTTATACTCAAAGTTTACTGTCGTCCGTAATGATGAGCATTACTCAGGTATCAATCTCACACAACAATCTTTAATTTATGGCGTCCTTATGTAACATTTCTAAGCGGTTTGCGTTTCTGCTGGGTAAAGCAGTTCTAGAAGGGCGGATGCAAGGAGTCTATGTAGAAGTGAAGCAAACCGGATGACTTGACGATGGTTTGTCGCTGGAACCAGTTAGTTTGTCCGGTGGGAAGCACAGTATTCCCATTTTCGTTCAAGACAAATGGGTTTCCGAGCAAGTGGTTTTGGGGAACATTTTTGACAAATACCATAAACGTGCAAAAAGTTTTACAATCAGTATTAAACACAGGGACTATCTAGTCAGTTTATTAGTGACCTTGAGGGCTGGGCCTGTTCCACTTCAATTTACCTGAGTCACCTTAAAGCGGACACTATATCCTGAAAGGCCATATCCAAGGGCACTATATCTCCTGGGCCTTTTAGTTTTGGGACTTCCTCCGCTTGAATCTTATCAGTTATTCTGTAAGAGAACAATATGTCTCGAGGATATAACCTCTCAAGATCTGCTGTGCCTCAACAAAGCTGCCAGTGAACACGGAATTCTTTAACGGTTTGGAGTTTTAGATAAAGCTAAGAAAAATATTGTTTCATGCGCACTACTTCCCACCGTAGACCGCGTTACATTATTCTCCCTTAAATAATAGGTGAAAAGCATGCTGTATGCACAAAGACACATTTTTTTATCACACTGGATCAATGCTCTTTTGTTCTTTACTAGTAAGAACAAGTCATACTGGATACTACCGAAGCCAGTGACCAAAGCGGTACGAGTACCGAAAGTGGTACATAGACTATCCATATGCATGTTGATGGACACACGGCTGGACACATCAGTATGCGCGATCAATCCGCGGAAGGTCTGTTGGCTCAGTTTGAACCAGGACCAGATGCTCGTCTCTTATGGCACTCCATGTCACATGGTGTACGTGTCACCAGCTCCCCACATCATCTGACCTCTCCCTATTCTACTCCCTATCCCTCCAACCATATTCAACTAAGTCTGGTAACGCTGTGATTGCACAATCATTGTTTGCAAACTATGTGACGCGGACACTGAAGATAGAAAGAATACGAATTGGTTCATTGTCATGATTTACCGTACAATAAACTATGTAGACAATGGCAGCAAAAATCGACTGAGCAAGCTTCGAATCGTTCAAGTTTATGAACGGAGGCAGGTTTAATCCTCAAATAGTTTACTGTCTCGTTAGGCTTCCATTCAAGAACAAAAACCTATCATACAAGGCAAGCAATTCAATTTACGTACATTCAAGCATAACATTAGAAATGTTGCATATGTACGCCCAGGCTACGTCACAGCTTAGGTTGCTCGCGTGTTCATCAGGTGTGAATGCTGGTCACAAGGGCTCTGAAGCGATTTCACTCCCCATGAGATAGGAAGCGCTCATGTGGCTAGGTTGTCCGAGATTCGACCACATCATTGCTAAATCTGAGTCGGCCAAATCTAATTCGACAACCTGTTATTTATTAGGTCCTGCAAGAGGATCGTTTACTACTCATATGAAACACCGATTAATCACCGGTGGTCGGGCGAGTGACTGAATATATCAAAAGCTGGTTCAGATTAAGTCTCATACTTAGTATGGGGACCTATCTGCATGACGAATGGAGAGTGGTTTACGTTTTGTTGAAAGTGGGAGGCACAATTATGAAGCACAAGAAGATCAGGAAGCTCTGTGGAATGCTACAGAACTTGCTAATGTAATCAAAAAACGTCTCTCATGTCCATTGAATAACATCTCAACTAGATACGTAACCACAGATACACCAGGATTTTGCATATTCCGCAAGGATAGACCGAGTTGAAGTTGATCAAATGCCTTCGAGAATTCAGGGTGGTTCACTCGGAAACACATATCCAGTGTTCTCACGGGTTGAGATTAGGTTCGTCGGGGCAGAAACGGTAAAAACGGAATCCACGTTTATTCGTAATGCACTACTCATAAGGTTGCTGAAAATTCTTCGACAGCCCACGACCGGTTTCGCCCTTCTTGGGGCTCATCAGGTAGGCGCAGTCCCCGAGTTTCCGTCAACCTTATGTGCGATTTGGAATCCATGTTGTTCTTGACAAAATACCTCGTTACCCATCGAGATGTATCGAGTAGTCTGTTACAGATATCGAAAATTCGATAGAACAGGGAGTAGTAGGACGGTGTCGTTTAATTAAGATATCTCCATTCTCCCTAATAAACAGGAGGGGAATTCCCGGTGGCAAATCGTCAAAACGACTGTAACTCGGTTAAATGACCACCAACAAATTGAATGGAGGCTACCTGTGGTTCCGACTATTTATAAAGCCCTCTGTTCCCATATAACCTTATTACGACTTTTATAGGTAAAACTACTGGCGAGACATTATCTTACCGTCCCATGATTTCTGGTCTAAACTCGGCAGACAAACATTTGAAACCAGAGGGTAAGAAGTGAAGGAAACATGAGAGAATATCTTTCATCTTGTAGGAACTAATAAGCTGCAAACATGGAAGTTCCTATCAGGCATTGTTTAAGAATAACTGATTAGTTAGACAACGAACGAAGGAATCAATTACCGGGGAATGGTGGAACCGGAAAACACCCGCTCCCCTTTATTTTCCTTCCACTGACAAAAAATAAAAATTGCATTCTGTGGATTTCTAAGGTAGTCTGGTAAAACGTCCAAACTGAAGATGGTAAATTCTAGTTGCGGATGAGTAATCTTCCAAAAACATTAAACGCTTTGAATGATTGTATGTCAAAGTGGTAGGAATACACCAGTATACCCAATACTTTACTCCGGACAAATCTGACTCCTGGATATCAAAAAAGTTCGCAAGATAGCCAAGGAGTTTTACCAGAGAGAGCCAATCTTTGCTGAAAGGTTGAGATGCACTGTACACTTCCTTGTTGAGAACCATCGGTAGTGTGCGTCTCTCGATTCGAACCCGCAGTCATCTGGTTGGTACTTGGAGGCTATGCCGTTCAGTCATGAGCAGTTGATCGGCAGCGTGATTAACTCGCATTTAGACAACCACAAGTGTTTTCCAGAGAGCTATGGATGGTTTTTCAGCTTACGTGTGGTGAAAAACCTTCGATATTGTGGAAAGGATATCATACTCATCCGTCATTTGAATTCCCTTAGAAGCTACCGAATCTTTGGAAATTCCTCTTCAAAAGTGGACGCTTGAAACCCGGGAAAACGAAACTACTCAACCAGTTGGAAAACCCTTGGAACCGATTCAGAATTTATCGTTTTCGGAAAAGTTTGGGAAACAATCGGTAGATTTATTCCTATGGATACAAAAGCTTCGTCAGATCAGGTGACTAGGTTACGAGGTTGGTCGAGATTTAAGGTGGAGGGAGAATCATTCAGCTAAGTCAGGCTAAATCAGTGTTACGTGTCTGCTAAGGGATTTTGTGTGTTAGAGTGGGTTAGCAAGTGTTAATACCGATGGGGAACCTACAAGGATTTGGGATCAGCTTAGGGTCTAGTTCTCCCGGTGTACTTCACGTGGATTCCTCTTGAAAGTTGTTTACACATTTTATCCGTCTATGTGGATGAAATAGTGCTACGATAGTTGTGTAAGAGAGAGGGAGAATCTGTAAACTTTGGTCTGGTTGGGATTTCTACCCCTTTTTCTCTAATGATTCTACGTATATCGACAACCCCGCACCGCCACGTGTCAACTCTGCTTATCTGAGACCGATTTCCATAAGCTGGACAGTTCCACACCCCCTATTCTATTCACGCTGTGATGCTTGGTGATTTTCGCCGCCTTGGCCATCAGCTGTGATCCCCGTCTTAAAACTCCCACATTCTCCAGATCTATTCTATGCCCCGTGTCTAACGCATGTACCGTCATCACTGAGTCTTTGACCAGCGTTTGCTATTCTTCCGCATTTCTTGGTGGTTCGTTTAGACTTCTCTTATGCTCACCAATTCTGGTGTGCAGTTCTCTGGCTGTTTGTCCAATGTGTACCTTAGTATGATCGTTGCATTTAATTTTATACACACAGTTCCGAGTCCCTTCAACCGGGAGGGGATCTTTCAACTGCACCAAAACTGAGCGTAACGTTTTCCCCATCTGGAACGCTACTCGAATGTTTACTATGTTCAGCAGTCTTCGAATAACCTCCGATGTTCCTGCTTTATATGGAATGACTTCTGTGCCGATCCACTCCTTACTGGCTCTTGATACTGGAGCCAATATCCTTCTTAAGTGCCACTTAATCAAACTCATTGGGTATCCTATTTCCTGAAGTCTGCTGGTAATCTTGATTTGAGCTGCCGTTCGGTTGACCTCTTCTTTGCACAGCCCTCCGACCGGATTAAACATTGATGAGACAATGCTGGCACACACGGACTTTGGGTGTGCTGATGAGTAGTTTAAGATGGTTCCTGTGTCTGTTGGTTTCTGGTAGATAGTAGTTTTTAATTTTCCACCATTCTTGTGTCATACAGTCCAGGTGGATTCTCTCTCCATGCTAAACTTGATATGGGGATCCAAACTATTGAGGTAGTCATGGAAGTTGTAGACCTCATTACGTTTGATTACAGCAAAGGCACCGTCAACATAACGCCAGAAAATTGATGATATCCGGCCAAGGCCGTTTGTTCAAAATCCCCCATAAAACTATCAGCTAGAACTGGGGATATTAGAGATCCCATTGCAAGGTTTTGTTCTCGTGAGTAAACAGTTGTAAAAAAAAACTGATCGAGATTCAAACACACTCTTATGCCCCCAGCTATTTCATCCACCGAGAGCTGTGTCCGTTCCTTAACTGTCACGTCTGCCCGTAACAACCTCTTGTTTACCTCCAAAGCATCTGCCCTGGGGAGTTTTATGTACATTGAGCCATTGTCACAAGTCACGAGGACTTCGTCTATCTGCAAAACCAATACTGCTACTTTATTGGTAAAGTCGCATGAGTTCCTAATGAAGGTGCTTGATTTCTCCGTAAGTGATTTTATGATACCATCAAAAATCTGGCCAGCTCATGTGGTGGCGAGCCTATACCATCCAATGTTGGTCTTATCGGTACGATTGCCTTGTGGATTTTTGGCAGTCTGTAGAGTCGTGGTTGAATCGTACGAATTACCCTGATTAACCATCGGGGGCTCTGAATATTGCACCACCACAGCGGACGGCTTTGAATACACTGAAATAGGTTGATAGTATTGTCAATACGAAGGCGGATAAAGGTAAAGCCACAGTAGTAATGAACAAGAGTGACTATCTTCAAAGCAGCATCTCGCCGGTGGACCCTACCGACGAATTACCAATGGCACTATTACTTCGGTAATGAATAAGGTTGAAGCTGGTAGACATTTAAGATCTATAATAAACCATTTAGGGCACGTGAGCGGATAGGGCTGGTTGCGTGACGCTTGAATCGATAGAAGGATTTCAAAAATGCCTGACTTCGACAAAGTAATGAATACCTCAAGAGGCGACGCCGAATCTGAACGTCCTAGTACAGCAAGTTCAACCTTAAGTGAGGAAAGTGAAAGGATCATCGGAGCTACTACAAACAGCAATATAAGATCGGAGGATCTTTATCTTTTGTGTTCGAAAGACTGGGCTAAAGAAGCGCTAATTAATTTGTCAGTACTCAGCGACAGACAGAACTTCACATACAGCCTACTACTAAGTGAATTTTCTGCCTTAGGCACTCTGGAGGACCATATACGGAGTTGGAGGAAACTGTTAATTGTGGATCGAAGTCGAGACAAAATCGATGCAGGCTTGTTCGAAACTGAACTGATATCTGAGTTATGTACTTTATTGGAACAAATGTTTTGTGAAAAACTCCAGTTGGATATGCAGTACGACCGATTGGTTGACGAGAATATGTGGCTGAGCGAACAGCGAGATGTACTCAAAGAACGTCTGAACAAGCTGAACGACAACTTACGCGACGTCGAGGCTGAGAGGAATGTACAACATTTTATCTATAGGATGCGCCATAGGGAGCAAGAAGCGCCCCAGGCAAAGTTACAGCTGATGGAACATGACGTGGATGAAAGTGGCTGCATTTCCGAGCTGATATCCACCGAGATGAAAGGTGTATATCGGTTGGCAGTGCAGTACATCGCGGAGGGGCGTCTGGACGTGGCTGTTGCCATGTGTACAAAACTACTGCGTGATCCATCAAGAGCACATCGTCTGAGTCCGTTTGACCACGGAGTCATAAATTTCCTTCTGGGGATCATACTTGGTCAGAAGGGTAGACTAAAGGAATCGATGACTAATATGGAAGACGCGTTAGAAACTTTCGAGATGGAGGTAGGCCGTGAACATCCGAGTTTGAGTGGTGTACTTGCACGGTTGGCAGAGGGAAGTTTGGAAATGAATAACTACAAGGAGGCGGAGAACTATCTGCAAAGAGCCCTGACTATCAAACGAAAGTCACTCGGTGAAAACCATGATGAGGTAATCAAAATGCAAGCGGATTTGTGTGGGGCCTTGGTTCAGTCAGAGAAGAACCAGGAAGCAGTCGATCTAAGCCAACGGACTCTGGACATCTTGATGACGAAGTATCCGTCAAACGATCCCATGGTGATAAAAACTAAGACGTTGCTGAGTAGGGCTCAGCTTAACCTGAACCAGATAGATGAGTCTTATGACAGAGTAAAATCAGTGCTAAAGGAGTGTTTTGCCAGATCAGAAGGACGAACAATTGTCGACCTGATGGAAGCCCCACCGATGGAAAAGCAACTGACCCAGATAGATTTGTGTAGTTTATACGACAGACTGGAAAACAAACAAGAGGTGGATTTACTGCAATTGCTACGAGATATCTACAAAGCACAGGGAAACCAGGATGCCTTTACGCAACTTGGTTACCTATTGGATATTCGCCTTTAAATGGTGTTCACAAAACCTGTAATGTATTGCAATACAGCACATTTATACGACAGCATGAACGACGTGACCTAACTCAGCCAAGCCGGCCGAGGCTGGAGACCCCGAGGGATAGCTAAAACGAACAGTAAATGTTACCATGGCCCTGCATATGGGCTTTCCCCTGAAATAGACCAGCACCCTAGATAGAAGTGTAAAGTAATCGGTATCTTATGGAGATTTTTAAAAGTTACCACCTAGTATGGGAGGCTGGTGCATATAGGACCACACTGGAACAGGCACTTGGTCAAATTTGTTAATTCAGCTTCCCATTGGAGAAACGTCTTCGGGGTATTGGAGAATGTTGTAATCAGGGGGGTGACAAATGGCCATATCGCATGATTTCCGCACTGGGTTACTGAAGGTTCATGTGTATCCATGTCATTTTCACCATGTTTCATGAGAGTAAGATAGAATTATCCATTTCATCTGGAGTGAGTGCCCCTGATATTTAATGTTCGCCTACCGTGATTTAAAGATAGCAGTGCAACAAGATGAACTCGTACAGCAGTCGGCTGATCCTAACATCTAGATTATTAGAAACGTGCTCTTAATATACAGCTGACATATGAAAATATTTGACAGCTCTAAGTAATATTTTTTTAAACAATTTCAGCAAACTGCACATCAGTATGGGAGATTCTTAATTTTCCCGGAGAATTAACTCGGTTATCAGTCACCGATACCTTTGGATAATAGGTGGAGCTGCATTTAGAGTCATAATTTCTACGTAAAACGAGAATTCGTTCCGAGTTAGTTATTGCTGCGTGCATAAATTGTGTCGAAAGTTTGTTATACCCGTCTCGTAGCAGCTGACAGATACTTCACCGCAAAAGAGGTCAAACATTAAGAAAACGATTTTGCAACTGGAGAAAAGGTCGGCTGAATCAGCCAATTCCAATAGATCATCTTTATTTGCATTTTATTGTACAAAGCGTTCTCTCCTCGTATAGACAATTTAGGAAATATCCAAAGCATGTTATCGACAGGAATACTTCTCCTGTTCGAAGGGTAACAAGTATGAGCCGAATCACACGCTTTCCGCAGAGGTAGTGAGATTCCACCTGTATCCGAGAATTTTTTTAAGGCTTTTATGAAAGCGGGGTGGAATTTTCCGTCCCGTCTGGGGTGAACCTTCCAGATATTTAATACTCATGCATACCCGTGACACCCACTTACTGGAGCGATATGGTGAGCCTGTGCCACGGTCGTCAGCCCCGTCACCCAGGTTATCAGGAAATAGTGCTATTTTCAACTGGCTAAAGCTAAATAAACGTGGAGAAATGTGGCACACTATTCATAAGGTTGCTGAAAACTCTTCGTGTGCAGATGAAAGTATTTGTCGAAATAATAGTAATTATTCGACAGTGCCTAGCTGCCAGGCCCCCCGAGGAAAGACAGATTGCCCACGGACTTTCTGGTCAGTAAGTTCGCGACTAAACGACTGAGCTATCTCGACCGACGGGTTAGTGTGTAAGCTGTACGTATGAACTGATAAGGGATAGCACCTGCATACGGGTCAAGGAAAGAGTGGAGTTCGTTCTTGGAAGGCCAGAAAGTGTCCCCTCTTTGGATCTGGGATATTTGTTTCCTCTAGGGCTAACTGGACTGCTACGAAATTCCATGATTGAAAAACGGACTCGTCGTGGAGATGTTACCTTTGGAGCAGGGATAATGGTAGTGAATTCTATCTGAATAATCAATTACGGTAAACCTCTCACCTGTGATGCCCTTTAGCCAAATGTTCAGCGTGAAGGCTGCATCAGGGCTGGCCTGATATTCAAGGTATCAAAATTTGTTCCTTGTAAGTCGTACCAAAAGACCGGTGAAATCCCACCTTGTCTGGGACTTATAAGATAGGCGTAGTCTCCAAGGTTGGATCAATGTTTTTTTCTTAATTGGGCACAGGTTGGTACACGTATTGCATTTACAACCGATTCACACATGAAGTTGATGCAAAAGAAACATCTCACCAAATCTCTCATTTATGCTGCTCAGCAATTGGTGCCCAAGAATAATTTCTGAAACAAGACAAGTCAACTGGTTCTTCAAAGAGACAGACTGAAAGCAGGCAGAAAACTATTCATAGGATTGCTGAAAACTCTTCGACAGCCCATGACCAGTTCGCCCTTCTTGGGGCGCACCAGGTAGTTGGGTAGGTGCAGTACCCGGGCTCCCCTCAATCTTATGTTCTCCTTGAGCTCAAATTGCACGAAATCCGGTCTGCATACCACTTTGGTTTTCATGGGGCTCAGCTGAATCCAAGCTGGAGAATACTATAAACGAGGGATTCAGGTGGGATTCAAGTGAGTCTCCCGTGAAAACCAAATTACTATGAAATGAGTGTATTAGATTGACAGCATGTTCATGGCATATCAAAAGTGGCTGCACGTATCCGGCAAAATGTTCTGTAGTGGTTCGAATACATGCTTCGAAAATCGGATGATTAACATACGAAGATTTTTAACCCAAGCCCGTGCCGAAGTTGGCGTTCCCGCCGAAAGTAGCAACTGGATCATCGATGACAACCTACAGGAAAATATAAATGAGACTAGACTTCTTTACAAGGATTACTGGTATCTTTCGCGGCAACAATTTTGCTTCTTTCGTGCTGGTAATCTACAACCTCAACTGAGATTTCGTCCTGTAAGTGAAGCCAATATGTGCTGAAAAGCCGAGGAGTACTGAACAGCCGTTTCATCCTTATTGGGAATCATCAGCCTCATTACCATTTGTTCAGGAGTGCCCATAGCACCGCAAGTATTTGCCTAGCTGCTTCCAACAAAGTTTTCAAAGATCCAAATGGCTTTGCTTACCGTGAGGGCTTGTAAATAAGCGAAGCTTTCAGTCCGTCGGAGCTCACAGGGAAGATGTAGGCAAATTCGCTAGATTCAAGGATCGGATAAACACAACTCACGTTAGGGGTATGAATCAAAGTGTAATAGAAATTTGTGCTTCCGTCGAGCGCTGTGCTTCTTTATGTTTTTCTATGGATCTGAATACCTGTTTGGACGACTTGCAAGAAGTTTACAAGGCTACCAGAACACGCTAAAATGGGAGTGATAAGACATTTCTGGCCATACGTTCAGGAGCTAGAAACGTTTAGGCTTCAGCCGAATGAGTCAAACGATGCATATCGTCCCTCTGTCCAAAGGGGAGCAAGGCTGGTGCTGTGGCACCACCAAATCTTCCTTTCAGTGTCCAGGAACGCCTACCGCCTCATAAACACAAACCCTCTACCTACTGCCACTATGATACTCCCACTAACCAGGTTGGCGTATCCGTTGATATCCTATTTAAACTAGCTGAAGTGACAGCTACAAGGAAGTAAAACCAGTAAAACTGGTTCCGGAGTGAAGCGATGAAATGTATATTTACAACTAAGAAGAACAATCATTTCTATGTTTTCAAGTGTACCGAAATATAACATCCTTCTTGGATGCGATCACTTGAACTTCCAGTTTGACTATGCACCTGAGGAGATGTGATAGCATTTCTTCAGAGTAGCCAATAAGAAAATGAGCTTCAGTGGGTTGAACGCGACTGGATAAAAGGAAGGCGATGCGAACGACGTTCCATTGCCGCTTAATGATAACCTGAAAGAGGCAAACAAAAAGATAGGATAACTATAAAAGGCCGAAACATTCGTACCAGAGAGAGATTTACACAACAATGCTAATATTTAGGTGATGAGAGCAGGAAGAATGAAAGTTGGGGTGAAAGCGGTGACAAGGCGAGATTCGTGGTACGAATTCACTAAACTTTCTGTTGAAAAATAAGAGGTTAAACGTGTTGTCGCATCCACGAGTGATCAACCAGCGACCTTATTTCAATCAAATATAGCCCGCAGTTGGTTTCGGTCGAAAACCTCGTATTAAACCCAGCATTTTGAGTCCAAGTTAATTCCTTGCTCGATGAGCACGGTCAAAATGTGCATTGGATGGTACCATTCACACACACATACACCGTTAGAGGCACGGTTGTAGGGTCGCGACCACTATATTATTGGACCATGTCACCTTGTCCTCATGGTCGGACTTGAGACAGTATCTGGAGGTATATGGCTTGGAAGGTCCGTTGCTTGAGTTTAAAACTCTATCAGAAGTGTGATATAGGCAATCAAGGGGTTGAGAGTCCTTGCATTACAAGTTCCAGTTGTCCGACAGGCTGGAGGTAGAATTGTACCGTTCTAAGGAAGCTGACACGTGGTTTGGTTCATTCATGCAACTGACAGCTTTATATATTTTTGGCACCAGAAATTTTCCCGTAATCAAAATAAACAAGTCCTGCATAATCCGATCACCCGAAGTTGTATGTGATCGTTTAAGATCAAGATGAGGTTCCAAAAGGACAGAAATGGTGTAAGGTGACTTCTTTCGTACAGTTCCACGAGACTGTGTCTCAGGATCATTCACTTAGTCGAGTGGACAACTGCCGCCTCCCTGGATGGGGACCCCGGAACTCAACTCACCAATGACTAGTGATCCTGGCAAAAATGGCCCAATCGCGCAGCCAGTGGCGCTCGTGCACCGAAGCTATCGCCTTCAATGCGTAGCTACCCAATTCCTGAACTAACCAAACATGCCATCGCTTCCAAGGCTTGGCCGTATCTCTCGCACTCTCCCACTTTCCAGTAATCGAAACTGTAGCAGCTGGAACCAATGTGCCTATGGCACACGGTTTATAGCTGATAAATTGAATTTATTTATTTATTACTCACTTTAACCAAACTATGTAGAACACGAGACAGTCACAAGGGTAGGTTGTGACAAGTTCGTGTCAAGCAAACAAAGCCACGGAAGCCACATACAAGGCCCGACACTACAGTACTTTGGTTGCCTAATGACCCCCAGTAAAGACTTCATCCCTAATACGACCGTGCGGCTTCGCACGGCACTCAAACTCCTCAAGCTAATCATACTTCCTACTACTCTAATACAAGCGAAATCGCCTGGTTTCTATCGAAGTTGTAATAGAGAGCAGTACTTGATGAACCCTAACAAGCAGCCATAGTGATAGGCAGTAAGGTTAGATTACGGTCTGGTCTACTTGATGTTTGTGTACTTCACCCCCCCACAGCATCTAGTTAGATAAGCCCCGGAAAAAAAAACAGAGAAAACCTGGGATTTGAAACAGTGCCAGATGCTGCCCAGGACAGGATTTTGACATCGGTTGGCTGGTGCGCCAGACCACTGATTCAAAAAAAATAGTCATGAAGGTAGACTCCATAAGTCACAACTTTTCAGAAAAGAATATTGTCTAAAGAAAATTCTTCTTCCTACTGACAAGGGTGATTAAGAAGTTCGATGCAACTAACCACTTCATTCAACATCACACTTTCTGTGTATTGCACTAATTATTTCCAACCTACTGCAGCGCGAAAATGAAAGGTATATTTCTCCAGTCTGCTTTAACCGCTCCAAGTAAATGAGCAACGTCTGTCTTGCTTTGTGGGTAGATCGGCGAACCTAAATTGCCAACACTCTAACCAGAAAAAGTAGGTGCGGTGTGTTGTAGAACCCCATACACAAGAAAGAAACATGATGCATCTGTACGCGTTCCGAGCTGAATTAGGAAAGCTTAATCTCTTAGTGTTTTATACTTTAAAATCGGAAATATTGGATCGCCATGGCACCATTAGGATGGCACTGAGTAAAGACAGTAAGAACGCTCTACTGAGAGTGGAACGGACAGCTATTCGAGCTGCTCGAGTCCAACAAATCCGGCGGACAAAGATGAAAGAAAGGAAACTTGGTCGGTGTATTTGTCATTCCATTCAGATCTTGACGATCCGGTATTATTTCTCTTTCTATGGGTTACACGAGAACTATCACCAAAGGGATAGCACAAGTGAATGCTCAGTTCTCGTTCATCTATAACTGTGACACTAACAAAGACCACTTTAGTTTATATTTAATAGCCTTCTTCGGATAAAAAATAAACACACTGATTCTAACCCAAATGGACAAAGTAAATTTGGAGTTACATTAAAAAGAATACAATGAACACATTGTTGAAAGTCGTACCCTATTGACCGCTGGACAAATGTCTATTTCAAAGAATTAAGAGTCCAGGACGCGAGGCATTCCAAATCTCCTTGGTGGGGCGAATCACTGTATGTTTCTACAAAAGCTGCTTAATTCAGTCTTCCACCTAACCATGATGATAAGAATTGCCCTTTTCACACAGCACATAATTTGCATACAGAAACACGCTTATTTTTCCGGACCCACGTAAACCAAGGAGTCCAGGACCTGCCCTAGTTAAGTAAATTCTATAAGACTGCACAGCGGTTTCCTCGAAGCTTATTTGTAGACCGAGTTTGCCCCGTTAAATTGGCAACCAAGCCTTTGGCATGAGGTCCACCAAGTCAACGAAAGTCCTAGCAACTGTTCAACAAGATTGGAATGAGTTGTTTCAGTTACTGAAAATTCACTTCAAGGTGCATCAAGCTCTAGTCGACTTGAATTGCTCAGGATTCGTCTGTTTATTAGCCCTGTCTTAGCCATGTTCAGTGATATCCCTTCAACACTCATACATTTTATGACGATACAACCTGTCTTCCTCTTACTTACTTCTCTCAGCTGGTCAACCATCAGGAGCAAACAATCAGCCCCCTGAACATTCATCAATTCAGTTGTTCATGTGAACTTGTTTACCGGTGCAACAATCGCCCCATTCAAGTTTCTTGGCCTCTCCTTGCACTTCACCATTCGTCGAACGTTAAGATATCCATCAGCCAACATAGTATTTACAGATTTCCATTCTGCTTCCTGGTTTGTACGTAATTTCTCCAATCTTTTATTTTATCATTGCGGGTTGAGTCACTACTTTCGGTGCCTCTAGTCCACTGACAGCAAACCGAGAGGTGTCCAGACGGAAACATGAAACCTTTATAAGGAATTCCAACTTCAGACCGATACACCTTTACGTTGCTATCCGGACACGTTAGGATCCCCCTCAGACGATTTCAGGTATTTTATTAATACATTCACGAAAAATGCAGGAGGGTTTTATTATGATAAAGATACTTCTTTGTTTGGCAAAAGGTCGTACTGGTGATGTTCAGATAAATCATTCCAACATACCCTACGGACATACGACTAAAAGGATGTGAAAGTGAGGCACCAAAGAATTTTCACACAGTTGGGGTTTTAAGCCATCTTTGAAAGTAAACTGAGGGCGAAAAGAAATTCGGAAATGACGTACCTCACTTTCAACGGTCACTGGGAAAGTTCCACGAATAAATGCGCGAATGAGCTCATCCTGGACAGTGATGTCCGATGTGTAGAGGGACTCATTTTCCAAGTTAGAAGTATTCCAGGAATTCCAAGATTTCATCAAACCAATCTGATGTGGCTTTTTTGCCTGTTCATATGTGAGCGGTATAGACTGATTTCGTGTGCGCCGAACGACACCAACTCGAGTATTTTTACAGACAAGCCTCGAAGAGTGAAAACTTCGAGCAACTCCCGTCAAAAAGTGTCGCCCGGGTAAGGTCATGTTTACTGCCTGAATGTAGTCGGACAAACCACTATATCAGTAGTTCGAGATTGTCAAATTAAGTTTCGCAGACCAACTGGAACAAAAGGAACAGAACAGTGGATGGTTAAGGTAATGAAAACTACTGAAAACTGAGTCAGGGTTTCAAACTAACGTAACCCCGGCGTTGTTTTCTCCAAATATTGGGGTAAATTGACAACACAGACGTAAAAAGCAGTTTATTGTTGAAGGGCAATTTTAAAAATGTATTCGGATTGTAGCCGTTATCACTTCACACAGAGAGTTCGTGGGCTGTTGCTATACTCTTTCGCCGGCAAAAGTTTGAAGGGAAAAAGCACCTTGTTTGGTAGACACGAATGCGCCCATGGGAGGAGGCATATAAAGCCCTCATAAGGGGCCAGAATTCACCCTTCATCGTCAGACACTGTCACAGTTCCCAGCGATCAGCAGAATCAAGAACAGAGTTGAGATCAAGACGACCATTGCTGGTCATCAAAACGAGCGGCAAAGTTCCAGCACTTGTCATAAAGTGAAGATATGATGGCGAAGCCCAGCTTGATTCTCGTGAATGACTCTCCCGACGACGGACCAGCCTTCGTAGGATACCATCAGAGTATTTTGCAAGCTCCGGCCACTAGACTGATGCCCCGATGATTCTCGCAATGTCCTTGAACCCTTTTTGAATACAGGAATCACAGTCGAGGCGCTCCATTCTATCGGTATTCTTTCCTCAGTCCAGGTGCTCTGTAGTAAAGTCGTCAGGATAGACAAGAGGGACTAACCACCTTCTTTCGAAGAGTAGACGCAATTGTTTTTGGATGGACTTACCAAAGTTGTCCCATCCTTCGGTATGCACTTCTAGGATGGGGACCGCGTGATCCGCAATGCGCCTGGTTGAAGATGCTGCAAGATATAGCTGCTAATCAATATCAATGGCGTTCATGTTGTCAGTTTCCATCCAGATTGCCTGAATGAGTGTCTGGAAGTGTAGGCACCTCGGAATGATTGTAGCAAGCTAGCAGTAAGACCCTTCCCCGTCCACCTTTATTCATTTCCTCACCACAAGGCTTTTAAATAAATCATGACTGTACGCCAGCGAAGCGTCAGTGTTGTGCTGTCCATGATGATGACGATGATGATGAACCACCTTCTTTGAAGCGTGTAGGGTAAAAACCGCCTGGTTTAGGTGCTCTGTTGCACTGAAGCGGTGAAATAGGACCCCGGACATCCGTTGACGACGGCGGATTGGTATCTACGTCCGACTCGGGTTCATTCAGTCCTTCTAGATGGTGAGTTGATGAGACCCACCGTTCAAGACGACGTTTCTGTGAATGAATTGAGCATTCAGCTGTAGCATCCTTTCCGTGCCTAGCTGCCATGCCACCCAAAGGAAGCACGAGGGTCGTGATACTGCCAAGTTGCCCAAGCCTAGACAGGGAAAGTCGAGAGGCAGAGGTCGGGTTCGAAGCACGGACCTTCCGGTCAGTAAATTCGCGCTCTAAACACTGAGCCATCTCCCCCCGAATGAGTTCCCATCTTTTCTGGAGATCGTCTCACTGACACCCATCCTCCTCGGATCAGTTGATCGGATTAGCTGGAACAGGGCGTAATTGTCCTTTGTTACAAAAGCCCTCCAGTTCTCAGACTTTTCCGATCCACCAGCGCTCTGTCAATCCTAAGGCTCTTCAATATTCGGTGTTTTAGGGCTCTGTGCGCGCTATCACAGTCGTTTGTTACTGGCATGTTTTTCTTGGCTCCAATGAGAGCTGCTGATTATGACGAGATACAGTGTTCGTCTAACTCTTGCTATGCTGTTGAGACAATGCTGACCAAGAGTGTGAAGAGACCTGAAATCCCCACTCAGAGTGGCCAATTCTCGCAGCCAGAAGTAAGACTGCTCTTCGTTGCCTTGAAATAACAACCTTGCAGCTTCACCGAGATTCACTTCTGACGCCACGAACGATGCAAGTCGCTGAAGGCTGCTTGCACCTTGAGTACCAACACATTCCATTCATCTGTTACAGTGCAATCACTGTTTGTGCAGCTACTAAGTCATATGAACCGCCAACAAACTCAAGTGCTTCATTCTTAATTTCATAAGAGTACAAGACGATAGGGAATACTGAAGTAAAGCATTTCTCTTTGAGGTGCAGAACACATGCCGAAACATGGGACTAACTCCGATATCTCGTTTAGGGTTCTTTGTTTATAAATAATCGTTAAACAGCAAAACGACACCGTCCCCGTAACTCAACCTCATTAAACTCTTTCCAGACGTGATTTTAACACCCATATTCATAAGCCCCTGGAGTGTGCACTGTATACCAAATTCGGTGAGTACTGAAAAAAGTAGAGAAGTGACAACGCAGACAAACTCCATTAGTTTTCGTGAAGTTTCTGCACCATTCGTTGTACATCCTAATTCGACCGGAGATTTTGGGATAAAAAGTAGGGTGAGTGAGCTGAAACTTCATTGGCATCCCTCCCTGGAAAAAAGTATGCAGAAGAGCCAATCTACCCAAAAAAACCGAAGTCGAGGAACCCTGCGATTGTATGTCGGTGGTATGCGTGGCGCTGCTTAGACTCTTGGCGTAGAAATATCGTTGATGCATCTCATACCAAGCCGAAATCTTGTTTATGCTCTCGGACTTGTGTATCGTACAGAAGTTAAACACAATGAAATGGTCGCACACAATATTCACAATATGAAGAACCCAGCACTCGCATTACGATAAGCGTGACACTTGTCCCCTGGTCAGAACAATTGTTTCGGGCACTTTTTTTGAACAAGGACTCAACCACCGACTAGTCCCATTCTCTGGAACATGATTTTACTCACAACACGTGCGAACAACCTGGTCAAGGCAGAACACAGATTTCTCTCCATCTTTGAATAACGCCGGGTTAGGCTTATCTAGTCCAGCAACCCGATGGCGTTTTAAGTTAGGGCAATGAGATTTTGCTAGTGCGGCCTTCAATTATTTCGCTATAGCTGTGTCCCAAGCTGCATAACAATGAACTCCCAATTCCACTTACACAGGCTGCTTTTCATATACAGACAGCCTAAAGACCTGAGCCAAAGTTCTTCCAAACCAACTGTGGATTAAAACGATTGGGTGCATCTCCTCTAAAGGTTACATGGGTGGGAGATCTGTAGTCGTTGCCATGTGACCTCAAGTCAGTCTTGTACACCTTCAAAATGCTGCCTCATCCACTGGAGCGCCAAGTTAATAAGTAAGTCTTTAATCAGAGTGGCCCATGTTTTCAGGCTCCTGTTCACAAATTGTATGCACCCTATCCCGGAATGCAGGCCTCATACTGCCTCACCGCCACAGCAGGCACGTTATGGACAGTGATTCTCCGAAGGTACGTGTTCACAAAAATTTGCGGATGGGAAACGGAAAGGAAGCTTATGAGCCGAAGCCCAGTAAGCAAGGTTGTACATCGCCAATACTTACAGATAAATCAACCAAAATGGTACGCACCGCATACTACACCGCTGGCCCCGGGTGAGCCAATCGCCAAGCTCCGCGAACAGCTCAAGCCTTGAATCAACAGCCAATGAACTCACCAGGGTTACAAAAGCCTCGCAATAAATCCTAGGCGCTCCATGACTGCCGAGCCTTAGAGGCACACCCAAAATTTCTCAGAAACCATTGTTCCAAAAAGGGAATATTTAATATAAGGTTTTAGCTAATTATTCGGGCCCTGAAAATCTCCCCACGCGGCCGCAGTTTTGTGGGAAGTTGTTTAAACGTACTCAAGGCCAACTGTGGACGCGGGATTCATATTTTTAACGGCTGTCATGGCTGAGCGCGTGTTGTCCGTGAAGGCGGTAAATGATTCTGTAGACAGGTCAGCTCATCCACGTTTTTTCTCTTTCAATGCATTTGAAATCGCTTTGAGAGAGTATATGATCAATAATTTCGTTGTTTTCGTCCGCATAATCTCCCAAAGGAGCAGCAACTCGATACTTTTATATGGAAAGGCGTTCTACCTTTGCAGCAGACCTCCCTGCAGACGAAGCCAAGGCCGCGGAATTCGTCGGAGCTAGTAAGTTTATCGTTATTTGTGTGTACCCGGTAGCACACGTTGTACTGCTCGTCCGGCAAGATTCCATGTTCGCCGGTAACATGACTACTTCATGGTTACTTCCTACCGCCTGGAGCACAAACATCCACGAAGCAAGTTTATTTTTGACGGGCTCCCCATCAACCGGCGCCTGACAAACGGTGAATTAAAGGAGTTTAGTGCCTTTATGAGGTATGGCGCTCCTTCGTCTGAGCTTCGACAATACGTCGCTGATAATTTTGGAAAGGTACATACAATCCAGGATGTGTACAACTATCGCGTCAAATACTGACCTCCATTGTTAATTAGGTCAGTGGTCAACTTTTATTTGGTTTCTTAGATGACATATCATTCATCATAGCCAAGCTTCGAGAGTGGGGCCGCGTACTCTTGATGGAAGCAGAGGGTGGCAGTTTCAGCCACCTGTGCTTTTCCTGAACGCAGCAGATCGCACTCTTTCGACGTTTCCCTGACGTCGTAAACGTTGATGCTACGCAAGGGACCAGCCGCCTTGGGTAAATAACCTTAGAGCCTCCGACGTCCACTGTTAAGTTGCAAGCTATATACATTCCTTGTCACGGGTGGCATGGGCATCGGCCGACCCGTAATGCATGCTTTCGTTGAAAGCGAACATTTTGCGCCTTTGCGCATGCTGTTCTCCTTGTTCAAGGACACGATGGGTAGACAGTATTCGGTCAAAACGTTCGTCATGGACAAGATGACTTTGCAGATGCGGGCTGCAAAAGCCGTGTTTGGCTGTGATATAACGCTCTGCTATTTTCACGCACAGCAAGCCATCCGGAAGCACGTAAGTTTCATTGCGTTGCTGTAACTCTTGCAGACGCTTTCTAACCGCAGCCGGCACATATTCCACCGCACGGCCCGATTTGATAACGCAGCTGATTATGTCACTGTGCGCCGGACATTATTGGTGTAGGTTTCGGCATGATTTACAGATCCTTCGATGAACCGATCCCGAGTTTGTCTCCTATTTGACAGCCCACTGGCTGCACATCACTCGAAAGTGGGCCATTCATGCACAACGTGGGTTGGTACACTTTGGGAATGTGACCAGTAACCACCTGGAAAACACCAACGGGCGTTTGAAGAGGCGCGTGCATCAAGCCAATAGTCTGGAGCACGCCATTCACAAGGTCTCCCAGCACAGCGAATGGCTCATTCGCGAGTATGAGATGCACACCACTTTTTACTGTGACCGCCGAGAAATTCGCAAGTGAGACAGCTACGTTCTACGTGTGGTTTCCAGGATGACGACGTACGCCGCCAATCAAATTCTTAGGCAGATTGGAACGTGCACGCCAAATCTGATATACCATCAGACAGATCGCTTCAAGGTGAGAAACCCGTTATTAGTAACAGTCAGTATCTGGTACAAACCCCAAAATTTTCTCAGACGGTTAACACCTCGGCCGGAACCTGCACGTGCACCATTTACCAATCCATGTGGCCACCCTGTGTGCACCTATTCTCGGAATTCAGACGCCGCTCGTTCCCCTGCGGCAAGTTGATCAATCGAACATACAGTGCCTAGGTCAATTTCCAATCCATCAACGATGACTTGCCGAATACAACCTACCAGAAGGAGGCATGCCTCTAGATTTGGTTCCAAATCCGCAGCCGTCACCAGTAGAAGGTTTGCACAAACAGCTCGAACGGTTGGTTTAAAAACTTAGGCTGCTGGAACCACGTAAGGCTGCTAGATGCATGAAGCATCTGATTGTCCAAACGCAGCTGATGTTCCGTCAAAATTCAGACAGTGCACAGGACAGTCAGCCTCCGGTGTTGGAGGACAACCGTCCACAACCAAGGTGGCGTTCTATGTTGACTGACGCTGTTCCCTGTGGTTTCTGTGGCCAGCAAAATGACCCTGTTGATTGCTGGTGTCCGCGAGGTCGACTACCATATCGCCGTTATGGTTGCAAGAACGAGCTTTCCCCACTGTGTGGAGAAAATCTTCAAGTGCGTCCACCACTTGAGTGCGCATTATAAATTGAACTATTTCCTTTAGTTGCCGGTCCGTCGCGCAAACGCAGCCTTCACTCTATCAAGCGGTCAGCTAAAAGAGCTTGCTTTGATGTCGATCTCGACCTGCCCATGGAGACCCAGCCGAGCTAGCCCCGTAAAGCAGTCGCAATAAAACAATTCTGCCCAACCGCGGAGCAGATGGAGACCGGTAATTGGAGGCCTAATTACAAGCATACGTTTTGTAGACCTTGCTTTCGGATCCCGGGATGACGAGGATTTGGTCTGATTGCTCACGCAGTGACCTCATTCATGGCTACGTTCGGGTGCTAATCATCCCCAATAAGTAAGGCCGCTTGTATGGCAGGCCTGTTAGCCCCTCTTTAGCTTCACATTGCGTTGCGTCAAGTGCTGAGTCAATGAACCCGGGCAATCCCCACCGAGTAGACGTTGATCCCTCATCCCTGATAATGGGAATTATGAAGCACTAGGTAAGTAAGCAAATAAAATTCCAGTACATAAGATATGTAAATGTTGTCACCGAAGATTGATTGAGTGTGCATTTTCACTTTCACTTCCTTGTTCCGTGAAGCTGACCTTCAGAAACAGAAAACTGGAACGACTTCCAATTACGCTTGCATCGCCAAATCCAACGAATAAAAACGCAATTTGCCAACGGTGTTTTCGTAAATTTATGGCGGGCGCATTGTCAACGCGTAAAGGTATGAGTATCAAGGGCCGTCGTTGGCGATTGGATTAGGTTACCGTGCATAGGTGAGGCCTCATAATCAGCGTCGCACATAGACACGGGCCTAGCAGTCACGATAATTAGTCCAACTGAGTGACACCGCGTACAGTTATGAGTGCGAAGGGTCATTTTGGTCATTGGGTTAGGTATTCTAACTACAGGGCGTCATATTCCCAATAGAAAAGATAACATGGTGTTGCTAATTTACCTACAGTTGGCTCCTGACACGGTATCGTCCACAGACTAGTTATGCATATCTAGGAAAATGAATCGTTTACAGAGACGGTGCTCGCGTCTCTACTGCACAGTTCACGCTGTTGTCTAACAATGTTTTACTTGGTGGAGGCTGAGCTCCACAGGAAATATGTTGTGCGAAGTTGGCTGAACAAAATCATCTCATTCGTTAAACCTAAGGAGTATGGGGCGAACAAACGTCCATGACCGATTTTCCCGGGTGAGCTTTACACCGGATATTCGGCAGATGTTATTTCATCCTTAAAGAACCCCGAAGAATGTCAAACTATGCTCAACTGCGATTCGTGTTTCATCTATCAAAAGCACGTAAAGAAATGGGAATCGGTGACAGTTCGTGACCTTGAAATTTCGCTCACTTAAACAAAGTACCATCAGCAAAATATCACCCAAAGATGAAAATGGATTAGACTAATTCCACGTTAAAATCGCAACTTCGAAAACCCTATAGTTTGGGAGAAAATAATTTGGGTGTACTTCTAGTGAGCGGCTCCATGACTAGCCAATAGTTCCCACAGATCATTAAAAGTAGACCGAAATTAACTTCAGTGAAACAATGGGGCTTTTGAAGTAGAGGATTTTACAATGAGTTGGTCTAGTCTGACTGTGTGTTCCAGTGATATACTGCTCATGGCTGTTTGTTTAACTGGGTGAACTCTCAAGGTCACTGTACGCGGCCGATTAGCACGTGGCCACTTGTTTACCGATCAATTACAAATTTAAAAGTGCTGTAAAGTTTAACCGCCCATGATGTTCTTAGGATCGGAGACAACTTACATGATTTCCAATGGAAATTCCACCTTGATGGATACTTGAATAACGTTTGGATCCGTTCTGCTTCTCCGACGTAACAAATTAGTAGAATCGGTTCACAGAAGATTGACACGACACCGTTGTTTGCGGTGCTCCACTTGCATGGAGCGTGGAATTTGAAGAGAACTTGATGTGTTGCGCTGAATGATCGCGACTCTGTATCACTGGGACTCGATTCGGCTATCAGGTATGCGAACAAAAAGTGCCCGAAATGTGGCGTTCTACGAAAAGTTAAACGCAAGTTGCACCCAGTGTGCCGAAGGATTTCCCGTAGAAAGACGCATAGCCTGGTTCACTGGCCTGAGACGCCCATTCGTCATTATCCTAACGGCATGCGTTTTCCTGATTGTAGCATATAACCCGGGAAATCCACTTATCAATCCAAGACACCGATGATACCGGAATAAAGAATTGTGTCTCACGTGTAACTTAACAGACCTTGACTGAAGGCCTCTGGTGAGACGCCTCTGATACAATTCATTCTGAAAAGCTTATGCTCTTTTCCGCTAAGTGCGTCATGCTGAGGCCACCTCATCGTCCAAACATGCAGCACGACCATGCACCGCACAGTTTTCTCGGATCTCTTGTCCCCGAACTTTTTGAACTACTAATTGCTCTAGGCTCATTCAACCTCAAGTGTTGGTTAGCACCTCTTGCTGCGCACCATGTAATATCAGACGGCCTCCACATCTCTAGCCGGTATGCTAATGTTTACCACATCCCTAACTGGCAACTTGGCTTCCTCCGCAAGTCCTTAAATCGCTTGCTGAATAAGCGGTAATGAACCGGGCCAAAACTTGTCCGTACTTTCACACGAGCTAGCTAAGAAGGCACGTGGGCTTGAACCGCGATGCTGGGTACTGTCCACTCCCACCTTTGCCCTTCCTGCTTCAGTTCATGGACGAATACGCAAGCACCTTTGATTTTGGAACGCTATATCCGGCTAATATATTCACGTATAACCACACCCGTTCGCTTTGGACACATATCGTCATTCCCTGTTATCTGAATCTGAATGTTGATTACTAGTAGTGAAACAGGGTAGCGTTTCCAGGCTAAAATAATTAGAAAATTTGGTCACTCTTAGCAGCTTGCTATTTCTAGCCGAAGCCTGCCAAAAAGCCTAACGCCCTCGAACGAATATTTTTGAATCTTTTTACTATTTTTAATCTGCCATCTGGATGCGACTGTCTTATCGTTTCGCCTGAGTGGCATCAGTTAACCATGCTACGCCGTCGATGGGCCCTAGAATATTCTTACTTCCTAATGGCCCCGCTTTGTCACGATTTATTTGCTAGATCTATCTACACCAGCAACACAGATTCACTCGAGATGTTCATGTACGGGGCTGACCACGAACCAAAGTACGATCGCAATGATGGTACAACGGCCACCATGACCAGTCTGATTGCTTGGCTATGTTTCACCTCATCTCTACCGTTTCCAGGTACAGCGTGTTAAATGTGCCGCTAAAACCGCCTCAATCCACCGATTTTGTGCCAACCCTCCAAAGTACTTGCCATTCAATTGTACTGTCTGCTCGTTGGGCCAAAATCTACTAGTAACACCATTAAACTACCAGGGAGTCGTTATACCGTGAAGATGGAACCTCGCAGGGCACCGGATGCAGCGTTTCTCTTCTGTCATTAAAAAATCTACCCAAATTACTAGCTGCGGCGAATTCCTCCACCTTGGCCTCGTCTGGAGGGACGAATGCCGCAACGATGGAAAATGTTTGATGGATAACTCGCAAATGGCCGCTACATTTTGAAATTGCGCGAACAAAAGCGACGTAATTATGATCCATGCATTCTCTCACAGCATTTTCAACATCAGTAAATGAGGAAACACGCGGAAAAACTAACTGCTTCACGAAATTTTCCACCGTCTTCATATGCAGATCATGCTGAGACACGGCGACCACCATAATTGCGAAACCTGCACACAAAGTAGATGTCGGGTACACTTAAATAAATTTTAGCAAAACTACAACAATCTGATGAGATTGTTAGATTTTAACTAAACACGGCCTAATGCTAAAGCATCGTGTGAATGTTTACTCGCTTCAAACTATGGTCTCAAAGAAATTTTGGGTATATATCTAGGGGTTCGGCATGTTCGCAGACAAAAGTTTGCGGATTTGGGTGTGTATATTTTCCGCTTTCATATTCGTCTTGGGGCGGCGGCTGGAAAAGAGGACCTAAGAACTAGAGCCCTTGCCGCACCAGTCGCCTGGCGTTCAAAACGCGGAATGATTTAACGCTGCATTAGAGTGAGTTAGTGAATCCACAAGAAAGTACCTGGGGCGCAGCAGGTACCAGGCAGCGCAGACCGCAGTACAGAAGAAAGGTACGGGGCGCCGGAGTCCAGCGTCTCGACGCTGAAAATGTGGTCATCCATATCCACTGGTTAACTCGCGGCATAGGGACTTTGACCTAGACTTCTCAGAACTTGTTTGTTTTTGTCATTCAGCTGGAAGAAGAAATTTCATGCAAGTAATTATTCCTGCATTGATTGGCATGTTTCCTACAAGTTGGGAAATAAAACTACTATTGCCAGCTGCGCTGGTAGTAGAAGGTGCAGTTAAACAAATGAGAATGTACAGTGCTGACAATGACAACGCATTATTCATGGGACATCAGGGGAGATACAGCAAGCTAAACTGTCCTAGTTGGCGCGAGATACGAATTTCCTGCCCGATCGCTAAAGTTTCAAATTTTTCAAGTCCCCCTTGAGTTACCAACATTCTCCCAAATAGCACTCTTTTATTCATACCGTGTCATTTTAGTGGCACTGTCTTCATTACCCATTTATGTAGAAGCCACTGTATCCTCTCAAAGATCGAAGGCATCAGTTCTTACCACTGCTGCCACCGTATATTTTACGCTACTTAAAAGCTGTTCTCTAGATGTCAACCGGCCCAGCTGGCTTGATGTAGAGTGAATTGGCCCCTCCGTGGCGTAATGCACTGCGTCGTTTTGACCTCTCGAAGGACAGCGGTGCGCGTGGCCTGTTACCTGGACCCATCCGCTCCTTGGCTGGCCGCTCCAAGTGTCTTCAAAGTCAGTCCACACAGCACAAGTTCAAAGCCACCACATATGCTCGTGTTGGATTAGCTATGCTTCATTAAACACTACATTCTCGATGCTTTACGTCCACAAAGAAAACTACCCGAACATACCAAAAAACGTATTCGCACCACCCTCTTTCTCTTGTCAGCGGAAAATGTACCAAAACTTGCCATCATTGCTACTTTAAACCAGCAGTAATCATTGCAGTTGACAGAAATGGTGACTTCCAGCCCATGTTGGATGATGAGTTAGACGTTGACTGTAAACCTCTACATGCTAGACCGTCTATTACCACCTGTTGAATTAAACCACATGTCAAACCTCCACCACACGTGCGGAATCTTGGAACTAAATAACTTTTTTCAAGGTTATCCCAGTTATTGCACAACAAACTTGCACATGCTTTGCCTACTCTCGACCGCAAAACCAACTTTTTAAGACTCCCCAATAGGTGCACATCGGACGCATCTAACCACATACACTTAAGGAGACTCAACTCAGAAACTCAAAACTCCGGTTGAGTAACGAATCCTTTGTGGATGGGAAATAAGAACGGGGGTTAAATTTTGGTCAAGCACTTCCACCATGGCGTCACACACAAAAAGCATTCCCGTACTAATTCCTTGAACTGTTGTGAAGCGAATTTGTCATCACTGGCCTCGTTGACCGGAGTGCACATATTCCGGGTGTTTTATTTGACAGAATCAGTTTTACTTGCTTTAACAAAATATGAGTACCATGTTTCCTTCCACTGGATTCGGAAATGTTTTTCATCGGTCTTTATGTTACGCCCGCGCAAAGTGCAGCTCTGTCACTGCCACCAAGAATCGTTCACAGTGTATTCGACTCACAGACTTTCCGACTGCTTTTAGCTTTTTATCCAGGCTTATCACTTTCGTTGTCAGTTGCCGTAGTTTCCGCGACGGTGGAGAGAAATCCATAGAATACTTGGTAGAATCTCGTGGATATTTATAGCTTTGGTACACCCCGTTTTAATGTGTGGCGATGGGCCTGTTTATAAAGCCCGCATGTCCAAATTGGGCTCCTTCATTATTAATGGTTTTTGTCACGCTCTTGAAAGGTGCACTTCTCAGTTTATCAAATTCTATGTTTGCCATTTCCCAAATGAATTCATAAGGCCATAAATTGCCCTGATTTTTGTTTTCTACTGTAATTTAAGCCAGTTTATGTGCAAAACAGGGAGGCACGGTGCAGCCAGTTAAGCCTTAGTGTGAACCACCAGCAGCGCGCACCTGAAGAAACCTGAGAAATTTCAGAATCTGTAGATTCTTGCTAGAATTTAGGACACCTAACAATTCGGTTCCCAGTGGCTGATCAACACAGTGATTGACTCGCTTTTGTGCAGGACAAGGGCACGACCCTTGTATCTTTTGGACAACAACCGCCGCTAATCCACCCACCGTCTGGTATGAGTGGTCATGTGCTCGCAACTAGCACACATTTTATTTGTTTCCACACGTCAAGGAAGCACTCGGATGGACAATAAATTTAGCCAGTCTTAAAAGAATAACCTCAGTTGTCACTGGCCACCGTTCGCAGGATGAGATTTGTAGACGCCTGATAGGCGACATCCGGCAAACAGCACGTTTTGCCGGCTCTAAGAATAAACAGCAGACAAGTGCTAGCGAGTTCTATCTGGCTCGTTTAACGAACTAATTGTGACTGAGCAACTAATTACTCTTGCTGTAAATATCGCTGGTCCACTGTACGTAAGCGCTCAATGGCCGTAATCAAGAAGACGAATCAAAAGGTGAGGGACAGCCATACTTGAACACTACCACTGATGTATTCAAATAAATAGTTCGCCTATAAATGCTGTTTGGCATTTCCTAATAGTGGAACAACAGGCGACCCGGGTAGTTCCATACGCACATTACCAATCGGGAAGATCAAGTTTAAACCGTTATTTGAGTGGCGTTTTCTGAGACAGCTCATGAGATGCGAAGTTTTAGAACTGCCGCACCTGAATTAGTTAGGTAATCTAAACGCTGAGGGCTAAAATTTACGTGGCAAACAATTCTTTTGTTGGAAATAGACATTTATTGTTTTCCTGTTAGTTGATTTTATTGTGCTTGGCCGCTCGTGTACAAAAAATGCAACTGTAGTTTCATCAGACAAAAGTGCTGCAACACATGACCACGTAAAATTTTATCCCGAGAGTCTGGCCGGCGAACTATGCAAGCACAATGAGGGTGCTCAGAGGTTCAGGGTGCATCCGCGTGTGGTGACATATGGACTGTCAAGCCACAGACAGTATAAATTTCTGCAAAGAAAGTGATATCCAACCACATCCCCGACGCTCCTCCATCAGGACATTGGAAATATTACGAAAACTGTTACACGTTATTTGGGATCTTGACCGTCTTCTACACCGAATTTCAGTGGCAAGCCGAATTGTGTATGCTGATTTATCAAGTCGCTGGGCAGATAAAAAATATCTCAAGATCAAGAGGATGCCCCGAGTTTAATGCGGGAACTCCACTGTGAAACACTGCAACGGTCAATTAGTTCGTTGTGCTCAATAGTCACTTTTTTGAACGAACTGCCCTTACCGTAAAGGTGTCAGTTTGGACAACAGTGCTCACGCCTTCCAGATTTGTTTACTTTTGCCATTGTTCAGATGATGGGCGAACATTTTAGGGCCACAAAGCCCCGTTGTTCTTATCTCTTCTAAGGGGAAGCTTGCCGACTTGAAGTAGGCAGACTGGACTGTTATCGCTTGTGAAACATAGGAAGTGCAGACATTACCTGAAATGCTATCCAAGGTCATCCAGCCCTCTGGCACGTGCCTCGCATCCACAAAGTGCAACATCTTACTGTGTGGCCTATGTAGCGTGGGATGTCAGGAAGTCAATGGTACTCGAAGTTCATGGGGCTACAGCGAGGGCACACACCGGTTCTGACATGAGGAGGTATTGTAATTGGTATTTTTGGAGCTACATGACACACAAAGCACAGAGTCACTCGGTTTGGGTGACGCAAGAGAGAACACCAGAGAGAGGCAACGACGTGCGCGTATTGCAGCCAAAACTGCAGGCACAAGTCAAGTACAGGTAGAGCAACAGCTCAAGGTTAGTTAAATGGATGTACAAGCGGGCTACTGTTTCCTGTTTCGGGTTCGTTGTGACTCGTCGGGGGCACCTGTAGTGGAGAGGTGCGCACTTTAGGTCATACGGTAGCAAGTGTAAGCAGGTACAGTCAATTTTCAATTGTGTTACACTTGTACTCTTTGAAAGTACCTCCAAGAATTTAGCGAGCGGCACCGAAAGCCGTGGAACACTGCGCATATACCGGAAGCCTGATCAGCCCTGACGGCAGTGTAACAAACGAGGTAAACGCACAAACCTAAAAGGCCAGAAATGCGTTTGCCAAACCATGTTACTTATGGCGTCAGTAGACCAATCTTTGGTTCACAACGGACGCGTGAAACAGGCTATAGTTTGGGCTGTATCGTTGGGCAGAATCGACTTGGTCTGTGCGGGCGTATGGTATAAGAAATCATCAGGTCACCAACTGCCCCCCATCCCACGGTATTGAAACCTCCTCTGGCTCCCCGGTTTAGGCGTGATGAACGTCCAATGGAAGGTCAGCCACTCAAATTCACGCCTATGTGACATCATGTGCCACACTTGGCTGTCAAGTCAGCACTTTTACCCACTCAAACTCCGTCGCAATCGTGGGTGTCTAATATACACCTTTGGACTTTTTCAGATACAGTCCTGGCTTTGAATTTCCACCACATCTGGCATCACCGTCCTTTCTCATCATTCCCATAAGCTCCTTCTGCGAAATAACCCCCCATAATTTGCGTTCTCCACCCATACATTCAATACTTCGAAACGTCTATCTGAAAAATTCCTCCCCGCTCTAAGTATAACCACTAGATATCAGCACTCACCCTATGAAATATATCCCCTCGAGTATCGCCGCCTCCGAGGGGACCTAATTCTTACTTATGCCCTTGTTGAACAAGGTTTGGCCAACAGTTTTTTCACCGTTGAGCCAGCAAACACACGGCGGGGACATGGTAAGCTTTTCAAGCTCAGAGCGAACACTTTATCGGGCAAATTTTTTTCTCATTTCGTGTAGTAGCTGCGTGGAATAACCTTCCTCCGACAGTTGTCCACGCTCCTTCTGGAACCCAGTTCAAAGCACTACTAGACACTTTTCTATGCGAGTCCTCGTGCTGGCAAAATTGCTGCCCCGCGCTGACAACTTAAAAAGCAGCGCTACACCCTTTTTTCGCTTGTGCTTTTCAGGTGAACGACAACCGCAGAACGGCAAGAACACAAACGACCCGGGTAACTTGGGCAAAAGCCTCGATCCTGTGTATCACTCCGTAAATCCTATGTAAGACGCCCGCCTTACTCCGATCAAGCTTTGAGCTTTTCGTGTGCAGTGTCACACTCCTATTCACGCAATCGTAATCGCAGTTTTTGTCAGGTTATTTATGGTTACGTGTATTACCATACCTCCAGGTCCAGTATCTCGAGCGTTGAGGCCCTTGAAGCATATCTACATGAATCTGAGCAGATGCAATGCCGACAGATCCGAGCCATCGCCCTCTCACTTGCACAACAACTTAAACTACAGGACCTTTCCAACTTCTCCTTCACTTTCTCGGCACTGAAAAATGAGTAGTTGGTGACGTCGCTTGTGTGTTATGTAGATAAAAGACGATATAACATTCGACTTCGTGAAGCTCTAGGTCGGTAGTCGCCTTCTCATTGGTACATATTGACCATCGTTCCCCTGTTTTGATTGTTTTAGGGAGGGCGGTATGATGGATTCCATGGTTGGTGTGCAGCACACCCGAAAATCATAATCATTCTTTGAAACAACAGTACCGAGCGTGCCACCAACCGTTTCGTTGCTGCAAGTATTATGTGCGTCTCCGTTCTTGCTCGGTTATACCGCCCTTAACGGTAGGGCTGCCGGGCGGATGTGCGAACTGGGACACGAATCATATACTAGATGTCGTCACTTCTGTTCGATTGTTCGAGGGTCACTGAATGCGGAGATAGTTGGAGCTCTGTGTGAGGAGATCTGGATGACAGCCAGCTTTTCTACGACTCCACGGAACCCTAAGCCGAGATGATTTGTATTCATCTGAACTGTAGTTGAACTGTGTTTATACTGCAGCGTTCAGGGTAGTTTGATTACCCTACACGTTCTCGTGTGCGGCTTCTGGTTCCGTCCGGTGCTCAGTACTGAAGTGTGCCCCTTATGTTTTCTGCCTGCAGGACGCCAACAGTTGTGGTTCTTCGCCGTTTTGTCAGCCGGCGGTCGAAAGTGAATGTAATGGATCATGTTGCAGCATGGAAAAGTAAAAATATCGACGTAAAAGCACTCAAACATATTTTGGATCATGACAACCACGAAACTCGAGATAAACTACGTGAGTTATTAACCAGAGAGGCAATGATCCCTCGGTATGTTGTAAATATCCCCATTGTTTCATCCTCAGGTATTCTATTTCCCTGCAAGAAGAACGACAGCTGGCGTTATCACGTTTGAAGTTTGTGTGCGACAACGATATTTTGTCGGTCTTTGATTTTGACCAAAATCCACACCGAATTTTCGCTGCTCATGAACTTTGTGCGATTGTTGATCCATCGATGACAACGAAAATGACCGTTCAGTTCAACCTTTTTGGTGGGACGCTTCTGAAGTTGGGATCTCGTGAACATTACGGAGAAATGCTGCATAACGTCGATACACTCAAGGTAAAGCAACACTCCCAAAACTTCTGGAATCGAGGGAAGTACATGGTCTAATATAACCTTACGGGGTTTAGCCAGACAATCATCGCTAATCCATGACAGCAAACAGTGGAAGACTGTCTCCATGTCAAGCATCATTGTGTAGAAATTTTGTCTCCTGGAATCGTTAAATTGTTAGGTGGAATACGGGATGACCATCACCATAAATATAGGTGAGAGGATTCAAGCAACACTTTGTAAGTCAAGCTGTTATGTAGGTACATCGATGTATTTTTATGGGATCTGCCTGGAAAACAAAGATAGATTCTAATCCCACAACATTTGAATTTCGCCAAACCCGTTTAACATTGACAATATACAGTCCCCCTGAAGATGCCGAGCTGTAGTTACAAAGCCATCTGCTAAGTTACCATATAATATTGCCGAACAATGTTTTAATCAACATTTACATTGTGCAGGGGTTAGAAAGCACACCTCGAGGTTATTGATGTTCTATCTCCTTCACCTCACTTTAGCCTATTGATGAAGAAAGGCTTACCTATCAGACGAGTAACTTCACGTGTCCTTCAATGCGCGGAAAACCACCGTGTGAAAGATAGTTACTCTAGTACGCACTTCTCACAGAAAGTTGTGTGGAAACCACTTCGTGCACCAGGAGATTTTCCTGTTAATGATGTGTATCTAATATGTTTAATTCTATGAAGTGTTGAGTATAACGTAGCAAACCGTGTAGAAGGATCCGTTTTAGCACTACAACTTTTCTCTTAGAGGGCGGTAGAAAGCGTTTGACCTTGAATGTTAATGAGAGGAACAAGGATATGTGCTATACCGGGTGGAAATATAGGGTTAAGTGCTAACATCCTGAGCGAAATCCGTGTTAAGATAGAAGCCAAGCGCTTCGAGCATCAGGGTATTGAAATACGTGTAAGAATAGTCAGGCGGAGGATACGGTACTACGAAACGTGGTCTGACCAGAACTTGAACTAGCATCACTCAGGGGCGAAAATTGAGCGTGGCTGCACCTGCTCACTTAACGAGTGCCGGCAAGTTGGCGTCTGGCATCCTGGGTTGTGGATAGCTGTTCAAAATAGGCATTTATGAGCAGTAGTTGGGGGAGGGGGAGGTGGAAGGACAACGTTTTGCCTCACCTACTTATTCAGGGATAGCGCGTTATTACTGGAGGCGCACACGAACGAAGGCAAAGGTTGTAATGGTGTAATACCATGTCTATATGGAAAATGGTCCCATCTTCACTGAGTATGTGGAGTGCTGCTTGGTTTCAACAAAGGTTGAAGCGAAGGTGAATCTAACGGAGTGACAGGCTACTTTTTCGCTGATCATGATATTTTCAAGGGATTGCCACTTACTGCCGGCCGCAAGAATTTGCTGAAACGAGAACCTCTACAGTTCGGAGAACGAATCCTTCATTTGAACCGTCGGTTGTTGGGATCGCTTCAGTTACTGGGTTTGTCCGTGCCCTTAAGTACTGCAAGGCCTGAAGGATAAATGGTGTGCTTATAAAGTTTGAAAGTTGCAAGAGTTTGGACATTAGGGAAAGAAATGAGGTGCAATAGCTGGAACAAGCTATCTAGCGCTGGTTAATCATTTGGTCATTGCAGCCACCTCACCGAACACTGACTCTTGTCCTCTTCCTTTTCTGTGTCCCGCGGAGTCTAAGACGACAATGGTCATTTGGGTACACCCAATTGTGGAGCCTTGATGGTCGGGCTTCATTGTTACAGTGATCCTTCTATCTTTGATGGCTGAGATTCAGTACCGTAAGCAGCTGAGAAACGTGAGCAGGGAGCAGTTGATCGAAAAACAGCAAATGCCCTTACCGCGAGAAATCGCATTACGCGGTGATCCGGAGATAAAGCTTTACTGCTTGCTGTTACAATAGTGTGAACAGGGGTGTCATTGTACTTTTCATTGGTGGAACCGAGAGGGGAGCTGTACATTGAGAGCAACAGCTTGGATGCATGAGAGCCACTGAGGGCGCAACTGGGCCATGTCTGATTATGTCTCTAACCATTAATGTGTTCCATCCAGGAAGACGGTAATGGCCAGCGCAGCTGAGTTTGCTGGCAATGGCTTTCATACTTTGTTGCCAAGGCATTGATTGATTTTCTCATGATCGTTTCCACCCTTCGTGTGGTTTTGTGAAAATGGCTCTTCGAGGAAGTCAACCGGCATATGGAGCACGTAACCGAGCCAGCGCAACTTATGGAGTGTGATCGGTTCACCTAACGCGTGCGAGTTATTTCTTCCGAAGACCATCCGACGTACTTCAGCATTACTGATGCGGCGTTCCCACCATCCTCGGGCAATGCTCCGAAGACATCGATGGTCAAACACTGAAAGTCTGACGTCTTCGGCGCACGGCGGCCAGGTTTCTGACCCGTATAATAATATGGAGTGCACCGCAGCATTGTAAACTCCACGGATAAGCTGATGTCATACCTACGCTACAGGTGATGCAGGCTCAAGAAAGCTGTCCTGGCCTTCCCAATCCGGATGGAAATATTATCTTTGGCGAGACCACCAGCACTTCGATCCCACAGGCACCAGAGGCTGGTAGTGAGTCTTCCATAACCATATCAATGACCCGGCTGAAGAGAAAAAATTAGAAGACAGCCTTGCCTGACATCACTTGATGTAGTGAACTTAGACAAGAGGTTCTCGTAGACCTTCATGCATCAGCGGGATTTGGCGTACAGCACCTTAAGGGGAGTCAAGAATTTACGGGGAACGCCCTTGTTCCACAGACACTGCCATGGTGCCTGACGGTCCACAGAGTCAAAGGTAGCTTTCAGATCAAGGAACACAACCACTGTTGCTGGAGGCAGTGTCGCTGTTGCAGAATTTGTCGGAGGGTGAAGATGTGATCGATGCATCCTCTTGAAGGACGGAACCCAGCTTGTTTTTCACGGATCTGCCTCCTGATGTGTTCACTCTGCCTCTGAAAAATAAGACCAGAGAGCATCTCTGATGCCACATCTACCAGGATAATGCCACGGTGGTTTTCACACAGCGTCCGCGTACCCTTTTTAAAGATAGGGATAACTGTCGACATGCCTTTTTCTGAAGGCACATTCTCTTCACTCCATATCGCATCAATTAGTTTTCTTAGCGGGGTCACCAAGGATTCCCCGCTTTCTTTGAAGAGGGCTGGATACAGAACGTCCGGTCCTGGTGCCTTCTCGCGTTTTGCTGCGGATAGCTCGTATTTTATTTTCTCTTCTAGTGGACATTTATGGTTTACATTCCATTTGCCTGTATGCACTATCTCCAGAGGCTGTGTTGCAGATGGCCAGCTCAGTTTTCAGCCCATCTCCCCATGGGGCGTTTTGCAAGCAAATTGATGAGTCGACTTTTTCACTTATCGTTTTACCGACCGTTGCTCTCCCGTGGCCAGTCGATCGTATCAATTAGAATAGGGCATGAATGTTTCCGGTGGCAAAAGCCTTCTCCATCTCCTGGGCCTTCGATTTCCAACAGAGCCATCGGTCTTTCCTTAGGCTTTTCACTATTTGATGTTTGAGGGATTTGCGTTCACCGTCGTACTCGTTTCCTGCTGGTATGGATTTCCTGGCATCAATCAGGACTAGCGAACTTGGCGATATCCAGTGGTCAGTCGGACAGACAGTACTGAATGCCGCTAGCATAGCTCCCCCCAGATTTTGCCATGCTTCATTCAGGTGCTCACTACCAGTACAGTGTTGGTCTACTGTAGAGAGTTGTTGAGCTAGCTCAGATCGGTACTGTTGACCGACGTAATTATCTGAAGATGATGGATTGGCATGCTTCTTGCTGACTTACGAGGGCCTGAAGGGAAACGAACTGATTCACGTGCTCGCACCGTGGCGTGATCGGAATCATGTTGTGTGCCCCATAGGGAACGGAAGTCATGAACTGTGGCTCTCCACCGGCGGCTGATGACCACGTGATCCAACTGGGTACACGGTTGATTTTTAGTTGGTGGCCGCCAGGTTACGCGATACGAACGTTTATGCTGAAAGTTCGTAGTGGCCAGAAATAGTTAATGATCTGCACACAACTGGAGGGATTGCCGTCCGTTGTCTGTGCGACGAGCATAGATTCCAAAGCGACCGACACGATATGATTCCAAAAAGCTCATAGGAACGGCTTGGGCATTCATACCGCTCGCAAGGATCACAATGTCAGTGCTTCTCATTTGACCAATGAGCCCGAATAACTCTCGATAGAAGGTATCCTACTCAGCTTCCAAACTGCAGTCCTTTGGGGCATATGCCGACACTGCAAACAGGCACCGTTTTTTATGTCGAGAGGTATTGAGCTTGATTGAGCTGGTTAACAGAACGACGCAAAGGCGACTGTTCACTGAAATCCAATCCAGCAAAGCGTGTTCAGCTCTGGGACCGAGTGCAACTCCAACGCCACATATTCCACGGATCATCGATTCTGGATCATCGGACACACGGAGAGTGAAATTTGAAAGAGCTGATTTCGTCCTTGGCGTTTTGAGATGCATGACCATGCCTGCATCTTGCATGCTTGTTTCAGAGACACAGCATATATCAATTTTAAGGGAGTATAAGGTCTCGGTGAGCATTGCCTTTTTGCCAACTTGACATAAAGTATGGACATTGGAAGCCCCTATGTAGAAATGTTCTCGAGGATTTAGCAGTGTTATTTTGCCTATTGATAATGGGCAGCGGGTTGAACAACGGTCAGATAACTGACAATCAAATGACTCATCAACGTTTGCTTGTGTGCTGGGAAGGGCTTGGGGAGGGACATCGATGGACAATGAGCTGTGCGGGCAAATGATATATCCCGGTTTCCCAGGTTGAGGAAGGGGGTTTGGTTCAGGTTCCCCAATCTGAGTCTTTGGCTCAAAAGCCAGACCCACAAGGCAGTGGGAGACGTAAGGTTTTGTTCGGGGACCTCCAGCTCAAAGGTCTGACCCGCGAGGCAGCGGATAGTAGGGTTTTCTTTGGGTCTCTGCTGATGATTCAACAGTCTGACCTTCTCTGCTGTAGAGGGCTGGCCTAACTCGAGGGCGCAGGGAGTAAGGCGTTACTGTCTCACTTTGATGCGGTTTCGCACAGCAGGTGCCTTATGACCATCACCAGCCCTGTTCATAATAAAGGTATTTCGACCGTAGTGAATAACGCGCCAGCGGTCACGGTCAACCGTTGGGCAATCGGAGTTCGCGGATTTCGGGGCCGACCTTCCTTAACCTGTCCATGAGTATGGACATACTGAGGGAAACACCTTACTGCCTTCACACTCCCATTGCAGACCACCCCGTAGTGCATAGTCTCGCTTCTCTTGGTCTGCCTGCTCCTGTTTGGTCTTCCTGGCGTTTCACCTTATGAAACGAAGTTGCAGCCAGTGTGGACCGCGAGATCATTGCAGCACTCAAGCCCGACCACCGCGTCAAGATGGCAGCTTTAGGTCAGGAGAAGATCCTTAGGACTGATAGAGCGCTGTTGGGTCGCAAAAGCCTGAGAAATGGCGAAAGCTTTTGCGGCTGGAAACGGACGTAATGTGCCCCAGTTAATTCAGTCAACTGACCCAAGGAAGCCAGGCATCAGCGAAACTATCTCCGAGAAGAATTAGACCCCAGTTCATTCCTAGAGCAGCCATCGTAATGGCGGACTGAAGAATCCTTGGAACATTTCGGCTGTCTTCCGTCAACGCAACCTCAACAGGAAGCCGAATGATACCCGACACCTTTTCTCTATGAACGTTGGAAATCCAGCGTGAGGCTTCGTTGCTTAAGAGCAACGAAACACCTGGTTCAGACAATTTTCATCTAACACTTCTCCAATGAGATTGTGAATTTCTTGCGGCTCAAACAATCAATCAATTTATCAGCTATAAACCATGTACCATAGGCACATTGATTCCAGCTGCTACAGTTTCTATCACCGGGAAATGGGAGGGTGTGGGACATACAGCCAAGCCTTGGAGATGATGGCATGTTTAGTTAGTTCGGGAATTGGATAGCTATGCACTGAAGGCGATAGCTTTCATGCGCGAGCTCCACCGATTGTGCGATTGGGCCATTTCTACCAGTATCATTAACCGTTGGTGAGCTGAGTCCCGGAGTCCCAATCCAGGGAGGCGGCAGTTGTCGACCCGACTAAGTTTACTGCCTAGTGTTTTCATACTTCGTTGCCAGGTCATACACTGTTCACCTCTTGGTCGCTTCCACTCAGCACAGGGTTGGGAAAAATAACTCTGTGAGACAGACGGTCTTCTGGCATGCGGAGTACATGTCCTAACCAGCGTAACCTATGAAGCGTGTGTAATTCATCTGTCGTGGGAGAGCTCCTTATTCCTTAGACCATCTGGCATACCCCAGCATTGCAAATTCGATGTTCCCACCAGACCTGACCAGTGCTTCGGGGACACCGATGGTCAAACACTGGCATCCGTATGTCCTCTGCGCGTACGGGTCACCTTTTTGATCCATAGAGCAGTATGAATCGCACTGCCGCAGCTGTGCCCTTGACAAACAGGCTGACGTCACGTCGGCGCCATAGGTGTCGGAGGTTGACAAAAGCTGCACGATCCGAGAAGTAATCTCATCTCCAACCAATCCTCAGGAATTTATGCAACTGTCCAGGTAGATAAATTTATCTATCATGTCGATTGGCTCGTCTGCAAACATGAGGTTTGGGTTTGATCCCACCTAGTCTTGCAGTAGCACTTTACACTTCGCAGGTGTGAAGCGCATGCCAAACCGTGAGGCAGAGGTACTTAGGCTACTTAAAATTGTCTGCATTTGGGAAGGATCTGAACCAAGAAGAGCAAAATCATCTGCATACTCAATGTCTGTGAGCGAACGTCCCGGGAGCATTTAGATTCCCGAGGTTTCAAAGTCAGGCAGAGTAATTTCAAGCAGCATATCAATAACAAAGTTGAAGAGGAAAGGGGAAAGAGGACAACCTTGTCTTACACCACTGGGCTTGGTGAACTCAGGTGACGCGTCTACGGGAGTTCGCGTACAGTGCCCTCATAAGGGATATAAATTTGGAAGGAACACCTTCGGTCGCCAGGCGCTGCCAAAGTTTCTGACGATCGAAAGAATCAAAAGCAGCTTTCGGACCAAGAAGAACGACCAACTTAGGGTGTTTGAAGAAATGGCGCTGTTCAAGAATTTGTCTTAAGGTAAAGATATGGTCGGTGCCTCATCGGCCAGGGCGAAACCCAGCTTGATACCCGCGAATCTGTCTTTCCCGATAATCCATCAGCCTGCACAAAATAGTACCAGAGGGCACCTTAGATGCGACGGGTACCAGGCTGATACCACGATGATTTTCACATGACGTTCTTCCGCCTTTTTTCGAAAACTAAATTGACGGTCGAGGAGCTCCATTCGGCTAGTATTCTGTTTTCGTTCCAAATCTTCTGCAGTATGGTCGTCAGACTGTTCACCAAGACCTCGCCAAATTCTTTGAAGAGTGCGGGTGCAGACCATCCGCATCAGGTGACTTGTTGCGCTTCAGGATTGATATCTTACGCTGGATTTCGGTTGCTGATGGCAGGTTAGTGTCGATGTTTCATCCAGGTCCGCTGGTTTCTTCCAGAGGTTGTGTTGAAGAAGTCCAGCTGGACTGTTCTTTGAAGTGTCCAGCCCATCGCTCAAGACGACGGTTTTGTGAATGAATTGTCCTTCTTTTTTCGCATATTGTTTCACTGGCATTATCCGGTGTTTGAGGGATCTGCGTGCGCCATCACAGTAGCTAGTTGCTGGTATGGCTTTTCTGGCCCCGATAAGATCTGATTTCGGTAATATCCAGCGTTAATTTGGTCGAGTCACATGGCTTGGTTCCAAAGTCTGAAAGCATAGCTTTCACTCTCTTCCATTCAACTTCTAAGAAATCTGCGTCAACCGCCTGACTGTGTGTTTCCAGTAGCTTTCTAACCAGGTCAGCTTGATACTCTTCAGCTACTGAAACTTGTCGGAATTGGTGAATGGAACTGCTCTACTTTCGCACGCGTAATGCTGACGGAAAGCGAAGTGATGGCCGGGCCCGCATAATGGTATGGTCATAGCCAGGCTTGCGTGCACCAGAAGGAATGGCAATCTTTGATTGACGCTCTCCGTCGGTAACTGATAGCCACATGGTCCAAGTGAGTCCATGGCTGCCTTGCGGTTGGTGGCCTCCAAGTAACCAGATATGAGCATTTGTGCGACAGCACAAGGTAATAAGGTACCTGGGATGTTCCGAATTCGGGCTTTTTTCTTATTCTTGTCTAAGTTTGCCGACTGGACAGTATCTCAGCCCTCATTCTTCCTTCGGGTTGCATGGCGATTATGCACCCAAAGGACGCCACAGCTAACCGGTTTATTTCTCTTGATGTGCCACTACTTGTAAGGCTGTCTGCCGGGAGGCAAATTTTTTTCCCATACCACATTATCGATACGCGAAAGTGTGGCAGCTGGAACCCACGCACAACTTGTGCACAGTTTGTACCGGTTGCAAAAATTGTTTGCTTGTGTGTATGAAGTACTGTACCGGCAAACTACTGCGCTGACCGAACGTGATAGTGGGGTTCAGCCATTCATAAAGTTTAGCTTTACTTTAAGTACTGATTGGGACGTTGCTGTGCGTATCGGTTGAGCGACGACTTTTAAAAAGATCTTTTTTTAGTACATACGGTATTTATTTTTAGTCACTTATTAATTACATATAGTCTCTTGTTTGAGCTTATGGTAAACGATGGTCAAAATGCTGATTACTGCACCTTTTTTCTAGGATGTTGGTTGTTTCGGTCTAACGGAGCTGGGATTCGGAAACAACGCAACAATGATGGAAACCACTGCAGAATATGACTTCAATTCTGACGAGTTCATAGTAAACACACCTACGGTTGAAGCGTCCAAATACTGGATAACGAACGGAGCTCTCCATGCGCATCACTGTATCCTGTTTGCTCGCCTCTTGTTAGGTGGACAAGATCAGGGAGTTCACGCTTTTCTTGTTCCTATTCGGGATCGCAATCTTCAGGTGAGATCAGACCACATGAAACCGTTTCGCTCGCACGTCAAATGAGTCAAGTTGCTTCGAGTCATGTCACCCGGGTTCAAGTCTTGGACACCTAGCATTAAAAATGTTAAGTACATTGAAGTTTGTCAAAATCATCACCCTTCAATGTACCGGACTTTGCACCGGTCGATCCCCCCAGGTAGTCTTTTATGAGAATTTACCTCCCTACTATATATACTATGCCACGAAACGCATCAGGTCTTCATGCGCATCGTAACCGTAAAATAAACTTCATATGCAGAAAGGGTGTCCAAAAGTTGCCCGAGCGAACCCAAACGAAAATTCCGGGGTTTCAATTCCTGTGAATGTTTTGAAACCATATCCTGCATTTTCGGGCTCTTGATTAGTGTGTCTCGTGTCCTACTAAGCACGATGTGACATCTGATAGCAGTTTGTCCTCAGAAGAAAAGCGCACTTCTAACATTGGAGGCCGTTGGCTGCACCTGATAGGCTTGGCTTTGGTTTCTCCAGTCTCCATTGTTTCGCTCTTTCCGGATATATCGTGCATTTCTGTGAAGTTATGCGACGTGTATTTATCAAGTACGAACTCCGATTCAGGTTGCGTATATAGCTGCAACCCATTTTGTATTACCTCCTGTGGAACCAACGCTTTTTAGGAGATATCGCCGTTTTGTGTGCAGGCTCGAAAAGTTGAAATTTCCGATTCGAAATGAAGGGTACTCGGTGTTTACACGTGGGTGACAAAGATACCTCTGTTTGTCTATACATTTTCTGACAGAAGGCGAAGGAAAGCCATGTTCTTATACGAAACATTTTATGCTTCACCCCCTCGTGCCGATTTTCTGTTATTATGGATCCATATTTTGGTTGAACACCGGGCGCGGACGATTTTTCCATGGGTTTAGTGTCTTTCAATCATCAAGCTCAATGTGGATTGGACTGTGCCTGTGTCACAAAGATACTTTTCAGTTGTAGCTTTAATAACTTCACTTAGAATTAAAAGCATAATGTATAGATGCCACTAAGTAACAATGTAAGTGACAGTGGTAAGTATATTCTTAATAATCAGTGACCTGGAATTCACCGACGTTTCCAAGAGCTGGATATTTTGCGCTTTATCTGAAAAGATTGATCGAGCGCCCTAATGTGTCAAGTCCAGTTGCTTGGTCCTAAGTGTCAGTGACCAGTCCGTCATTCCATTTGGTGGTCCGAGGCCGTTCGGCCATGAACCAACTTCCACTTGTTTACAATAACAGTCCTCATACCTTACAAAACTCCTAAAAAAGAAACGCTTCTGATGCTTCAGAACTTTCTTCCAATTGGTGTCCCCTACGCAATATCTCTCCATGTGCCGCCGCGGGGAGCACGGACTTTACCATGGTTTGACGGTTTCTGCACCTCCGTTCTCCAACCACATAATAATGTGGGTTGTGTATGACACTGGCAGATCCTCTCATACCGGGTTGGTCCGTGAGTAGACTTCAGGCTAACAGTCTGCTGGCCTTCCAGGTCGGGGGTGGGAACATGTGCAGTGAAGTCGGATTACTCATAGTCTCACACCAACCATTACCACCTGTCGCTCAGGCTTTTGAGCCAAGGGCTTTGACTGAGTGTCCCAGACCTCTTCCCGTCCAAGTTTTGGCGCCACGGTAGTAGAGCAACGAACTGCACAAATGCCAATAATTCCACGCCACATCCGCGTCGTCTCATACCACGACCCAAGTCTTCTTACATGCTGCGTGTAGCAAGACGGTCAATCGCAGGCAGTTTAGTACTGTCACCTCTTATCGTTCTTTACTGTTATCTCTTAACTCTTCTCCGTAGACCTCAAGTGCATATCAGCCTTGTATCCAAAGTAGTGGGTGCCACTGCTCAATTCTGCAGCCTTGTTTCCGCTTATCAGACTTTGCTCTCCCGTTGTTGTCGTATCATTTAACGTGTGAATAGCAAGCTGTTCCATCCCATTCTCCTAATACTATCTGCCTCCCAGAAATTCGAATACAAGATCGGTAGTCAAGCATGTGACATATTCACTGTATAAACATTATCGTCTACGGAACTCAGTTGATCTCTTGTGTTTTGCAGCATGTTACGCAGTCGTTGACGTTGCCGAAGTAATATCCGTTCTTCATCTGTATTTTCCGCATTTGCACTGACCGATCTTGCTCTAATTCGAAGAGAAACACTATCGGGAACTAACCACTCTCTTATTCAGCTTGAGAAGTTCAGATATTTGCCTGGTCACCCAAGGTCTCAGTGCACGCGTAGGACATCTCAATTCATCGAAAGCGCGGCTTAGTGGTCTGTTCAGCTTAGACCCAAGATATAAGACAATGGTGATTGTCTTCTGCAGCTTGCGCTGATCACTTGCCTTCTAGTATTACCACACTCAGAGAGGGTACACATCATTTCACTACCTGGCATCCCCCTTATTGCTGAATAGCCGTGGAGCCAGATTCGCCACGTAGCTATTAGCAGCCTTTATTGAGGCTCTACTCTTGACTGTCGATCCTTTTTAAGCATCTACTTCAATTCAGATCGTTCTGTTGTTCAGCCTATATTTTCGGTAGGTTCCTAGGAGAGACCTAAGAGACGAATCCCTGTATAGCCATCGAAAACTTTCTGATCCACACGTAAATACGGCTTTAAAAGTGGGCCTTTAGGTCAACATTAGCCTGAACGAGATAAGCACCGTCGTAAGTACTACAGGAAGTTGGGTATGTGGATCTAAGAGTTAACCACAGAATTTCAGGGTAGTCACTGTCCCTCATCGTTGCGGGACGTGTCCCCTAGGACGCTGAATCTAATTCAGCCGGAAGTTTTGTTAGATATCAGCCGAAGCATGACCTGTGTACTTATAGAGAAACCTGGTGATTCACAAAACGAAACGAAAAATGCCTTCTGATAGTGAGGTCACCTAAGATAACATTAGAACCTTACTAAACAAGAATCATCGATGTTTTCGTTACATAGCAAGCCTTAACTGACTGCAGCGCGTACGTAATGAGACGTTTTGTAAGCGATTACTAGGTAGCGAGGTGGATTCGCTTGAGCGGCGGGTAGAACTTGTCTGATCCGGGTGGTTGGCACATACGTTATATATAATCGTCCACCGTCAACCACACAAGGCCGTTTTTACATCAAATTATTGCTGGCGAGATGTTCGTGGAGGACCGGCCACGACGTGGAAATGTGAAATGAAAACGGCTCTTGGAAATTTGATGGTTGTTGGGTTTTCGAGCATTCCTTGAGAGAGATCCACGCGATTTTTGCGTGTGGCTAAAAAACACACAAGACATGGCACGTGGTACATTCCAGTGACAAGCTGACCTTCACTTCCTAGGTGGACTGCGAAGGATGCAGGTGGAGTCTTGCTCCAACATGATGATCGGATGTGTTCATCCCAGTGGTTTTGGGAAGAGCCCCCCTACTGGTCATTTTCCCTAAGGACATCAGGATTTTGCAGCAAGTTTCCACCCTTCCCCTTTCTTCACTTTTTGCTAGGACCTTCACCAACGGTTGTGCGGCAGCTGAGCATCGGTTGTGTATTGCTGTCCGTGATGGTGATGGTGATTATGATGATTCTCTGGACGATGATAAACCGAGTAAGAAATTCTCTGTGGCCTCTTCCTAATAACGGGAAAATAAGCGTTCACAATTTGTGAAATGCCGATCTACATGCACTTGCTGATATCAAAATAACAACAGTAGCCGAACTTATATTTCTGCGTCCTTGTGATACTTGTCAAAGGTTGTTATTGAATCTCCCTTGTTGCTTCGAACACTAATAACCGAGTGGATGCCTATTACACCTTGGTGAAGTGTCAACAGCAGTGCTGTTTGACTGATAGTACACAAATCGCAGGTCCTGCTGTATGGAATCCAATACTCCATGTTTTCCATACAGGAAGCATTTCTACGACATTTTGCCGAAAATATAGGTGAGAGAATGAAATCACGGAAAGAGAGCCACGGGAAAAATATCGAAGTTCTGGATTTTGCAAGGGAACTCTCAGAAAACAACACCCGCACGTGATTAGGTGGGATTTAGAAAGCAATTTGTGCAGCTTACTGAGACAAAGAGGCCAATTTTTGGACCCCGCTTCTGGTAAATGGCAGAACAACATTTTCCAAAATGCTGTATACTCCCTTTATCTGATGAATATCTATTTACTGAGTACCTTTGATGCAAATCTGATTTGTTTGTCTTTTTCCTGGACATAGTAGATTTCCCTTTTCTTCAATATCATAATGTGCCGAGATTATCATACTGATTTGATCACTGCCTTATTTTAGACAAAGTTTGTATGAAGTGACACACAAAACTCATGTTTCTTGTCAGCCATGTATTATGGATGAGGGCAATTTGCCAGATGAGAGACCGCATACAATCAAACTGGCAAGCAGAACGTTTAGTTTGGATCGTGTAGCATTTGTGAGTGATGCTGATCATACACAGTGGACACTGACTTCAGGTGGATGGTGATAGTTTTATCTCAACAGACCAAATGTATCAATTGATAACTTGTACTCTCTGATGGGTGGCAGCGCGCCAGTGGCCAACACGGGCTTGGTCAGCTGGCAATCATGAATGAATTATCTAGAATGAAAAACATTAAAAAAGTAAACCGATATATCTCTATCACACATTAGCTGCACCGGTATGCGCTATCGTTTCGTTTTAGGTTGTGATGCGACTACGGCCTGTGGCCTGCGTGGTCAGCATATTTGGATGAGACAAAGCAGCGTGGGAGGTTGCATGTGATTTGTTCCAGGTCAGGGTCATGGTCAGTTATTGTGGTTGCCAGTGCCAACCAAATGGCCAACATGTGCTCCAGCTGATGCGGTGCTGGCTTACGGCGCTTGTGAAGGCCTCAACGCAAAAGCCTGAGGTCTACAAAATGCTCGTCCACTGGGTTATGGGGAGCAATGGCTGAATCTTTTTGTGGCCTCTGTAGTCGAAGTTTCTGTGGAACAGGCTGAACTTGTTCATGTCCTTTGATTCGTATCCTGATTGTCTATATTGTAGCCGGCGTAGACCACCAGGTAAGTTGAACACCAGGTCGTGTATACGCGTATGCACACGCGTGCATACACTGATTTAGTCTGCGATCAGAAAAAGGTTCCGTTTATTGGCCCCCTGTCTGCTTTGAAACTCGACCAAATTATAAACTACCAAGTTGGCTTCTGAGTCAGGAGCAGAACGTTGTCCAGCAGTCAGTCCTTCGATCGTTTCCCAAAGCATTGATTTCTTCTGATTAGAATGGCAGATGCAAATAAAACTACCTAATGAAATGCCCTATTTGGGGTTAGCAACACTCCTCTTAGTTGCGAAATAGTTTACTGAAGCGGACGTAGCTGAATGAGGACTATTCTTTGAACCCTTTGGATTCTGTTTTGCTGCAAATATTACGTTCGGATGCATTGAAGAGCAGACTCCTGGTAGTCACTCCGTTTTTCGTATAAAGTCCTGAAGCACGAATATTTCTTCTTGAAATCATCAGTTTCCCCCGCCGAATTCTTGTCACAGGTCATGCCAGGTGTTACGATTGAAGAATTGGGTCATAAAATGGGCTTGAACGGTGTTGACAATGCTCGTCTAATGTTTGATCATGTCCGAATCCCACGAAGCAATCTGCTCGATCGCTATTCTCACGTTTCCGCTTCTGGCAAGTTCAGCACAAAATTGGGCGATCACCCGCGCAATCGATTCCTCAAAGTAGCTGATCAGCTCTTGTCGGGACGTATTTGTATTGCCAGTATGTGTGTGGTAAGTAAACCCGTGTCGATTAAACATCTTATCTTTTTTCTGGAACAGTCCAGCTACAAAATATCCCTATGTTTTCCGCATTATTACTAACGTATTCTCTGGTTCTTTGTTAGCTCAGCCGACTCGATTCTTGAGTGTATGGCTGACCGATCTACTTCGTTAGTTGTGGCAATTTCGCCAGCCGAAAGTACTCATAGCACACATTATTACTGAAATGTATGCTTATGTGTCACTTCATTTTCAGCCTTTATCGGGTTCTACGGGAAGCTTTATCGTATCAGTTTTTGAAGGTGATTATCTATTAATACTAAGGATGTTTGGCTGAACTCAGCTTGAAGACTTTGAATGCCAGTCGCGTATCTGCCTGCAATATTGTCGTCACATCCGATTAATTCATTCACTTGCAAACGGGCTTGTAGATTTATCGAACAGTCTTATTTCTAGCTCCCTAAGTTTGTACGCTGTTTTATGTCACTTGGTCTGTTGACGATTATCAGTGTGCACATGTCTGTGCTGAATTGCGATTGTTAGCTTGTCCGTTTATAATTCGGTCCATCATTTCCGGTTCCAGGCCCGAATTCACTGGATTGACGTTTTTCAGTTCGGTCGCATCACACCTGTTTCGCGTGACTGCAAGTTGACCCTCCAGAGTCTGATTGGGTAATGAACTCCCTCACCTGTGGCTTCAGATGACGGTCAGTACCCTCATGTTGGTGGACTACAATGAATGAAAATACACCAGTCCACTTATTAAGATATGACGTGTAAAATGGCGTGGGAACTACGCTGTTTTACTCCTGTTTCTCGGGCACTCTAATGCCTAAGGAAATGAGATTTGATGTATTGGACAGGTATTCGGTTTTCATTCAGGACTCAGCCAAGTCGATTTAACAACGACGACAAAAAGGAACCACCTGGTCGACGAACTTGACAACCTTCGCCTTCGATAACTAAGCGACATCTCAAGCTTCTCCTGATCGAATCACCTATATTTTTATCTTAGGATTCTAACATTCATAAGAGATCGCCGATCTCATTTAACGCTCTGTATGAGACGACCGTCCACCTGAACTCCTGTCATCAGTACATCCAAGCGTTTTCTTTCAGACTGAGTCTGGACTAGGAGTTAGACAATCCATGACCCCGGTGTGATAAAATAGGTGGTGAAGCGCTCTACTGCATCTCACCAGGTTTTAATAATCGAAGAAAAAAGCATGTTAGTCAAGCGAACTTGTTGATTCGAGTGTAAAAAGTTTTCGCTTATAAGAAAGTGGGAATATGGTGGATACAGTATACCTGTTTGACCGAGGAAGGAAGGGGCGACGACTTCGATCCAACAGTGGCGTACGATAATTTGTTAGACATGTAGAGGAAAACCGAAGTTCAGACATTTCATGTGAAGTAACCTCTGATGAACGTTTGTCATGATAACCACAACAATACAGTGAAGAGGATGTCAAATATGGACGGTCAGAAGAGGGATTGAAGTTGACGGTAAGAAATGTAGTGGCGTTGAGGTGACTGATCGTTTTTGTGTGTTGTTCAGGACTGAAAGGTAGGTGTAAGATGGGAATACGGGACTTATAGTAAACAGATGGTGGTGGCTAGTAAGATAATTCCGGGTGCCGAAAAGAAAACCCACCCTGATTGAACTTGCGGCCATCTGTTGAGTTGACCAAGGGAGGTTGTTGGGAAAGTTCGACCCTCGTATAGTTAAGGCAGAAAAATGGAGAGTAGCTACAGTGCTGATCACTTGTACACTGTCGTTTGACATCGGAAGATAAGTAGAGCGCGGGAAGGTATAAGATATCGAGTTGTGGGTTTTACATCGTCAGTGAGTGCGTGGGTGATATAGGAAGCACAACACAGGTCGTTTAGACGTACTAAAATAGAATATGAGGACGAACAGACCCTTGGTAAACCTTTGCGTTGATTATGCGCACCGCCGAAACAATCCCGTCAGAGTGCACGAGAATCAATCGGGTTCCCAAGAACCTTACGACCCAACTGCCAGCTCGTACGTTGGTACTCAGGCAGAGCAACCAACGTGTTGTATGCGATCAAATGCTTTCGATACAGTAATTGATCATCAACAACCTTGTCCAACTCGGAAGACCAACAGTGTAATACATACGCCAAAACACACCCGTGAGATTGTTGCCTCCGACTCCATGTTCGCACTTTCTTCACATGAGATTGTTCTCTAAGTCACGCAGCAACTGTCCAGCCAAAAAAGGATCCAGAACGTTGAACGAAGCATCTGTGATGGGTAGGATTTGAGCCTGGCTGACACTAGGGAATGGGGAGGACATGGGCTAGTTTCCAGCAGGTTGGGAAAATGCCCATGTAGGCAACAAAATGTGAAACGTGATGCAGACTATTGCACACTTCTGGTACAGAACGGATCTCAAAGAAATATCGAATGCAAGAAAAGACTGTTGGACGCTGGATTGGAAGTGACGGGCATTTTGGAGTGTGGTGATGAAGAATGAGCAAGTACAGTGGAGGGTAGGAGGATGTTAGAGTTATGTGTAGAGTGATTCGGTTAGATCAGCTTTCTCCTTGGGAAAGGATCTGAATACAGCATGAGCAACAGAAAGCAGAGAACAAACTGCCGCAAAAATTACGACTGAGTACCTTAGCTAGGTTTCCGGAGGCGTATTTTAGTTTTCCAGCCTTGTGACTGACGAATTTGTCTTCCTGTCCATGGATTGTAGTGCTGCATGAGTGGAGGGAAGAGACGTAGCGCTTACAGTTTTATCTCAGGCCATATCCGTTTTTTGTGCCCGGCCCAGATAGAGACTTTCATCCACTAGAACCACGACGTACCGGAAGTGGGATCCCGTATATGTGTCGCGTGTTGCGCAGCTGTCACGCCTCGTTTAGTTTACTTCTTTCGGACAGCATTTGCAATAAAATGCTGGTTACATGCTTGCTTTTTGCCTTCGTTGCGGGTTTGAATGGTAACATTTCAGGTTTCGGAAAACAAGACTGTTCTTGAATTGACTCTGCGTATAATCAAGCGTGCGGAAGGGGAAGGACCACGGCCACTGTTCATACATGCCACTCTTTCGGTCAGCAGCAAGGAGGGAGGGATTGTTAAACCATTCGAGAGAAGAATCTTTACTAGGATCGCGAAACTGAGGAAAAAGCAGCTGCATGACAGGGATATAACTTTCAGTTAGCTTACCGATAAACGTGGACGGGTCATGGTGATATGAGGAAAAAATAGTCTCATCTTCCAATTTAGCGTAAGTATACGGTCAGGAAACAAACCGAAAGAGAGTAGGAGATTGCGTAGGTGGAGTCTGGTGGGAAGATGTGATAGAAATGTAATGTGACCATCTGATTATGTAAGCAATCAAGCCTTTTGGGGTTACGAACACTGATGACACCATTTATGCAGGGGTCCGTACTAGTAATGGACGTCCATGATGCAGAAAAGTTCAGATTCGTCATCACTACTGGGAGACCTATAAAGGCAACAAACGCGTTTGTTACTTCGTACAAAAGGATAGATTTAACCCTAAACCTGCTGATCGGGCGTGGAAGAACCAGTCGACGAAAAGCGGATGACTGATTAGGCGGAGTAAGCTGAAAATCCACATTTCAGACGGGAAAGTGAATTGGAGAGCAACTCAGGAAATGAAAGTTAGTCAGGTCACGGGCTCTGGGAATATCAATCTCGATTATAGACAAGACGGAAGAGGATGAGAACAGACTATACTAACTTTCATGCCAAGGCCGCGTTTTTGCAAGACGAGGTTGAGAGCTTAGAGCGAGTATTAATAGTATATCGTATTATCATCGTTGCTAGTTGAATAGGCGGGTAACATAAAGCAGGGCCACTAAGTGGCGAAACACATGGGGCTCCTATAAGTTTGGCAGCGGTACCTTTTCGGATTCGTTACACTGGTAGTCGCAAAGTACAGCGGCTGTTGTAATGGACTTAGTCATCAACCCACTAATTTTCACCATTCGGGTCTTAGGGTATCCTACAGGGTGAAGAAGAATTGAGTACTTCTGGTGAAATGTTGTGCATCGTATAGACAGCGACCCCTAAACGCGCCAACCGTTCTGCAGAATTCCTTAGGTTCTCTCTAGAACCATCGAAAATTTTGTCGAAGCCACTCTAAAATGCCGAAATTAAGGATTTCCTCTTGACTTTGTAAGATCCTTTCAAACGTTTTCCCGTAGACTGCTGACTATTTCCACAATATTCCTTGAATGAACACATCCTTCTGCTTTAGCCATCATACTCTAGTTCTTTAACCCATTCATTCGGTGTGATGAGCGTTACATGGTCGTGGCAATCTATTTCTCGACTCTCCTACTATTCCACCCTCGTACATATTGCAAAAATGGACTATCCTTGACATACCCCAGTAGAATCGAACAACAAACTCGGCAACAAGCTCAGTATGTGACCATTCGCTTCCATCATTATCTGTTTTTGTGTTGCTGTTTTCGAGTTGCCAGTGTCTTGTCACCTGAACACATACTGTACGAAACTTAACAGATACGGAGGCTATCAGGATTCTAGTGAGGATTAAAAGGTTCTGCGGCTAACGTAGATAAAATATTTATTTCATTCACAGACTTTTCCGCCTGAGGGTCACTTGGAAGACTGGGATCTTTGACCTATTTGAATGTAGAATATACGGACATTGATGCAAGCGGGATCCTAACGCCAGTAAACAACTCCACACAACCCTTTGGATGACAGTAATAATGACAGTCGTTAGGCTGTAAAGCCCTTTCGGTGCATAGCTGACGTACCACACGAAGGAAGCACTGCCTAGTTTCCCAAGCCGAGGCTAGAGCAGTCGATATGCTGGGGTTGAGTTCAACCCAAAGACCTTCCGGTCGTTAAGTTTGTATCATCACGACTAAGCTTTCTCGAGCTCATTACCCCTTTGAAGAGCTCCCATATCGTGATTGGATCGTCGCATCGCAGAGAAATCACTCGGCCCGATTCTCGTTCGGCTTCTATCTTACAAGCAGAATTTGAGTCTGGTCACCTGATGTGTTACAAGAAGATAAAGCTAGAATTAGTTCTCCCGTTTCGACACATCGAATTCCATCAAGTCCTAAGACGGCTGACAAGGCAAACAATTGTCATCTGACAACTGACTGATACAATATGACGACTAAATATACATTGCTTTCAAACAATTTTACTCACTCAGTAATCTACAGTAATTCATCCAGGGTTCTCGTATCCTCAAATGGGACCAGCTCCTCCAATTGATTTACCATATCGCTGTTATTGGGCTGCTCGACATGAGTAATCAGAGTTAAGTTATGTTGAACTTTAGGGTGAATACATTGCCTTTGAACGAGGGATATACTGCCAAGTAAGTGGTCCAGTCAAAGCCAGGGATACAGCATACATTTTTTACCCGTCCAAGCTCTCTTTCCGGCTTACCTTTGTCAAGCAACGCATTCTGCAGCTGAACGGAAAATTGACACTTTGCGACGGACCCGTTTTATCACAGTCGGTATGTGAATTTTACGCAATGCACCTCCTCTTACCCGGGCCTCATATGCCATTTGACCATAGCACCTGAACTCTTAGCTGAATTTTTGCAGTCGATATAAATAATGCCTCTGCTCTGGTTCCTAACCCAGATGGTATTCGCCCGCGGATTGTTGCGTATAATCGCCTTGTCATCTGCACAACATAAACTAGACGAGCAAAGTACAATCCCGTGGACACAGATTGATGGTTTGTCCTAAAGTCAAATTGGTTTTAGCAGCGTACTAGTGAACAGGGATATCAGTTTTGCCGCCAGGTGTTCGATTCAAGCGCCTTGGGATGTGGTCACTTGTTTCTGGTGCCGCTGAGATCCGAATTTGATATTTTTCGGACCAAAATTGTTCCGAACTTTCTTTGTCTCAGAGCCTGTTACTGGTAGCGGACCCTGAAGTCGATCCGATAATTTAGTGATCAGTCGAACCAGCATCAGGCGAATTCTGAAATACACCATGAATCTAGGGAGCTGTATACAGTGCAATGCAGTTTAAAAAGAAATGGTGCATCCGTGCATTGATAAACAAAGTATAACCCAAACAAACCAGCCATAATGCATAAATTTATGAGTAACTTATTCAGAAAAACGCAGCGAACGCACGCAAATGCCATTTAAGGTGTTTTCTGCCACCGACTGCCTATGAACCGACTTTGATGGCTTCTGTTCTTGGGAGTGTGATTACCAAGTAGTTCCTGATCGTTTTGTGTCATTTACAGCCTCTAGGGTGGAATTCTTCCTTCGCAACTTTTTAGCCGGCTATGAAAACTCACGTGTCTTTATTGGTCCTAACTGCGACGCACATCTGGGCAGTTCGTTCTCGGCAACTCTAACTTTGACCTATCAGTCGGTCTTTCAGTTTTAACCGGGATGCAGTAAAGTTCTCAAATCGGTGTTTCTGTCTTTCCCACACAGATCAACTCTACTCAGACATTCCACTATTGGTCTGACTTCATTCATTGAAAACAACCCTTCATAAATGTTCCGTAGATATGTTGATCGTAACGAGGTACCACTTGATTAGAAATCGGTCAGTCAACGGTCCAGCAGAATCAGTCTTGCTAGATTCACAGTAAACTTAGCGGAAAGTTAAATAAAAGGCGAGTACGAACAAATGGCAAATGTGGTTTACTTGGCCGGCGGTTTGGTTTGCTTCGTTTTTGAATTTGACCGATTTTACGCCCTCATTTCGTCTACTGAAGGCAAATTGCACGAAGGGTAAACCAGATTCATTCATGTCACAGTCTGCAGCTGTTTCGATGCAACGATTGGTCTGAATTCTATGATCCATGTTTTCAAAAGCAGCAACCTGTGCATGCATATTGATACAGATCGGTCTGTAGGAAGATTTATAGGACGTCGCTCACTGTACGGCAGTTTCTATTTCGCATCCGTATCGTGGGTATCGGTTAGATGACGGTTTTCACTAGCTGTTTAATGATTATCCTCGAGAGTCGTATTACACTGGCTTCCTCTGCCCACACATCAATAAGTGCGAATGAACTCGGTGCAACCACCCATTCATCAATTCCAGCTGGCTTTTACTTGATGCGACGAAGTAAGATTCCAATAGTTTTCATTCTGAAGTCCATCCATGCTGGAAGCCGAGAAGTACTGTACAGCTGTGTAATCTCTGTTAGAAGTCATCAGCAGTGCACATCTGAAAGGGCGATATGCACTGCTGGTAATTGCCAACAAGGATGAAACCTGCGTTCGCTGCTCCTCCGCTTTTCCGTGCCGATTACCTTCACCTGCAGCACTAAAATTTATTTACTTTCAACATCTACTAATACTACCAACAAGCAATCTGCTCAGAATGGAACAACATCTCAAGTTGCATGGGTGTTCCGTAGTTCAAACCCCACCTCTGCCTCTCGACTTCCCCTGTCTAGGCTTGGGTAACCTGACCGTATCTCAGCCCTCGTGCTTCCTTTGGGTGGCATGGCAGCAAGGCACCGAAAGGGTGTTACAGCTGAACGATTATCTTTCTTATTATCTGTCTGAAAAGTCGTCACTTGAGGAGCCAGTCAACCACGCGATATGAATCGCCTGATTGAAGGAGGGAGTGATGCTGTATTCTGTCTAACTGCGAGTTAATGACACTGCTGACCGGTCACTCGTGGCCGAATAGCATAGTGTTCAACTACTAACTAGAAGGTCGCGAGTTCAAACTGCCGTTAGGTGCACACAGTTCTCATCATCCTCATCATCGGCGGCGTACCATGAGTGTTCGACATTGATGCTTCGCTGTTGTACAATCAAGTTATTAGAAAGTCTCATTGTGAAGAAAGGAATAAAAGTGGATAGAGGAGGGAACAAGTGCCAGCCTACTACAATCATTCTCAGGTGTGTGCATCTCCAGACACTTAATCTAACAATTCGGGTAGAAACTGACAACACGGAAGCGATTGACATCGATTGGCAGCCATATCTTGCAGCTTCTCCTACCATGAACAAGGGGCGGACCACTTTGGAGGGCGGATCGCACCCAAGATACCCAGACTTCATAATCGCTTTTATGCTCCGCTGCCGGGTCAAAGGTTGGTCACTCCTCCCCTTATGCCACGATGAACTAGGCATGGGAAGCAACACTCTTTCCGGTAAGCGATGATTTGGCAATACATAACTAAACACTCAGCTTTTGGTTCTGAACACCTGGTTCGATTGAAGTTCCCGTTGCACAGCCACACTTTCTAATTGTCTCGTTGCGGGTTCTTTGGCACCAGCCTACATGAGCTATCGTTCCATGGTGACCGTTATCGAATACACGAAAGCGTCTTACTTCAGCTGCTCGCAGAGGTAATATACTACCAATTATTCGCAACAAGAACGAAATACCTGTACAATCTTTCTCACCATTTGCAGAATTGAACCTGTGGCGGAGTTTCCAAATCTCATGCTGCTAACGAAATGACGTACTCTTTTCGTAATGCACTACTCATAAGGTTGCTGAAAATTCTTCGACAGCCCACGACCGGTTTCGCCCTTCTTGGGGCTCATCAGGTACTTCGCCAACGTACTTTTTTGTTCTTTTGTTGAAACACTTTTACATTTTCTGGTAACTTCCCTAGGGTGCAGCGAAAGCCTCTTTGGCCATTGCACTGAGCTATTCTGCCTCTCGACTCGCCGTGGGTCCTACCGGGAAGTCAGATGTCCCGATTTTGTCCTATCAACTTCAGCAACGCAGTCTCATTCCTCTGCTTGCTGCAACTTATGCGATCAACTTTGGGCTAGATCACGTCAAGGATTCATGGGCTAAAGCATCCGCAGGAGTGAGTAACTGTGTGGTTCGTGCTCTGTGCTGCATGCCTTGTAATTCCGCCTTATTAGCTTGTTGTTGTGAGGAGATGTTCTGGTCTTTCAGTCGTACATGTAACAACTAGTCCAGGAGTTTGCAGACGAACGTAGTTATCCAGGTGATCATCCTATTCACATTTTAATCACAAGCTTACCACAGCTTCTAATTTCCCTTACCATTGAGCACGGATTAATTATTTCTGTGATACCCATCTTAGTTCATCAGACTGTGATCCATCTTGATGATATTTCGGGCTAGTTTTCTAACCGCTTTCTGACATTGCCATGACTTCATTGTATAAGCTTCATACATCTGCGTTCCGATACTATTCAGGCTGCAGTACTCCTGGATGAATGCACGAATTTGCTTGGTGATTAGGACGACAGCTGAGCTTACTCTCCGAGGCGTTCGAGCCTTTGTATTTCATCACACTCTATCCGTTTTTTATCAGCCCTGTTTCGGCAGGACTGAGGAATGGGCTCCTGGGAGACTGATCTGATTTCACCGTTCACAGATTCGAATACTCTTGAGACGGCCATTCATGTAGCTTTAGCTATGATCCGCTGTCTTGAAACTTCCGGTGACCGCTGTGGACACCGAAAGGACGCCGGTGTGGTTTCGTTTGAATTCTCTAGTAGCAAGCTTTCTGAATACGCTGATGTTAAAGCAGGAACTTATACAACGATTTTTACCATATCGTTTTCTTCACCGTTATTTAACGGAATGTGCTTCCGTTTCACTGCTTCCAGGCTATTGACTCTCCGGATTCCAACTCCGTTGTTGTTATGTGTTGTGCCATTAAACCACTCGCCGCTTGGCATTTGAATCGAACTGTGAACACGTGTCGGGAGCGAACTGGTGGTCAGGGCTACTTGTCATGTAGCCGCTTTGGCACTTATTTGGGTTCAGCCCATGCAAGCATGACTGCCGAAGGGGACAATTCTGTTCTGATGCAAAAAGTAAGCACAGCGACTATTGTGAACTTACTTCATCTTCGCAGTATGCTAGAATTCCTCACCGGCGGAGGTGTCTCCTCGCGGGTCGAGTAAATCGTATCACGCGGTGTCTCCACCTAGGTAGAGTTTTACGTGTTCTTGTTACTGCTGTTTCTAACAGAGGTTGTGAGTGTATCATGCAATTATTGGCTCTGCCTGGAGTGAGTACTCTTGACTTAGATATACTAGCGCCAGTTGGTCCACTTGTATAAGTGTTATCAATCGCTACGAGTACTTTTTGTGTCACCAAGCTAAACCCGAATAAGCGTCATGAAACAATATGACGCGGCGGAAGGTGTATTTCAATGTAAAAATGAAACTAATGGTAATTATTTGGCATCTTACGTGTATCGAGCTCACCATGTTTCAGTATCATAGCCTTTGATCCGAATTTTATCTGCGACATTTTCCATGGAATAGTATACGTATCCTAAGCCAAATTACATCAGCAGCACATAAACGGTCTACTAACCTAATTAGCTTCACGACGACTTTCTTCTGAAGAAGAAAGAGTTGGCTTGCAAAGTGTACCGAGTCGCTACATCCCGTAAAGCACCATCAGCAACAAGCTCCGAGCCCAACGTCACCCAGTTTCTGTTCCACTACGTGATACCGTAGACCATATCAACCCTTTAACTTAACAGTAGGCTAGTAAGTAGCACGGGGTGATATATGGCATTTTCTATCGTGTTCTCCATTATCGTGTAGTAGTTCAGCTATCTGAGGACCTAGGAGTGTCCCGTATTCGGCCCCGGGGGAGTTTTTACGAGGATGGATAGCAATGAAAAACACTCTGTACTCCCAAGATTGCCTCCGCGACAACGAGCTTTCAGCATTGGGACTAGAGCTCCAGCTCGCAGTTTGTGGCATTCTGAAGGGGGACATCGAGAACAACACTCGTTTCGGCTGTTGATGCCTTGGTATCCGTGACGCAAGGTCGAGGCTGGGGTTTTTAAGCTACCGAGGTACCTACTGCATAACCAGGCACCGGTTTTATGGTCACAGATTCGTTGGCACCACCCAATACCAACAACGCTCAGGAGTCATCGGTGGTCAAAACCTCAGTTGATTCACCTGCGCAAACCAAATCTCAACTTTACAACATAACCCGGTTTGTACACGCGAGTCTTATTATCCATTTATGTAAGTTCCAGTGACGCAGACGGCGCAACCTGGTGAACATACTTTGGGCCCTAGTGGTTCGCACACTTTATCAGACACAATTCCGTCAACTATCGAGGTGTGTAAAACGCCGCAGCAACCAGTGTTAAAGACTGCACATTCTAGGGGTGGACACTGCACTTTTTACGTGCAAGGCAGATACCGGTTGTGTGGTAGTGGTCACTTGATCTAATAGTGTTTGTGCTTTCTGTTCGTCATCCTTTATTCAAACGATGTCGTCTGCGTACTTCAGACTGGCAAGCACCTCGTCAGCAACGAATCGAACACCGAGATTTTGAAGACCATACAGATTTTGCCTCATCGTTCCCTCGATGACGGCCTGTATGTCTGCGGTGAAGTGTTCATTGATACCCGTGATACTATTTGTTCATTCTTCATCAAACTAGGGGGCGTGAATTTTGTTTGACTGTTCTCAGAAGGGCTGGGTTGAGGAAGCAGGCTAAGAACCACTGACTTGGGAAAATAGTATATTTCGTTCTTTATATGAGCGCAACCGTATGTTTATAATTCAATCGGACTTTTCACCTGCGGTTGAAGTTAATTTATCGGCTGTGCTACTGCGTTGTTTGGTGTGGTTGTTCCGCTTCAAATTAATGCATCTAATGACCTTGTTCGGTGGCGGCATTTTGTTGATGCTGGCCTGTGGAGATCCGTTTGCAACTTTCTCTGCGGTGAACACTGTCGCGCAGGTCGACTTGCTGGCGCACCCGATCTTTATCCTATAAATCAATTTAACCCCTTCGGTGTGAAACGTAAAAATCTTCGGAGGGATATTTGGGTTGCTCAGAACCACAGCGAATCACTACGTGAATCTCAACGGTTGTCTCCTGTGGAAGATGAGAGTTCATCCGTCATAAGAGACTTAGTAACCCGGGTATCTTGGAAACTGGGGGCACTTTTCACGAAAACCGTAATGACATGACGTACGTATAACAATAACACTTGACAGAACATGCTGCTCGTAGTATGCCCATCTATTCTGTTAGTTTATGTGCTGGGTTTGCCTCGAACATCCTTGAGGTGCCTTGCCTTTTGTGCTAAATAAGAACCGTGAAAAAATGTGTTACCTGTTTTCTACCCTTGGCACGTAGCTACCTTTGGACTTGTGGTAGATACGAGGGTTGTAATACTTACGAGTCGGGCAAGTCTAGGCAGGATCAGTAGAAAAATCAAGAGTGACAGTGAAAGGTTACTCAAAAAGGTAGTCTGTTTTGGACGAAAGCAACATAGTATGTCAGCTTTCCGTTGTCCCGAACGTTGTCGTGTCTCTAGAAGATGTTGGATTTTGTTCAGTTGGCGTGGTTGTGTAGATTTTGGTGAACGCCCAAAAAAAAAATTTCGTCCCTTCTTACTACCGATTCCCTCTGTAATTCTTTGGTGCTACTATGTGTTATAGGTGGCGAAGGAACGCCTTGCTCAGCTTCTCAAGGACTGGCAAGGATTACCTCCACATTCCGCTGCGGCTGAATTTCACGCAGATCCTCAGTACACAGAGGACGTTGGATATCTGCATAGCTTACTGGAGAAGCGTGAACTTGCCCTATTTTCTCTGCTAGCCAGAACGCTGGATGGTGTGAAAGGCAAGGATTTGTTCAACGCATGGATGTACGAATTGTCTGATTTGATTCAAGCAGCCGCTCGGGCTTACGCCGAACGTCTGTGCTCCGAACAGTTTGCTGTGGTGCTAGAACGGCATAAGGCCAATCTGAATGATGCGACAGTGACTGCAATGAGAATGCTTCACCGTCTGTATGTTACTGAGAGCTTAGTCGGTCCAGATGCCGTGGAATGGCCGGACATGCCTACTCAGTTTGTCACGTGTCTGCGGAGCGAATCTCGTTGTCTTTGTCATGGTCTCAGTTTAAAGTCGCTGTCGTTGGCAACTGAGGCGTTCGGCCTCACGCCTAGACTTCTTTATGCCCCTATAGCCGATGACTGGATTGCGTATAATTCGAAGAGTGGAATGAGCGGAGAGGTCTTTGATTGGTACTCACAATGATAATCTCAGGGTCAACACGTCTTCCTCATGCCTATCCATGTTTTTTATCATTTGTTTTCCATTTTCCTTACTTTCATGGTTGTCTGTCACGTTTTTATGCGATCACTTTTACCTTCATCACCATAAAAATCAGTCAGTGACTTCGGTTGTGTATACACAACCTGCACTAAAGACCTTTGGTTTTCCCCCTTCAGTTATTTATAGACGAAATAGGCACAATCAGTCACATATCTAAATCCCATCATCCAATAAGCCCACATATGGGATGGTATTATACTCAGTCACGTAGCGTGAGCTAATAACAGTCGATAGTCCTCCCTGTTGAACTCTAGATGGTTCATTGGTTAAGGCGCGAACCTAATGGCCGGAAGTTCCAATGGTCTGAACCCAGCTCCGGCATATCGACTGCTTCTGTCTAGAATTGGGCAACCTAGCATTATCTCAGCCCTTGTGCTTCCTTCGGGTAACATAGCAGCCAGGCACCAAAAAGGTTTTACAGCTGATCAATCATTAATATTTTTTATTAGTCTCTAACCGTCAATTCTACACTTTGAAGGAAATATGATGTGAATGGCTGAACCCGGATGGCATCGATAAAATCCAGTACAATTTCGTAATACTTCACGTTCGTAGACATGGTTCTCGATAAAGGTTACTCTCTCTAAACAGTAGTAGGAATTTGGGTTTTTTGTGCACTAATTACCACCGAAATTCCTGAGAAGTTCCGACTCACGACGTCTAGGCCCATTAGGATGGTTTTTGTTTATCAAACTGAATGAAAAACGTAATTCCCAACCACCGAATACTACTTGATAAAATTAGGACTCATTGATACTATCGTGTATGCCTGACATCACTGACACCAGTTTCGGAGAACTTTTTCACTCCATTGCTGATGAGCAGTTACTAGCAATGATGAAAACAGGAAACCTCCTATCTTGTCTTTTGTGTTGACTTCTGCTTGAGTGTAAACCGCCCTCACCATATGTTTGTATGCGTGGAGTTTCCCTGGAATTTGATGAGATGACGTCTCCAACACCATTTGGCATTTGAGCATCTATCTCTCGCCCCTGTACAACGAAGTATGATCTGAGAGCTTCCAGGGGATTCGCAGAGAATGGTAGAACAGTATCGCCAGTGTGGCTGTTGGTTCTGCAGGTGATTCCATCCACCAGAGCGAATTGATATTACCGCCTTTGTTGTTTCGGATCAGAGTTTAGCCACTTCTAGACAGACAGTCAGTAGATCGCCAACCAGGTCAAACGTCTGATTCCCACATTCGCCCTTTCACTTTACTGACATGAGGGCAACCAAAACGACTGTACCTCTTTTCCAAGATATCCGACCATAGTGAGGGGTTGTGAGGGTTGCTAGACAGTCCTGATAATCGAGCTAACTTGCGGTTACTGCAGTGAGGTATGGCAGGCATTTTATCTACCTCTGAAGTGTACCATTAGTTACATCGGTGCTGTCAATAATCTCCCTCCAGCTTGTAGTTTTGCATTTCATTGTCCTAAGTGACATCAGTTCGGAGATTAGTCAGAAGCTGCATCCTAATAATGAACTACATTCAACTCTGAGCAACTCGATACAAAGCGGAATCAAGGAATATGTAGTTCGTGATGATTACCGCAGATCCGCAGGTGTTCTATACTCCTCGTAATAGAAATGATTACAGTTACTGTCGTCACAGCGGAATTTCGAGGTAGCCCGTACTCTGTGTGTTTTAATGAAGAACAAGATGATACCGAGTACAGGGGACTCCATCGAACTTCCGGTTTGAGCAAGTTTATCATGCAAGTTGGTTTTAATGAAATTATCGAGTTACGTAGGAATGGATAATTCAATGAGAATCCTGTAAAATACTGTACTTGATCCCACCATCAAGTCCCTATTTCGATACGCCGTGGATGTTGAAGCCAAGCTCCCAAATAGTAACAATATATTCCCCTCGGGCTGCTCACTTGATTTCATTTGGCCTATCATACTGAATAGTTTATGAACTGAACACAAGTGGTTGCGAACTGCCAAATTCCTATTAAACACTAAGCTGCAAAGAAGTAGGTCGCGTAATCCAGCGCAACATTTTAGTCTTATGGGTGACTGCATCCAGCTACAGTATCAGGTTACCCGTACTGTCTACATTGAGAATAAGATTTGGGTAGTCAATATCTGGTGCCAGTTTTGTGATAAAACTCGACAAGCAACCACCTTTCGTCGCTATGATCATTGAGGCTGGCCTCTTCCGAGAAAAGTCCAGAAGTTTCTGCCAATCTGAGTCAAAATTAGTGAACAGTTTTGGGTTCACAAGTTTAGTAGTTTTTGGCTGGCCTCAGGCTCTGAATATCCCGGATAGATGGTCTGTCGACCTGTTTCGGTCAAAGCATTTATGTTTTTGAGCATCTGTGGACATACAAGTTCTATTGACTTTACCAGATATTTCCGCAGTCTTTTTCTGTACGACCCGTTTAGTTTGTGGAACATGCTCGTACAAACAGGTGGATTTTCGTGGATGCGTGGTAGCCAGGCAACCGGTCTTTTACCTTGGTGTTTAGCCAAGAATAACTGCAGAAAATCTCAATATAGCAGTCTGGTTAGCCCTGACACTGTTTCTTCTGTAGGGGATTCAAAGATAAAACAGCTTTTTGCGACTACTTCCTTTTGCTTACCAGCTCCAAAGCTTAACAGTATGGACTAACCTTGAGTGCTCTGATTAGACAGCCAGCATCTTGAAGCTGTGTGCAGTTTCCAGATCGGTTAGCGCTTCTGTACTCTGTTCATGTTTGTTCATTTGCTTGTAACTTTAAGCCGGTTGATAATTGCTGGAAGCACAAATTTTTGCTGAGATCCTTATTCTCAATATGAACTGGAATATTCAACACATCTCAAGGGTGGGCTGAAGTCCGCGTAGCCGTAGACTCACAATCCGCCTTTATTTTTCTGAACGCACTGAAAACTTGCCCATCGACTGCCCCGCTTTCTAAAAGCCAACGGATGAGCATACCAGTCCTCTCTTATCGTCGGCAACACACTGACTGATGCGGCAAACTAAAAATCTAGTGGCTCAAGCATCTGAACGTGTATTTAACAGTGCAATTCACTTGAATGATCGGATTTGGCAGAAAGCGGTACCGATTGCATGGTGTTAGACCATATGGCTCTTCGCGTGCAAAGTGCATGCTGACTTGAGTGGTCATGTGCATGACTCCGAACTGCACGTGCAGCTAACAAGCAAAATAATCCGCATGTTCAGTAGTTGAGCAGAAACCCCTCAACTCAACGTCCCAAGGTTACCTTGAAGGCAGATTGTGTCTGCACTTTTTCCGTGAATACGGCACGTTGATTGTACGACCATGTCAGCAGCTCTAATATTGCGTGAGGACCACCCAAACTGTGTCAACACTGACCTTGGAGATTCTATAGCTAGTGCAATTTAAAGCTATTTGGTCGGGAGCGGTCATCACGACTGTCCATCCGAGGCAAACAAAGTAATGTATCAGGTGGTGGCTAATCAACTGACATAACATGCTACGTGCACAAGACCTGTGGGATTTCATGCACTTTTGGGAACCGAACCTCGCTTCCGCTCTGTGCAAAGCCCGGCACTCACTACATGTGGAGTTCACCCTCTTTAAGTTCTATCTATAAGTGAACTGCGTCACTGTTCAGTGACTTTGTCTGCGGATAAATAGTTCCAGAGAGTTTAGTGAAATTCTTTTAAAGCGTGAGCTTCTTATGCTTGACGTTTGACGCAATTTCATATGGATGATTTATGTAGCCCGTTCGGGCAACGTGATTCAACAGTACACTCGTCCTAAGCACATTTTTATGACAATACGCTCACCTCCCAGCGCCTGCAAGCATGCCCAAACCGATCTCTCAGTTGAACAAAAGTACCTTCTTGTCCAACATCCCTCGTCCAAAGGACAATTTCCTAGGTTCTGCATACTGTGTCCTTCAGCCCTCTGGGCCAGAGTAATGCAACTGAAGCATAGTCTGCTTTGCTGTAACCCTATCAGTTAACTCTGCAGTTCAATGAACCCGCAACCCCCTCTCACACACACACACGTCTTTTTAAATTCCTTTTGTGATCGACAGACGGTTGACGGGCTACGGGTTTTGTCCACTTGATAGTGTATACCATTTGGTGAGTTCCACTTCTGCTAATTTATGCTTCCTCAAGGTCTGTAATGCTCAGGCTAATTCGTCACCTAGTTTGCCGAGTACCGCGTTCAGTCGGGTGAACTTATTAGCATTGCCTCGTGTGATGCTGAAGCCCTGAAGTTAGCTTGTGTCGTGATCAGAATTACTGGAGGCATAATGTGCCGCTGCCTGCTGCAAATAGCATCTGGTTGGCCACATCACAACTGGAAAGTTTATTGGTTGACTGGAGCAATATGACCTTATCACTTGTGTCGAATTCAGCCATGAATATTGTCCTTGATGTTTATTTCAGCAGCGAGCCTTTTTCGGGTTGTATTTGTAAGACCTGAAGTCTCGCGGCAGCGTTTACTAGCTGCCGGTTGCCTAAGCTCTTTCGAATATTTTTTGTGGTTCCCTCACAATTCCATATTAAAAATTTTAATTATCATAGAAACTCGAATCTGCTGTTCGGACGAATCTGAATATTTTAGTTGGGAGACTGGGGTGTTGGCGACTCACCGATGCACTTTGTACTTCGCTGAAGGTGAGAATGTGCCGCTGACTTTCCTTTTCCGGGAATTCAGAACTGCCTATTTGTATCCACCCTAGTCGTCATTTTCGGCCGCTAACCTCATCAAAAAGTTCTTTTACCCGCTAAGGCTTCAGCTATTATTTGCTACATTCGGTTTTCCAGTATGAATCTTATCTTTGAAATGCAAATCATGTTCCATTATTTTGGTTGAGTTAGTCATCTTAGTACAAGTTCATGCATGAAATTTCATTTTCAGTTTCGACATCCAGTTTCAATCCTTTACCAGTAGGTTGAGCAAGTTTGTGTTTAACACAGTGAAGAAGCGCGTATCTTATTGCACTTAGATACCGACTGACGTCAGCGTGTAATACATACAGTTTATATCTTACTGTCCAAGTCATCTCTGTTTGATAATCAGTCAAGTCCCAAGCAGAGCAAGATCGTTGTACAAAATCCTTCATATAAGTAAGTATTGTGAGATACAGATTAATCTGACTGGTCAGACTAGATACTCAACCAAATGAGTGGGAATATTTTGGCTGGTTCGTGATACATAATTTTTAAAAATATGTCGTTTCATAATTATCTCAACTCTCAGTTTTCGGTCAAAGCTATCACTTACTTCACGTGTACCGATGCTTTTTGCATCATGATGATGGTTTTCTCACGGAAAACATTTAAGCAGAAGAAATCATGGCATCCATCCGAATTTCTGTGAAGGCTGTGAGATCCTCGTGTTTGACAAAACCAGTAAGCGCATAGATTTCTACTACTGCAACCAAAATGTGTGGTAATACACATGGATGCGCATTGCAATCTGAGCAGGCAACCTTGCTAGAGGTCATCCGATGTTAGTTTCGCAGTTGTCCTAAAGTATCTACCACTCAGTATGTCCTGCTAAATTCTATTACCAAATGTTTTAAAGCTGACATTGGTGGACATTGCCTAAGCGGTCACTGGAGCTGGTTGGCTTGCATCAGCGTACAGAGACAAGCTTTGAGTATTCCTTCTGACGCTTTCAAAGTGCTGGCAGCAGTGTTTTTCTCAAGAAATGCCATTGGGACCTTAAACTGTGCTTAATACAATGAGCCAACCCATTTAAGAGCACAACGAGTGCGCACTCTAGCTCAGCGCAAAAATGTGCCTTTTTACTCAAGTTACTTTTGACACTAAAATATTGATGACACTGGAATGACTTCTTGATGTGAAAATGATACCCTGGGAAATTCAGCATAACCACACAAAAGCAACCCGGACAATGCACGGGACTGATTCATGCAGTGGCTACTGTGTACAGGCTGAGATTCCCGATTGCCAACGTACCTACGTTACCTACACTGCACCTCACTATTCCAGAAACGATCTGTGGTTATTCTTCGGCGATTTTACTGAATTGCGCCTCAGAACAGAGACTTTGTGCGCTTCCTTGAGTTGTGGTAACAATGTACGTTGATGTGTCTTTTCCAAGGGTGCTTGGAATTGCAAAACATAGTAAACTTTAAAACCAGAGGCCAAGTTAGTCCTGAAATTTGTTTAAAAATTGCAGAGGTAATTCACCTTTACTTGTGTCTGACCACTACCTTCTCAGAGTCATATATAACGTCCACTCCAAATAAACGGTTGAACAACTATCAGGGGTAGGAAACGACCATTCCGTGGACGCATTCTGGCTGCTCACTGTTTTAACCATCTCATACATGGGTTTTGGACCACAGACTTTACTGTATTCGATGATAGAAATCTTATGCGACACGCTTTCTTGCAATTGAGGCCTCTGTTGGAAACATCTGTTGGGGTACATTGCACGCAAGCCTAAATCATTTTACCTCAACCGCGCTCAAGAAGCTCAGGTGATGCTAGGCAGAAAGCCTGTAGAGCCAGAGATAAAACAGTGACCAAGTGATCATCCATCTATTTTAGGAGATGCTTATATCATATCCATACTAGGATATAATTGACATGGTCTAGGTGAGCAGTTGATCGTGGGCTATTATTTCGACGAACCAAGTCCAAAACCCATATAAAAGCCGTCCAGTTATTTGACGGTCCCCGGCCTGATAATACGTACACATCAGAAATAAGGACATAAACGGAACATTTTTAGAGTCACCACACCATTCGTGAGATATCAGAGCAAAGTTTTTCCCCTTTTCTTTCGTGGGAGCTAAGAATGCTGTCGGTTCGGTCAATCAGGACCTCTTGCTTCAGAAACTTTTCTTCACGGGTATGGAGAGTCCTTCTCTGTCTCTCTTGCGCAACTACTTCGAGGACTGAGAATGTTACATTCCGATTGGCGAACCTATGTGGAATGTCACAGGAGATTGTTCTGTTAAAGCTTCCCTTCACGTTCTACGCTGATTTATTTGAGTTCGTTGAACCTTGGTAAAGTGTGCAGACTGAAATGCTGTCGGTTGGGCGTGTCTTGCAGCATCTGACCCCCGCTTATTCAAATTGGACATAAAAAGCTGCTTGTCAGTGAACACACGTTATTGCACTGCTACTAAACCCCGTCCAAGTGCACTGAGATTGTGCCCACACTATGGGTGTTTAGATATCTCCAGGTTGTTTCGCCTGTTGTCGCCTCATCTACTATCATCTACCGTTCGCTTCCTTAAGCGCATTATGTAACATTCTCTACGTTCTGACTTCTGACTCACCATAATAAGAATACACTAGGGAAAAAAACCTCCCTCAGACTCCGGATTTTGTGTTATTTCACTTGAAATTCCTTGGCAAGCGTTTCCAAGTCTATCCGAAATTTTACGCTTGCCCGTCATGAGATGTTGTTCATCCACCATCTTTAGTTGACTTTGTTATTATCATCAAACGCTGTACCTGGCATCCCTCAGCTTCCGCTAACGGCCCATTTGGTTTCCTGGTAGACTTCTTTAGCTAAGGACATGTGAACACCCGTTCATAGCTTCTTGGAACAATTCTCAATGTTATTTCCCCGGTTACACTCAGATGTGTTTCCGTATCTCCCGAAACGCAGCAGGGACGTTGAAACATCAGAAAAATTTATGGTTCTACGTTTTTGTTTCCCAATGATTTCAAGTCATACACGTTTGTGTAACGCCAGGTGCAAACTATCTCTGAAAATTGGTCATTAATGATGGATTACGGCGGTCTTATCTCGTGTGATCTGAAATTGGATGATGAAATCCTGGAATTGGTGTAAACATACATAGGACGAGGCTAATGTTCAAGAAAGTCGGCTACAACAGACAGACTGCCGCGAAACTTTGCTAAGAAATGTCACAGTCGGGTATGAAATATGGCTGTTTCCAACCGAAAATCCGTTTGTCCCTGGTCCAAAATTGTCGAGGGTTTTCCTCGAATGTTTGTTATTTCTGGCTCTATTGCGGCAATTACCCTTCCCCTCCGGTCTCTTTGGTCCTTCCACACCAGGCTTCTTGATCATTCCACACTCACTTTTGGAGCTTTAAAAAATTACAATTTATTTTAAACCTTCCGCCTTCGAGCGGGCTGCCATTTTGCACTACTTTCGGTCTGTCCAGTTACGATGCAACTTGCGTGCGAAACAAATGGAGCGTATGATCATTATGTCATTTCAAGGTGACTGTTTTCCAACCACTATCTACGGCCTGCAGGTAGAACCGGAATCTGAATTTCCATGTAGAATTTCGTTCTGCAAACGAAACCAGACTAAGTTGAAAAGCTGAAGTGCACTGTGTGGCCTTTTCACCTTTGTTTGAAATCACTTGCGTTGTGCATCTCACACATAACTATGTGGCTTAAAAGCTGGAAGTAATATGCTCGGGAAAGGAAAGCCCATGTTATACATGGTCTTTTCCCTGAAGATTCGCCGCGTGGAGTTTGTTAGCACCAGAACACATTATTTGAGCCGTGTGATGGGGAGATAGGGAAGTCGTATCTCAAGTACATGCTAATAACGGAGTTGATGAACCACCAGAAGCTGAATGCTCAGTTACTAACCGGATGGTCCAAGATTCGGGTCTCTCCAGAAGTTTGTGATTCACACTGCCGATGGTTTACAACAAGTGTTCCGTGGCTTTCTAGCATAGCGTAGCCCCACTTGCAGTATAAATTATCCACAAAATTTGTCAATAAACACAAAATGGCCATCTAACACTGGCTACCAGGTCCGTTCAGCAATGGCTTCCCAGACCTGTCTTGATGCCTCCTAATTCTTCCACGGTGGAGAGCTGTTAAAACCGCTTTTTGGGCAAGCAAAAACGGGTTCATCAAATGCTTCAAGAAGTCATACAAGCCCAGGTTAATAGTCGCTTCCTTATCCACCGTCTGTCTACTGCAAGTGCGTTTTGCCCTGGATTGCAATCAATTCGGATGACTAGATCTTGCAGACAAATGTGCCAGCTACAGGACTCCATGTCACAGGAGTCTACTCTGTATGTAGTTGCCAATCTGTCTGCAATCTTAACAGGCGGCTACATCTAACACGAGCAAAGACCTGCCCATGCAACGTTCTGACGTAAAAAAAAGTCGGCTCAAATTTTTCAGTGTGACATCGAAATCTTACTTGCATTTTTGGCGAACAGTATCAGAACGCGACCAACAATACAAACTACTGAATGTGTCGTAAGCGACAAAGTTTTTGTTTTATATAGATATCGCATTCTTTATATTAGGTAGAAGAAGAATGCATCCGGAATATGAAATGGAATCGCTTCTTCACCTCCCTGATGGCATGTCCAAAAGTGACGATTCCAACCGAACGATGCGTTAGGATTTCATTGTCGTGGACTTCCAATTGGGACAGAACAAGACATGCTTTTTGAAGGCAGTACTACTGGTGAATGTTGAGAAACACCGTCGAACTAGAGTAGATCAGTTAACTAAACAGCCGTACTAATGAAAAGAAGCAATTGAAAGTATGCTGCTATTCAGCAAAAGTTTTGGTTGCAGCACCTGGTTGTCAGCTTCCATTATTGAAAGTAACTCAAAGGCTCTGCAAAAATGCAGCACAGCTCTGCATGACTCTTCCTCACAGCATAGTGTACTTGTTAGTAGCTGCAATTATCTCTCGATGCTGAAGTTCGGCCACTAGGGGATGTCCACAGTTGGGAATAACTGGGACTTAGACTACATGGTCTTTTAGGCCGCAAGCCAGTGAGATTAGCGTGGTTACGTTCATCTACCTGGGCTCCGTCCTTCTTTTGTCCAAAGCTGAATATCTCTCCATCCAACTGCTGCATGCATTGGGTCGTTGCTTGAATTAGGATGGAGACCCTGTAACTCCAGGCTTCCAATGACAGAAATGCTTAGGCCTTTCCGTAGGATTTTTTGGATTTGGCGAATATTGCCAGAGCAGACTTGAAGGCCGTCACCAGTGGCCAGGTAAGTGCGGAAGTACAAAGCCCTGGGAATCTGAATTTGGCTACTGCAAGGAAAACCGCTGCCGACTGGCTCGACTTACGGGCTAAGTGTTAAGACACCCCAGCTGGCAGTTGACGCTTGTCCAACGGCCTGTTTGGCCAAATCGCAGGACTGCCCGAGTTGCGCTCCACCAAAGCTGGATGGGGTTTCTTAGCAGTGGTAGCCGCCGGGCAGGTGCTGACTACGTGCAACTGGGGCTCGAAAATGCAACTGTCTAGTTAAATGTCGAAAATTTGTTTTGGATGTCGAGGGACAGGGCTAATATCTCAGTGACCTACCCGGAACTGGGAGCTAGGAAATTATCCCTGGTAGAATACATGTGAACGGAAATGAACCTCTTCACAGAGGAAGTGATTACTTAGAACACAAGAAGGGTAAGTATATAGTTGGGCAGGTAGTTCTCCCAGCACAATGGAGAAAACTTCTGGGACATCTAACACCGCCATGGCCAACAACGCGCTACTGGTTAAAAAACGGTCTATTGGTTTTCCCCGACGGAAACAGCAGTACTTCTCTGGCAGAATGAAAAAGGTTGCGAGCACACCCTGCGCAATAGCGTTGGCGGCAGCCGGTAAATAAGCATGGGGAAGTGGTGCCATGCCATTGCACACAATATGTTTAGGAAACATATCGGGCAACATTTTTTGATCAGCTCAGGCGAGAAACAAACATCGGTGAACGTGTTTCCTCAGAAATGTGGAACAGAGGATAGCGTAAAGCACAACACTGACAATAAACGTCAAAACAAATAAATTCAGGAGGAGATACCCATTGAAATGCATATCCGGAAAAGTCTAGTTTAGAATAATCCATCAGCACAGGCTGGCATCCAGCAGCGTACGTAATTATTTGTACTTGCCAATTAGCACTTTGGCTTCCCAGTGTCACGGATATGTATTTATAAGATGTTTCGACCATACGGTCTACGTCATTTTCAATCCGTCCGGGGGTGACGTAATAGGCAGATGTAAATGGTGCTTAAATCGAGCACAACTGAGACGGTTAGTGGCATTAGTTGGTGAAATACACGTAAAATAGCAAGTTGTGCCTAATTTCACGGGTTGGGTGCGCTACTTGAAAGACAGTTGGTGGCTACACCTCATTCATGGAGGTTTTCGGGTTGCACCCCCGGTCTGAATTCTTCAGCGCTTGTTTTGTATCCCATTTATTGGCAAATAACGTGCAAATTCAGCAGTCCCCAGTTACTGGCATGGGGGTTTGTTTACTAAGTGCACGTGTATTGGGCTCCAATTAAGAAGCCATGTAAAAAAAATTGTATCGCAAGCGACATTTCAAAGATCAATGACCCGCTTAAAGTAACTTTTGTTATGTTTCCGTATAGGCGTCCGGTAGCCGATCAGTCGAGAAACCTGATTTTGATCCTGATATGTAGTCCGATTCAATGGAGGCCAAAAATGGTCGATTAAATGCGTCAGCTTCTTATTTCTTCGGTTAGTATACATTGAAGTCACCATGAGCAACAAATCATCCCCAGAGTGCTAGCTGATGGAGCTTTGTGTATTTTTTGGCCAGTGAAAACAGTTCAGGTGTTTATGATAGTGTGCCAAAATGGGAAATCCAAGAAATAAAGAGCGATTCAGTAAGGAAACTTCTATTCACATTCCGGCGTATTTTGACCCATTCGCAAAGGTTTGTAAGTAATGCCCGTTTATGAGAGTGGCATCATCATATGCAGCAGCTTTAAAAGATTCACTCGAGGGACTAGCTATATATGCGGATTTATATGTCATGGTTCGCGTACCTCCATTGATACCTTCACGGATGTATAGAAACATTTAAACTGTGCCCACTCGGTCATACACGTCCACATACCATGTTACTTTGCTTAGAATCATACGTACAACTAAACAACGTGGTTCTTCAGGAACTGTTAGTCGTTCTGCAACTTTGTGCTAGCCTTCGGCTTTCTGAATAATCGCTTTGACACTGTCACATAGAAATGCTGATGTCCACGGATTTCCCAATAAGGACTTGCAAACATGCACGCAATTTTGGTGGCCCAACTTCGCTTGGCACATTCTGTGATGCGAACACGCAACCATAATCATATTTGTAATTTAACGTCGAAGGCCACAAACCACTGCACATCCTTGAAAGCCTTGATTGGCGGACTATACACCACATTATTCGGCGCAAAACTTATAGAGGAAACTGTCCTGGAAGTGGTTCCACCAATAATTGTGCATATCCTGCTATATGGCTGCATCCGTACGTCTAAACATTCATACGTGAACTTAAGGAGCTTACAGAGAAAGGAATGAAGAAACGAGCTGAAAGTACAGCACAAGTCTCCCGATATTACAGCTGAGATGTTGATTATACGGTACTACTTTAAAGAGGCGGGAGTTAAATTTTTGCGCTCCTTTGCCCCTGCTGCAGTTGCTTGCGTTCATTATCGTTACAATTGTTACAGTATGTCACATTCTTGAGCTTACACTTCTTCCTCAATGTCACTGGTTATCAGCGTTAGAATTAGGTTGGCTTGTGGACCAGATAGCTTGCGGTTTATTTACATAAACGGTGCCCCTAAGATTGTTCATCAGGATCAAGCCGAATCCGACGTTTCTAACAAGGTCCTTTAGGGCGGCGTCTACCATGTCCCCAGTTTTACGTGGCGACTTGCATAACTGCACGTAAACTATTCAGTTGTTACGAAACTACGTTGTGTTTGCTGATGTCTCAAAACATTCACCAGAAATATGAATTGGTTTCAAAGCCGTATCTCGTACTTTAGACAAAAAAGGGGAAGTAAGTCCAGGGGACTGAACACTCCGTTTTGCTCACGAAATCGACTTAGTTGAAGTACGTTATTTACGAATGATTATGTGGTCCTCCAATCAGCCTGCATGTCATGCAACTCAAGGCTTTACCAACATATGCGCTGCATCATTATACCTCCCCAGATTTATCATCACGTGAAGAGAGTGATATGAGATGAAACTGTCAATATAAATTCCATGATGAACCCGTGTTGGCTCGCTTGTTAGTTGTCATAACCGATGTAATTAGACCCGCTACAAAAACATGACTAATCTTCATCCTATGGTCTTATCTGCTGATGAAATGAAATGTCGGAATTTGAAACGGGATGTAGCCAGCCTGAACTCTCGACTTTTTCGTGTTTTTCCACGTTTGTGTTAGGTTTGTGTTCACTCCAGTAAATACGTTCACCGTAAAGGATGCTTCTGACTATGGATATGGAGAAAACGGTTTCGGTTGATATCAGTGCATAAATAGTCGGGATTTGCCTGCGCTGAATTTATCTGAAAACTTGAGCTGGCATAGCATTATGAGACTTGTAGGGTCATTCGGGGCCAGAATAACCTACTCTACGTATGCCTGTTTCTTACAGACGTGTGCATGGAGGCAAATATAGTATACGAACGTGTTATCATAAAACACTGCGTAAAAAGCTCTTATCACTTGTCGGTGGTACTTTGAGCCTCACATTGAAAAAAGTCACAAGCTTTATATTAGCTTTGAGGCGTTGCATGACACCCTTTCGACTGATATGATCTGTATTTATTTCACCTTTATGGTCCGGCACATGTTATTTTCCATGGTGCGATCGTACAGTAATCTGGACTAGCTTGACGTGTTACTAAGCCTACAGTCGAGCTCTCGCAGTGACTGAGCTCATAACATCCGTAGGTTTTTGAAGCGCCGAAAAAAAACTAATGTAACCCCCACAGATTGCATTGCACGGTATATAATATTTTTTGTTCTGCAGAAGTGTGCCATCAATTTGTGTGGAAAGTTTAATTTTCAGGCTCATTAGGCCGTATTGAGATACTTTTGGTCCGTCTAGCCGCAGGATAAGTTAATAATACGAGCCATGAAAATAATCTGATATTTGTTATCATTATCTGAACTATCAGTGTGGTAATATTTAACTGTTAGGGTACTTTTGCTGGCGGTTTTCCAGGTGTTCATTGATCCATTCGCCTAGCCCGGCAGTTTGACTGCAAATATGTTGTTTCCAGTCAGGAAGGAATCGTGGGTAGTATATTAACATTCGCGATCCTGAAGGAAAAAATCGATCACCAAGGCGTCAGCGCCATTGTAATGACATACCTAGCAAATCCCAACTTTTATTCACGCAGCGAAAAGTCCAACAGTCTTACAGGGAGAGAACACTCTCATGGCTAAATATAAAATTTTATTTTTTTCAGAAACTTGTTCTTAGTACTGCAAAAGTAACACGTTCTACACGGATGTATGCCAGTAGCTAACCTGATGGTCATGCGAGAGACGATCAACAGTAAAACTATCTGAACTTGGGAAATGCCCGTAAGGTAGGCCTAAACACACTTCGTCACATTGATAAAATTTCAGGCAGATTTTGGACATTCGTAAATGAATGAACAAGGGAAAGTTTTCTAAACAAATTGTTTCTCTCTTTCACTCAATTGCTTTTGATATGATTTGGTGCCCTGCGTGGGTGTTCGCCCCTAATTCTGCACATCTGGGGCGTCCTTGTCGCTAAGCTTAAGAGCCGTTTTCGAACTGAATACATCTCAAGTCCAGTTTTTCGTCAAACAAGTTTAACTGGTGTATTCGCCGCTGACCCCAGCAAAAACGCTCCGTTTGTTTCTTGTGAGCCATAGCCGGCCGGTGGCCACTGGCAACCCTTACTTGGCAGTAGCTACAGGTTCTGCAAATATTGCGACCTGCCTGCAAACCGCGGCGCAGTGCAAACACAATCTCGTGTCTTTTTACCTACATATGCCTTAATAGTTGCGAAAAACTGAAATGACAATTGTCAGATCGTAAACATTTTCTACCCTTTTGGTAGTTCTTCTGAGAAGTATTATTTCACTTCGGAACTGACGAAGTACAGCAAAATCATGTGCATTAATGGGGAGCTTTTAAAATTTCAGACTCGCCTGGATATTTTATTGTGCCGAACACTTCGAGTAATTACTGTCTGAAGCGAGCTTTCTTGGATGAACCATCAATAAGTGATCCCCACAATTTTTTAAATTTACAATCGACCGATTTCCCTGGACCACTGTTCTAAGGCAGGTTTGGGCCTGCTATTTGGCACGCACTACAGAAGTATTTTCGTTCCATGTAAAGGTTTTTGAAGCCGCAAAAACAAGATCCATGGTCTTGTTGGCTTGTTTTGATTTGCGGCAATTATCAGGAAATGCATGATACTAAAAGCTCCCACGTGTAAACATGGTAGTACGTTGGCCTTGAAATTTTCACAAGTGGCGAATTCACCATTTAGGTTTTTCCGGTGCACTGAAATCACCTACGATAAGTAGTTCAGAACCCCTTTGGTTGACGCCTTTGGATAGTCAACTGGTTTTCCCACGTCGTAGATTCGACGGATTTGACTTACCGATCAATGTTTTCTACCAGGTTATCCTGCTTCCGAGAAGCTCTGTACCCTCGGTTATAGTCCTTTGCAGCATCTCCGATGCTAATTTCGGCGATACTGTTTCCGCTTGTACCAGTAAAATTATGTTCTGAATATGTTCGTAATATTCTGACACCATCATTATTCATTGGAGGCAGAAAGTGAGGAGACCGTTTTCGACTGCGACAGACCCCAAATCCACTTACAAGTGGCCTAAGGATGCCACTGAAGCTTTCACAGGCGGTATACTATGTGTATACACTCTGCAGAGAGTAAAATTTAACTGTAGTCTGGCATATCAATCGTCCGTCCAGTGCAGCCACTCCGAGGGTTCCTCTCATCAAGAAATGCACCATAGTTGATATAAGCCTACCGTGGAAGCATTTTGGCGTAATTTTACATATATTTTCCAGTTTTAGGTCAAAAGTCCTCTGCTTGAGCTACAAGGTTGCTCGCAAGTGAAGAATAAAAGCAGTTACTCGTATGATTTTCGCCATTTTGCGACTTTTATCAAACAGTAGAAAGTCATGGAAGAACTAACTACAGCGGCGCTCAAAATTTATGGTCAGTATGTGAACTTCTCATGGTGTTAGGCTGTTTGCAGCGCGCTAGAGTGCAACCGCGTATAACCATTCCCCGCGTTTCGCTGTTGAATGTTGTGGAAATATTGCACGCCAAATGAAGTTGAAGTTGACTTTTGTGCTCCGCCGGGAAATACTTAGTTATGGCCGTCACTATCAAATTTACCCGCTTGCTTTCAGTCTAATATTAAGCAGCCTCCAAATGCGGTTTGTCTTACACACAAGATAGCTCTGTGTGATTCATCCAGCTTGAGTTAAATAATTTCGCTGGATTCACACCGCCTGCTATTGACAGCAAGATCCAGAGGTTCCTACAAATGTCAAATACGCTTGTGGTCTGAACGGAAAATTTCTTGCCTTTTAATGATACGGGAAAAGCCGGTTGTTTGCCTGTGCCTGCCAGTCGCGCGTGCCGTTTACCAAAATTTATTAACTCTGTTTTTTAGGCACAGTGGTCTGTCTGCGGTCACTGCTGGGTTAGTATACCGCGAACCAAAAATTCCAGCGGTTTGCCTTTGTCACCGACTCGAGCCAAGCCCATATGCATTGCATCTTTCATGGCCCAAATAAGCAACGCCATTTCACCCTTGTATGGGAACCATGGAAGGATTGCGTAAGGCCCCATGCTAAAGGATGAAGCGGAATCAATATCTCATGCAAGGTTGTGTGTCAAATGCACAACGGCGCGTGTGCAGACACCTGCAAGTACACGCACCCTGTGGAGTAAATGGCCTAAAAATTGCATAACGCCACCAAATCTGAAATTACGGCAGAGCACAGATTTTGGAGTACGATAATTTGCCTTCAAGCGGATGAATTGCCCTGAAATCTTAAACATACCGCAGTGAGTTTTCGACCGTCTGCTGGATCGAAGGAGATTTTAAAGATAGTCGATTTGTCACGAAGTCTGGCGAACCAAGTTAGAAGCACCCTATTAAGCAGTGCAATCAACAGCTGGATATGACCATGTTTTCAGAGGTCCCCCAGCGCGTGTGAGTTTCTTAAATAAGCTTTTGATATCTTAGGTCTGTTGTATATGGCAACTGGTTTCCAAGTCCTGTGGCGTCCGGCCTTAATTCAACGGATTCCACTAAAATATAGTCATTCGAGATTTTTACCAATCAGATGATGCAGTGACCACGCTTTGACCACGCCACAAACAGCCGGATAATAATGCTTCTTCCGTGTGCTTTGAAGTAGCTTTCGATTCGATAGGCCGTCTCCTGCATTTACATGGCCGGAATGCGATGCCTTTTGAACTGATCGGATTCTTTCGTGCCTTGTGGTTCCAAATTTCTGGTTACGTTGGGTCGTACAGAAGTTAAATTTCCCCCAAGAGTCTCTAGGCTGCTGCAGTTGCCTTCATGAACGTTGATTAAAATTGAACCGCCCGATTCGGGGGCACTGAACGCCTTAAAATATTTCTTTGGCATTCTTTTTGCGCCTGGTAAGATTCGACTGACTACAGCAAGTACGCACTGAAACGACGTGTAAGCGAGTGGCTGGGAATAGGCCGAATTCAACGAAATGGAGAGTAAAACTTAGGGAAAGTTTTCCGGAAGTTAGTTTAAGACATAAAGGTAAACTGAAAGCAATTACAAAACCATCAGTCCCACCTGGTTAAGAGTGACATGATCTCCTTTGGGCATGACCGGGGACCCAAGTGGATATGGCATGTAATCAATTCCAAACGCATATCCCTTCGTAAGTTGACAAGAAAATCTGTCTGATCTTAGCCTTTCGTCGTTTTTGTAAGCCTGTGTTTCAGTCCCACTGACGCTACGCTAGTCCGACGTGGTACTGAGGCATGTTTATCTTAGTGCCTTCCACTGTGGTGTACGAACTATGGAGATACGAAATTTTCGTTTCGTAAATACGCATTCCCTTCTCTTTCCTGTAGTTATGAGGGAAGTCCCATAACAGCCGATGACTGGTATAAAACACCTGTATTGTTTTACTCGACGACATGTGCGATGTTCAAACGCGTACTTGACCATAGCATAATTTTGGAATAGGGGGCCCAGTACGTCTGGAAGGGAACACGGATAGATTTACTAGAACAGGGCGCGCACTTGTATTAGAGAGTAGTTTTTCTCACTTGCGATTGTTGTCGTGTGCAATAAACTACCTCTGACAGTTTTCGGCGCTGCATCTAGGACAACCCCGTGTTTTCCTTTTAAGCAAGCGAAATCTTCTAAAGAGCAGGACCAACTGTGACCTAAAAGCTTGGGGAAAATCCTCTATCCTCATTGTCAATCCGCGGGTCTGTGAAAAGATGGGTCCGCCTTAACGGAAGATACGCTTAATTCACCTTTATATTGGCCAGAGACATATGGCTGCTGAAAACTTGAACCCAAGCCCCTTATCTGCGATGTTTCGCAGATGGTATTTCGAATCCATCAAAGGCAGCTTACAAATATCATGACTATTCCAACGAGAACTCTGCGAGCACGGCCAAGAAGTTGATGTCAGCCTTGAGATTGCTAAATGTTGCTCGTGGTTCTTTCTCCAGAATTTTGCAGAACACCTCCGGTGACATATTTTCTCACAAGACTGAAGCGTGATCTGCCCGCTCTTTTTCTCTTAGCGAAAGGGAGAAGGCTTTCCTTTGAAAAGATAAAATGCCACAACACCAAATTAACACCCGGCCTTCAAACTGCCTTGCTAACCATCGTTCTCGCCGATTCAAACTCCCCGTTTTGCCACAGACCCCTCCACGGAAGACTTCTACTAGGACGAACAGTTTTCGAATGGTAGCTGGAATTACAGGTTGCAGATTTTTTTACCATAAACATCTAGGCCTCCAAAAGGGGCTGTATTTTTAGGCGGTTCAAGCGGATAGTGCACGGCTGCTAAAACAGTAAAACGCACCAAAAGAAATTCCTATGTGATACATTTTATCACCGATCTTAACTTCACAGATAACTTTCAAATGATGATCATGAGAGTGGACCATAAAAGACCAGAACCATTAAAGCCATCAAACACTCCACGATAAGGCCACGAAATTACGGATCAGGTTGGTCAATATGTTTGAACTATAACAGCGGAGACTAAGCTACCGCGTTTTACTCCTTTAAAAGTTCTAAACTATTCGACACCCTTTTGGAACATCAGGTGATTAACTGTACACGTCAGTCTCTAGGTCTCCTCCTCCAGCGACCACTCTTCGAGCACTAGGACAAGTCTTTACTGACCATAGTAGTCTAGGCATGGAAATTCCCACCGGTTCCACCCTGAGACCAGGGCATTCAAAATACTATCTGTTACATATTTTTTGCGGTCCTCTGTTTTAGAAAATAACTTATCCCTGGGCAATCTTGCATCTGCAGGAAGGCGCGAGCAACCCAAATGACTCCAGCCGACACAACATCTTACCTGGTGTGCCTCATCACTGTCCGCAGACATTGGGAGGGCTACCTGCTAAAATAGCTCAAATGCCACAAATAGCCGTTCTACCTGGTTTGGGGCAGTAAAAAATTGCGTTCGAACAACTGAAAAGGGCTTGGTTAGAACAGGCGCATACAAGTGAATGTGGCAAAAAATTTATCCTGGAGGATTTTAAAGTGAGCAATGTTTAAACCAACCGAAATGACCACATGAGAAAGCCCTAGAGAGAGGGGAAGCTCTGCAACATAAAGCGCGGCTGACCTCACCAGCTTACTAAAAAAATGAAACCATTGACGAATGTTGACTGCGCTGAGGGAATTCAAGGGTAAGTGTACAACTGTGTGCCGACATAGGAGGTTTTCGTTCAGGTGTTTGTTCCATGAAGCCTCCCAGTATTTGCACAATAGAATCCATTTTCAAAAGCGATGACATTTCCAGGGTTACCGCCTCATGGAGTAGGAAGTCTGTGTGTAATGGATTATTCTGCAAACTGTCTACTTGGGTGATTTGTTCAGGTGAGCGAATTTTCAAGGTCATCAATCACCACCGGCTGTGAATTCGCTGTCTAATTTAATAAAATATCACCGATTGCGGCAAAAGGTGAATCGCTCAAAACAGACGGACGTTGAATATTTTTTTGCAGCTCAAATAATTCATTGAACTTTCTGGAAACTACACGGCCCTTGTGGATGCAAAATATGCGGAGACGACTCCTGTAAATAAATTTTTGTATTTATATCTGCTTCACTTGCCGAATACCGAATTATGTTCTCAGTGACCTCGGAAATTGTTATTCCGAGTTATCATCACGGAAGACGCATTCATTATTGTCGGATAAATCGTTTCAGGTTAGAAGAACGTATGGCTTGCAGATGCTGATGACCTCTGTAAGTTTGTTGGTAAACAGCAGAGTACTCTATTATAACGTACAAAATATGCCAGGAAGACCATGCCGTCGATCATAGCAGATAACTGAACGAACCCAGCTGGCGCACACCACTTACATGTGGCTGGAGGTCCAAGATGCCTAATCAACTAGCCACACCGAACCTACGTCGATCGTAGCGTTGATCATAGCCCCTCGGCTTGCCAGGACACCTTCTGTACGGCGTGCTCCAGTATGACTGGGTCGTGCACCCGGTTTTCAAGGTGGCCGTTTCCATCCTCCAGATGGTTTTTGGTCACAATACCAAAATGGACCATCCCGGATTGTGCGTGTACAGTCCGCCTGCGGGTAATGTGCAACCAGTGGGCCATAAGATAAGAGACGAATCGCGGGTCCTTGCGGTGCAGTGTTTACAGATCTTGTCGGAATCTGTGTGATCGTATTATTATAAACAAATAATCCGCTGTATTGCATTTTCCAAGCCAACCGCACGGTGCAATATGTTCCGCTCCCCGCAGGGTGTGTCCGTGATCAAAAATACATGGACGTTGTATGATACATGCGTGCTTCTTCATAGCTTTTCTAATACGAAAGTAGCACAGCATGACGTCGCAGCCAAACACGACTCTTGTAACACGCATTTGTGCTGCCCACTTGTCCATGATGAAAGTTTTCACTTGATACTGCTCCCTAATCATCCCCCTGAATAAGCCAAACAGCTTATGCATAAGGACAAACCGTTTACTTTCCACGAAGGTATAAATAACGGAAGCCCTGCACCTATGCCATCCATAACCAGGATGGTATACAGCTTGTACCTATAGGCCGGATATTAATGGCCTTAGAATAAACTTACCCAGAACGGTTTGTTGCGTGCGTTCCGTCGATATTTACTACGTCTGAAAAGCGTCCAAAAAACTCTTCCTGCTGCCATCTGGTGATGCGAATGTGGCTATAGTGACCCTCCCTTGGTTGCAGCACAAGCACGCGTCCGGTCTTCCGAAGTTTGGCCAAGACCGAAGGCATATTATGTGCCACAACAAAACCCAATTATTACTCAACAGAGCTGGTCAACACTTCTGGCGGTAATTGTATTTGTCCTGAGTGGTAAGTATCGTGTCGAATTCATCGGCCGCAAACTGCCGCACTTCACACGACGGCGTCCCATACTTCAGAATGGCCCGCAGGTGCCCAACTCTTCTTCGGTTGGCCGTCGATTTGCCGGAAGCCGATCGTACAAAAACATAGAAACCTTATGGTTGTTTTCAAGACAAAAAAGGTGACTGTGAGATTGTTCATCCACCTTAGACAAAAACGCACTGGACAGCCGGTGTTTCGCGAAATGTTTTTATTAGAAAACACGGTAAACTTACTAGCTTCTTCGGATCTCTCGACGTTTCGCTTGTCTTGCAGCTGTCTGCTGCGTTTGTAATGCCCCCATTTGTAAAGCAAAACAGTGCTGGCACATTGATTATTAGATGAACGAACAAAAACCACGTGGTATCCCTCATGTATTCATTTAACCCATTCTCACAAGCCGTGAAGGATGAAAAGGACAGCCCCATTTGCTCAACAAACATACGTGAAGCCACTTCCGAAGCCATAGCACAGCAAGTTCAAAGTAGACTGCGTGCCAAAAATTTAGAAAAAAGTTTAAAAGTCAACAAATGGTAACAAAATGGACGTAGGTCTGGATGACTATTGGCTTCGTCACATGTGCAACAAACTGCAAGATTTTGGCATAAAAAAGTATTAGTCTTCTCGCAAAGGTTTTGCAGATAAAATCATTAAGCACTTAAGGTGCGGCTTTCCTGAAGGGGTTTGGGGGTTTTAATAAAAAACACACCATAACACTTCGGTTCATTAAAATATTTTGTCCCGTCCTTTTGGAGCATCCTGAGCTAAAAAACACGAAACAGACCAGAGTTTCTAGCCAACTGGGGGCAAACTAACCTTGTAAGGGAAGAGTGGCATGCTGCAAGATACCAGGATAGGTACTATGAACGATGCCTTGAGAAACAAGCACCATCCAAACTGCGTTATTGACTTCAGAAATCCAGCATCAATGGGAGCTGGGCAGCTAGACTTAATAAAGTGAGGTCTATTCGTGGCTTGAAATTTTTCACTCGGGGGTGTGTATTCTTATCCTATCACTATGAATGGGGCGGCTGTTGACGTACTGTCGTTGGGCACGTCTGTACATCTTGGGGTGAATGGTGCGACTGGTAGCACCATGTAAAGCGTGTCACCAGGCTTTTGCAATTCCGCTATTCTTCATGCGACTCACGTGAATTTTTCAGGATTCACTGGTTTGCATGCGTTTCGAATTCAAAAAGTCAACAAAAGGGGGCGATATAGAGTCTGAAATGTATTTGAGTACGGATATCCTTGCCCAGGAAACTTGTGGGCCCTCGGTCCCCATCACAGCCAGCTTCCAATACGTCGACAACCATGATGGTAAGATAATTAATAAAGATAATCATTCAGCCGTAACAATCTTCCATCGCTTGGCTACCAAGCCATCCGGTGGAAGCACAAGGGCTGAGATATTGTTGCCAAGGTGCCCAAGCATTGTCGGGAAGAGTTAAAATGCAGAGGTCGTGTTTCAACCGCGGACCTTCCGGCCAATAAATTAGCACTGTAAATATCGACCCATTTCGCCCTCTGGCCATGGTGACCCCATGTCTGATAAGAAAAACAAGAATGATACCAAAAACCGATAGCTTGATCGGGAGATAAAAGAAGTGTCGTAAAATACACAGGAATATTCTTATAGCAAACTGAGCAAGCACAATGCCCAAATGCAGCATTAACCGACCCATCGCAAAGAGGCTGTTGTGGTGCATCCCAGTGACACTCGGAATTATAGAGCAAGCTGCCCTCGCAGCATCCACTGTCTTCCACCCTAAGTTGATAACAGTTCGGGTTCAAACTAACACGTTCTCCATGGTGGAGACTGGAACAGTCATGGCGACGTTCTTTCCAGAAATGTCACCTTTCTCTTTCACACCAGCTGACCAACAATCCACTGAAGTTGGGACTTTAAGCTGGGGTCCGAGGTTCATAATCATCCTTCTGTCTATATTTAGGACCCTGGCAATATCTCAGCATACAAGCAGCCACAAACTGTACGACTACTAAGATGTTCACGCCACATCTTTTGTTGCGTTGTTCCATCAGCATTGTCACCTTACTTGCCGTATAGAATAGGACGGGTAGGCGGGAATAAGGAACTATTGTCAAACACCATCCTGTAAGAATAGTAGCTTCCGTGTCGGTCCTGGTTTTGCTGTTCCACCCAGTGTCGAATTGGGCGGTAGCTTTAGACGACTTCCGTTGGTGAAGCGCCGAAAAACAAGACTGGATTTCGATTAGTCCATGTCCCGACCAATCAATACGTGTCTTCCTCTGGTCCGTAGCCTGTTTGCCGCAGACGACGCGGTGTCCGGCCCTGGCCTACGGTTGCTTGAGCTTGTGTTGTGATGACTCGGTTTTTTTTAATTATTTGTCATGTCGCCCTCGAGGGATAAACGATGTTCATTTTGAGCCTGTTTCAGGTGACTTTGTATGTGTACTCGATGTCTGGGGTATTTTGGGTTTGTCAAGTTTTGATTGCATTATGGTCCTATTAAACAGCCATAATCTAGTGCCTAAAACTGATTCGCATGACGCATTCACGCCTGCGGTTTCACTCTCGGCGTTTGATTTGTGTGTGATGTTCAGCCTGGCCTCCACTGCGGTTGGTGCTCACGCCGTCCTAGAATTCTAAGATTAATTGGCCCCCAACTCTCTCTGTTATGTTGTTTCTTCCACTTGACGTTCTAGATGGCAGTAGGACGCTCTACATGACTAGAGACTGCAGTGGATGGTGGAGTTCGCAGGTGTGGTGTTGCAGACTGTCGGTAGGATTAGTCAAGACGCACTGAAGTGAGGTAGATATCGGCGTCGGGCGTCCCGGGCAGGCTAGCCGCTGCGCTGCGTACACTCCAACCACACATAGGCTCCGGGCTAGTTATAATGACCATGAGCTTTCGCGCGATGTGGTAACGTGACTGTTCTCGTGGACGTATTGCCGCAATCTGTGGTCGTTTTTTGCGAGATTCAGGAGTTGCACTGCAGTAATCCGATCCAGGCCTGGGAGGCTGAGTCTTGTATCGTTGGTGAGGTAGGAAATGATGGTACAGAACCTTGCCATAGTTTGGTGATTCGTGGGACTCCGTGACCAGTTCAGCTTTAGGCTTTATTCTGTGACATGCAGATTCTCATACAAAGTTGGTCAGTGATCAAATTCTGATTAATATAGTCACCTGATCCACCAAGTTGGGGTGAAGGTATGCGTGACGTCTTTTTCTTAATAAAAATGAAATGCGCTGGCATTTCAGGCTAATCATCCTTGCCTTGGGGTCGGGTTTCTGAGGACCCCAATAGTCCTGTCTGCATCAAGTTACCCCGGCCGTGCCCCCCCCCCCCGCGTACAACAGTTTTTCTTGCAAGCAAAAATACTCCCCTGCCGCGATGACCGCACCTGGAGCATTTGTGACGCCTGGCTTGGTGGTACTGAGTGAAGTGCCACTCACCACAATATCAGCTGATTGTGGTTTGCTCTTTTTCCGTTCATGTATGTTCTCAGACTTTTTGAGATGATGGTGTAACGGTGGGTACTACCGATGACGCATGCGGGTAGTATGTGTGTTCTCGTAACTTCGTCTTGATCTAATGGAAGGTGGGATTTATTACGGAATTTGTGGAACTACGTTACAGTTTTTGCTTCCAGTTGTGCGATAGTCAATGAATATCCAGGAGAGTTCAAGAAGACGCGTTCGAGAAGAAGATGGATATTCCGCTTTTAAAAACAACATGCAAATGAGAGTTTAACCTTCCTGTCCAATAGTCTGTAACCGTTTAGTTGGCGTTTTCTAATAAACAACTCTGCAGCGAAGGGTTTCCCTCCTTACATTTGGTGCCGTCGCCAGGATAAGGATGAGAATACCGTGGCCACAACCTTTCGAGGATGGGGATGTGCGGACCTTCCTGGAGGACTTCGAGGATGTTGCGGAGGCGGCAGGACTGGAGACCGACAGGGGTAAGTTGGCGGCACTGAAGACCCTCCTCAGAGGCCGGGCGAAGGCGGCCCTGGATGCGGCCAGAAGAGGCCCTCGGAAGATGGACTGGGCCGCCGCGAAGGAATCTCTTGCAGCGGAGTTCGACACGCCGGCCGACCGCCAGGAGGCTATGAGGCGGTTCAAGACGGCCAGCATGGGACCTGGATGTGACCCGACCGTGTTCTTCGCCAGCCTGCAGCAGTTGTTGGATCGGGCCTTGCCGGAACTGGACGGAGTATCGCGCCAGCAGTTGCTGTCCGAACAGTTCGTCGAGGGAGTCCACCCTGCGCTTCGTGCCCAGTTGCGGTTGGCAAGAGCAACTGGCCAGTTGAGTGTGGAGCACCTGGTGCGTCTGGCACGGGAATTGGCCGAGGCGCCACTGGCCACGTTGCAGTCGCAGGAGAACAGGGATGAGTCAACAGTGGAGGACCTGAAGAACAAAGTGGACCAACTTGCCGGACAGCTTGCAGCAATCAAGACGGAATCTCGGAGGCACGCTCGAATGAGCCGATGCTACAGGTGTGGCATGCATGGCCACTGGAAGAATCAATGCCCTCATACCCGACCACCTGTACATAATAAAACTTTGGACTACTCCTCTTTTCCCGGGTGGGTTGCGATCAGTGCAGTCACACAGGCTACTATACAGGCCGTTGTCGAGATAGACGGGAAGAAGGAGCTGTGTCTGATTGATACGGGAGCAGGGGTATCGCTGAGACGGAGAGGGAACGAAGCTGTATGCAAACCGTGCGCGCTAGCCGTAAGAGCAGTGGGTGGATACCAACTGAAAATTGACGGATTGTCAATGCACTCAATGCGCCTAGGCGACAGGTCCGTGCAGCACGAGTTCCTTATCAGCCCAGACATTGAGCAGACAATTTTGGGAGCAGATTTTCTCAGGGGCACAGAATCCGTGGTTGATCTCAAGCGGGGAAAACTGGTGACCAAGTATGGCGCAGTCAAGCTTGAAGGTTACCCAAGCACTGCCGTGAACGAGCTGCATGTCCGAAAGCTTCCGTCCTGTAACATGCCGTCAGTACAATCCGTGGTCGAGGAATACTCCGAATTGTTCACAGGCGAAGAGGATCCGTTTGGCTTCTGCTCGTGGATTGAACACGAAATTCCGCTCTCGTCTGAATGCTTTCGACCTTACGGACCCCGTCCGCTGCCGCTCCATCTACGGGAGGAGGTCCATAAGCAAGTGCAGGAGATGTTGAAAAATGGCATAATTGAGGAGGCCAACAGTGCATACAACTCCCCGGTTGTGCTTGTAAAGAAGGCAAATGGAAAGTATCGGTTCTGCGTGGATTTTCGGCGTTTGAACGAACTGACCGTAAATCGGGTTGTAGCTGTCCCTTCGGTGGCGGATATTTTCGATTCCCTCCAGCATTCCCGATATTTCACGGTGTTCGACTTGCGTTCCGGATATTGGCAACTATCTATCAAGGCGGAGGACCGGGAGAAAACGGCGTTCACCGTTGGGGACACCCAATATCAATTTAGACGGATGCCGTTTGGTTTGTCGGGAGCACCATTCACATTCCGGCGCTTGATGCTTCGTTTAACGAAGGGTCTACAGAATGTTGCCGTGTACGGGGATGATATCGTTGTGTACAGCAATTCGGAACCAGAGCACGCAGTTCATTTGAAGGCCGTATTGAAGCGTATCCGGGAGGCGGGCCTGCGGATAAATGAAGCCAAGACACAGCTCGCTCGGAGTTCAGTGACACTGCTGGGGCATAAAGTGGGTCACGGAGAGGTTAGCCCACTGCCAGAAAAACTGGCAAAGATCGAGGACTGTGCTGTTCCCAATTCCAAGCGATCCCTACGGCAGTTTCTTGGGCGAGCAGCATACTACAGCCGGTTTGTCCAAGATTTCAACACGATTGCTGCTCCACTGTACGACTTGCTTGGGCAAAATCGGAAGTTCGAATGGACCAGGGAAGCACACGAGGCTTTCGAACGTGTCAAAGCGCGCATGCTGGATCAGCAACTGACCCTCAAACTGCCCAGGGTCGGAGAGATGTTTACTGTTGCAACGGACGCTAGCGACCGCGGTATCGGCGCTGTCCTGAAGCAGAGGCATGGAGTTATCGAATATGCCAGTCGCGTCCTGACTAACGCTGAGCAGAAGTACTCGACTATTGAGAAAGAATGTTTAGCGATCGTCTGGGCCCTGGATAAGTGGAGGCCATACCTGCTTGGACAAAGATTTCATGTCGAGACTGATCACAAACCCCTGGAGTGGATCAGGACCACCAGAGATCCTCGCGGAAAGCTCGCGCGCTGGGCACTCCGGTTGCAAGAGTACGACTTTACGATCCGGCACGTGCCAGGGAAGGAGAATCACCTGGCTGATTGGCTGTCAAGACCAGAGGCTGAAGATGAGGCCCCCAGGATCATGATCGGTGCCAATAGCCTCGTCGTCGAACTGGATCCCGGGAGGTTGGTGCAACTCCAACGGCAGGATCCTGTGTTACGGAAGGTTGCAGCCTCCTTGTTGGATGGACGGAATATTGAGAACGGAGACGGAGACAAGGAATTGCAAATGTTCCAGAGTCACTTTGATAGATTGAGTCTGAGTGAGGCTGGCATAATTTCTTGGAACGACACTGATTCTGATGTTGTGCTGCCCGTAATACCTCGCGTCTTGAGAAGGAAGCTGATCGTCGAATGCCACGAAATGGCACACACAGGGTGCACCAAGACATACGACTTACTTCGGCAGAGGGCCTACTGGCCCGGAATGAGAAGTGAGGTGATGGATTATGTGGTGTCCTGTAAGCGGTGCCAACTGATGAAAGGGGATACGACAGGGGTAACCAATCCCATGGAACCCATTCCTGTATCAGAAATCGGCGAGTTATGGTCTGTGGACGTCATGGGCCCCTTTCCGGTGACGACCAGTGGAAATCAGTATATCGTGGTGATGACAGAACACCTGTCGCGGTGGGTCGAGGCGGCAGCCGTGCCAAACCAACGGGCGACGACAATCAGCGGAGTGGTAATGCGTCACATCGTGGCCAACCACGGGGTGCCAAAAATGATTCTAACGGATCAAGGGCCTTGCTTCGAGAGCGAAGAGTTTAGGAGTTGCTTGCAGAAGCTGGGCATCAGACGGCTGAGGACGGCACCATATCACCCGCAAACAAATGGTCTTACAGAACGCAATAACCGAACGATCAAGGAGTGGCTAGCGGCCAAAGGAGGTGATTGGGAAGTGAACCTGCCGATGGTGTTGCTCGCTCATCGGGCTTCCATACAGCCAACCACAGGCAAGTCCCCGTTCATGCTGATGTACGGTCGACATCCGCGCCTTCCAGTTGATCAGGAAATTGGGTTATGGCCGGCAACACACTTGTCTCCAGAGGAGCTAGGAGAGGAAAGGAGGAAAGCTCGAGAAAACTTGTCCGCCGCTCAGGAAAGGACTAGACAGAAAACGGCAAGTAGAAAGGCACGACCATTCCCCATAGGCGCGAAGGTTAAGTGGAAGGATCATCAGAATCCTGGAAGGAGTGGACTGGGATCGCGGAAGCTGGGCAGCCGATGGCAAGGTCCGTTTGTCGTTACCGACCGCCGGGGGAACGTCTATACAATTCAAGACGGTCGGGGATCGAAAAGAGTAAATGGGACTCAGCTTCGGAAGTGGCATGATACACCCGAAGAGTTGCCGAACAGACCAGCTGCCGGAGCCGACCCAACGGAGGTAAATGGAAATCAGTGGCATGCAAGCAACCTTTAAAGGGTGAAGGTGTGTAACGGTGGGTACTACTGATGACGCATGCGAGTAGTATGTGTGTTCTCGTAACTTCGCCTTGATCTAATGGAAGGTGGGATTTATTACGGAATTTGTGGAACTACTTTACAGTTTTTGCTTGCAATTGTGCGATAGTCAATGAATATCCGGAAGAGTTCAAGAAGACGCGTTCGAGAAGAAGATGGATATTCCGTTTTTTAAAAACAACATGCAAATGAGACTTTAACCTTCCTGTCCAATAGTCTGTAACCGTTTAGTTGGCGTTTTCTAATAAACAACTCTGCAGCGAAGGGTTTCCCTCCTTACAATGGTATTAAATAGATGTGCACAAATGCTGGAGGTTGCAGATGAGTGGCCGACCATTGCCGTATCATGCTTCAAGTTTATGAGTCTTTGACATTCAGTGATGAGACCTTGTAATGTCATATCAGCATCTTGTTCAAGGCCGGGTTCCTGTGTCTGCACCTCGAAACGACTGGTGACCGGATACGAAAAATGAGGGCATACGAACTGGTTCTCCGTTACTGAGGTGAGCTCGAAATGCTTGCACCCCCAAATGACAAAATTGTTAAATGTGACCAACTTGAGGCACTGGTAACGTATTGAATAGTGATGTTTGATCACCGAATATCTGCAACAGTGTTCTGACCGTCTCATTATTTCTGAGGTCGTGGGACAATTTGCGAGGATCAAGTTTGCATAGAGTTCATGCTTAGCTTTACTGAGTTCTTACAGTAATAATTTGACATTCCATCAGTCATCGGGCTGGAAAAATCACTTTTCAACAGCTTGAACAGGGTGTTGAAAGTGTGACGAGAAAGAGGCTTCATCAGCTGAAGCAACAGAATGCTCGCTGGTACCAACTACTGTTTTCTGAACCTGCAGTCTCTGGGCCACTGGTTTGATGGTCTTCAGCTAAAAAATGAAATAAATCATTCAGCTATAGCACCCTTTCGGTTCCTAACTGCCATGCCACCAGAAGGAAGCACGAGGGCTGGGATACTGCCAGGTCGCCCAAGCCTAGGCAGGGGAATTCGAGAGGCAGAGGTCAATTTGGGACCACAGACCTTCCGGTCAGTAAATTCGCGCTGTAAGCATCGAGCCATCTCGCCCCAGCTTCAGCTGTTTCTTCAGACTGTTCATGTTCCTGTTTAAGTAACCTTCAGAGCCGATTGGCTTCGGTAGAGATCGTGGGTTCTCGTCCACGGACTGTCATAACAGTAATGCGCCAGCTCACTTCTGGGTCCGGTTCACGGATTTATACACAGGATTGAGGTTTTGCCCAAGCCTTCCGGGTCGGGTTTATTCTAGTCATTCAGCGGCCCCCGTCCACCTGAAAGGCACAAGCGAAGAAAACGTGTAGCACAGCTTTTTAACTTCTCAACGTCGAGCATAAGCTTACCAGCGCAAAATCTCACAAAACGCATCCAAAAGTGGTTTGAGCTTGATCCTTGATACAGCCTGACCAGCGTCGGAGGAAGGTTATTCCACGCACCAGCTACCCAAAGTGAGAAAAGCTACCATCTAATAAAAGTGCGCACTCTGATCCTCGAATCTTACCATAACCTCGCCGTGTGTTATTAGGTCGACGGTGGAAAAACCTGTCTTCAAAACCTTGTCCAAACAAGGCGTAAGTATCCGATGCACAGAGAGACGACGATAGTCTAGGGGAAGAGGTTCAAGCACCTCGAAGAACGTTTTGTAACCAACAGATCTGAGGCCGACAGCTATCCTAGCAGCTCGTTGGATACACTTAATGAGGACCACGTCCCTCTTGCTCCCTGAGTATACAACTTGGTTGCCGTATTCAAGAACCGGTCTGACGTAGCCACCATAGTGTACTGGAATTCCGTGCGAGTGATACAGAGGAAGGTGCGCCGAATCATCTGAAGGACGACGAGTGTCTATTGATCCGGCTTTTTGTGTTGGGGTGTGAAGGACATGTTTTAAGAGAGCCAGACACCTAAACGCTCTTTGGTATCCAGCTTCGTAATGTCTTCCAGTCTGTTCTCACCATGCCCAACAAAGGTGTTTGCTGAGCCTCCTCCGGGGGACATTGACGCACCTTTATTTATTCATTTGGAGGTGCCTGTCCAGTGACCACTGCTTTGTGGCACCGACATCGATTTGGAGGGCGCTGGCGTTGGAAATCCAGGATTTCAGGCCACTTGGACATGGACTTGAAAGCGCATCCGAAAGGTCGTTGACGCAGATCATAAAGAGGACTGGTTCTGAGGTGGAGCCTTGAGAAGCTCCAGTGGAGACAGAAGAGTAGGCTGGTCCGACTCAATATTCTACTTGAGAGGAAAACCTTAATTCAACGTAGAGTTTCCCCTTGAATCTCACAAGACTCGAGTCTGTGGAGCTGTGGAATATCTGAAACTCCAGCGAACCCTTGTGAGAGTCGAAATTTATGTTGCCGCTATGAGTCCTTCGTCTTTGGCTTATTTTAAGGTGTCCATGAACACGAGCGTGTTTGTCACGCAAGAACGGTTTGAGAGGGATCCATGCTCCGCCTGGGGTATTAAATCGTGGACGCGTATGTGTCTACTGCAAATTCTCTCGTGAGTTCACCACATCCAGTTGTGTCAAGTAAGAGTGTGCTCTTTTTGCTCTTTTCTTTAAATTCATAGTCAATACTTTGTTCGAATGTTCTTTACCTGCCTGTAACACCTCGGAGGTCGAAATGCTCCCTGGACGTTCGCTGATGGACACTGAGTACGCCGACGATGTTGCTCTCATTTGATCGGGCTTTATAGAAATACAAACTACTTTAAGTAGCCTAAATAATTCTGCTGCACAGTTCGGTATGCGCTTCGCGCCCTTGAAGTGTAAATTTTCACCGCAAGATCGGGTGGAATTGAATCCAACCCTGCTTTCAGGTAACCCGCTTGATGCGGTAGGTAAAATCATTTATCTGGGCAGGTGCATAAGTCCCAGCGGACTGGAAAAAGACGAAATCATTTCCAGAATTGTGAGGGCCGGGGCAGCATCTGCTAACCTCCGACACTTGTGGCGCCGACATGATCAGCTTGGCAGCCAGGGATAGAGTGTGCAGTACCGCGGTCCCATCTGTCCTACTTTATGGATTAGAGGCGTGCCCTCTGCGGACGGGAGATCTTCGAAGACTCTCTGTGTTTGATCGTACGTGCCTCCTAAGCGTTGTGCAGGTCTGGTGGGAAAATCAGATCAATAAAACTGAGATGCGCCAGAGGGTTTTCGGGAATGTCCACTCTCCCTCGATGGATCGTAGATTAGGCTGGTTGGTCCGTGTACTTCGTATGCCAGAGGACCGTTTGCTTTCTAGAGCTCCCTTCACCCAGCCTTGCGTCGGATTGAGACAACCCAGGGGTGGTCAGTCCGCGACTTGGTAACGAAGCATGGAAGCTCTCCTGTCACCTCAGTTGCGTCGGTAATCGCCGTCTCCCCGGATGGGGACCGCGGGACGAAACAAACCAATGTTTAGTGTCTCTGACAGATATGACCGTCTCATGCCGCAATCGGCGGTCTTGCATCAAAGCTGTCGCATTCACAGCGTACCTCTCAGTCCCTGCAATACCGGACAATATTAGTGCGTAGCTTATGCCTTCGCCACCATTGTGTAGCTCTCATTCCCTTATTTTTTTATCCTCGGTGTACGGAGATGTAGCGGCTCGAACCAGTGCACTTTGGTATGCGGTTTCTGAGCTAAAAAGCTGAGTTGAACCGACAGTCGATCACTTGGAAGCATTTTACTATTGTGTGAAAGGTGAAACTGGTCTCTTCACAAAACAGCTCCGACTATGTTGAGGCATTTTTAGGTTTGTCTTTCAACACATTATCTACTCTAATCCACGTGCAAGCCTCATTAACGAAGGAGTATAACTAAGTAGCACGAATTCAAGTGGCTTACAACAAATCCTAAACATGGCCACCCCTTCCATCCGGGAACCTGAACCGAACTACATACCGATGAAGCCCACCCCGACTTAGAACTCAGCCAGCTTCCGCCAACAAAGGATAATTCCAAGGCTCTTTGTAAACCTCAGAGACAACCCGAGTAAAACTACCTCATTTTGGCACTAGGAGACCAAAGCCAGAAGTGTTACGAACTGAACGAACATGATCAGCAACTATACGTGACGTGAGAACGAGCGCACAAATTCCCAGGTTACTAAGTTCGTGTCCTAACCACTGAACTGTCTCGAGCTCAGCTTTGGGTCAGTCCTTTAGTTCAGAGGGAGTGCAGATGGCGGTGCACTGGGCAAGTTACGATGTAACCCAGGAGTGCATGAAGTGCATGTGGTCTGTCAGATAAAATGCACAGCGTGTGATGAGGTGTTTGGGAGGCGCTAGGCTTAGCAGAAAAACACTGGAACTTCGATAACATCTAACCAATCAACATGACATAACCGCCATAACGAAGACTTGGTTATCTCACACACCCTAAATCTCACCTGTTAGTCTGAAGAGCCGAAGAGACCTCCAACTTCGACATTAAATGACGGTGCTTATTTCTTTAAAGAAGCTCACAGTGAAGGCATCATGCGGTATTCCTATTGTGGATCCTTCTGATGGTCGATTTAAGTGTGCTTCTGTTGTGTAGAATCACCACTTACCATGTCTCCACATTAGCCCTGCGAGCCCGTGGACACAATGCAATTACATAACCACGCTACTGAACCTACCCGGTTTAGGACTCCGGACATTTTCTTCAATATCTGGTTACGTGCCCGCAAACGAAGAAGCTATTAATAGGCTATCATCGTTGGGACGTAATGATCAATCTGCTGTTGTATCTAATCACGTGTACCATGCTGAAAGAACCAGCATAAATCCGCCGGTTCGCAAAATTACACACTATAACAACTTCAGACATCTTAACACTGCAAACCAATGAATCATGCTGGATAATATTGAAGCAGGGAAAAGGTGGATACAATAGGTCAGATGACTGCTTATGCTGATGGCAGTACTACTGGAAAACAGGTTAAAAGCTGTCATCGAATCCAACGAGCCTCTTCGAAGCAGGACGTAAAAATGGTTACGCCACAGGGATCTTGCTTGGTGCCATTATAAGACTGCTCTGAGCGCATCATTGTGGATGGCCTTCCAGAACCATCGCTCCAGTTGTCGGGACTGTCTCCCACCAGGTGGTCACATCCAAGTTTATGGAAATCTCCAAAATACCATACAAACGAGCTGATTCATGAGAAAAGTTCGCTGAGAACAGACACTGCTTTCGCGTGTATTCCAACAAAAGATGCCCAATTGAACGCTATCGATTTAGCAAAAGGAGAGCATATTCCTTCTGTTCGGTTCTCTGCAATCAGGTGACTCACGTCTAGTTTGGTTGAACAACAATTGTATACGTTCTCTTGTTTCAGCCCCAGTTGCCCTCGAAATGGTGATTTTGCGAAGCCCGAAACAACAAAGTTAATTTGTTGGACTGCCATTATAGCATCCCTCTACAGCTGTCTGTTACGATAGAGCAAGGATGGACGTGTTCTTTTCCTGGGTTCCTCTCTCTCCTCTAGAAGTGTTGTATACACTTCTGTTCTGGCTGTTCGTTGTATTCACCGTCTATCCACCGCTTGAATTCATCGCAGCTGGTGTCACTTTGGAGAATATTTTCGGGCGATTTTTGGGAAGCGAGAACGTCTTCTTTTTCGAATATCACCTACGTCGAACAGCTATGCTGAGAGTAGTTTGTTCATTCTATTTACTGTGTAAGTATGCTTATTTTTATTTTTTGTACTTTGTCTGTTGGTCTTGCTTTTTTCGTGCCACTGTTTTATCGACTAGTATGTAATAAGCATCCAACACGTCGCCAGATCCTACTTCACTCTTCCTCGTTTATCTCCAGAGTTCTGAATTTGGGGACTGATTCATACACGAGGTCGTATCACTTGTGGGACCTTCTTTGACACAAGTAACTTTGAGACCACTAAAGTTTGGCCTTTCGGATTGAGAACAGCTCGTCGCACCTTCAGTATTTCCTGCTATTCGATTTAGATAAATTGTACTTTTCGGCATGTGACATTACGTTTTGAACTTCCTTCATCCTAGTATATTATGGCGTCATGCGCAGTCTATCTCCGACTGTCGTACTGAATAGCCCGAACATTCAACCACCCTTCACTCTGTGGGATTTGATCCTATGGACTGGGATTGCTTCGTTCACATTTCTGTGCTCGCACACATATATCGTTTGGTACGCGCAAGGTGCGTGGTCTGGACATCCCACCGTGATATCCTTGAAAAAACTCTCCGACTCTACGAAAAGCGAGGGACAGTCATCTGACCCGCCAGATCAGTGGTACGTTTTTGTGTTGCGTGATATTGAATACGACAGAATAGGACACTGTATCCAGCCCTATCGTGTTTTAATACTGGGGAACCATGTTTTTCACGCCGAAGGTTTCCATTTGACGAAATTCACTGGTTACAAGCTGGTCGGTATAAACTACCTTTGAAATGTGGTTTTCAAATCAAGATATTCTCGTGTACGTCATATTCACAAGTGAGGTTGGTGACCGGTTGTTTTAGAGCTGAGAATGTGAAATTAGAAATTAGAAATCGGACTCTCGAATCTCATCACCCCACCTGATGGGTCCCAGTCGGGGCGTAACGCGCAGTGGATTGTTTATCCAGGATCGGCCGCTTCTGCTTTGTATGAGTCTTAGATTGTCTCTCAAAAGTAGAACTGTGCATCGGCTTTGTTTCATTACGGGCACGCCACGATGGATAACACATTTCGACAGAGACCGATTTAGTTCCATTTGAGGAGGGCAGCCTTGACATCAAATATTTTGAACTTGGCCATGCAGTGTCACATGACTGATAATCCAAGGAAGTTTAGATGTTCTTATATATGCACTCCCTTACGATACATCCCCTTCAACCGGTTTTCTTCGACTGCATTTTCAACGATGGCCAGCAGTAAATTCTCATCGACGATCAGTTTCCCCACAAGGACATTGATGTCTCCCCCGTGGATAACTCTCTTTTTCCCAAGAAGTTCTGCATACCCTTATTCATGGATTTCGAGATTAGAAATCCTCAGTTCTCTTTTTTCATTTCAGGTGGCTGTCCTACGTTTCAAGCATTAATGCAGAATGTAGACGCCCGGACAAATTTGTTGCCAGCCAAGGTGGGCTTTCAAGCAGCTGGCCTGGTAGGCGGATGATTGTAACGGATTCGTGGATACTGACATCCCACTTCACAAAATTCCGTGTGGTGAAGCAATCCCCGGACGAACTGATAGCAGTAGTGGCATCTGCGTCGTCTGTTTTTGACACTAACTCTTTCACAGAAGGTGGGCGTCCTGCTGGTGAGAGTTTGGGAACCCAGACAATGGTCACTGTTCGGTTTGCCAACGTCCATACTGGAGCCTGTATTTTGAGCTTTGGGTGAGCATATATACATAGTAACTGTTAATTGCGGGTTCTTTTGGACTCTCCAACAAAACGTCACATAGGAATGCATACCTCGGGGTAAAATCGTAACGAAAAAATGGCTGATTGCCCAATCCTATCTTATTCCCCCATTGCCCAGTTTGGTTTTAAAACAATGTGCTCCGCTGTGTCGTTAGTAGAGATGTCAGTCATCACTGGCGCACTGGATCATATGCTTCGTACTTCATCAGTCTGCTCCGTATAAAGTAAATGTCAAGGATATTTCTTATCATCCGTCGTGTTTCGAGGTTAAAATGTACTATCCTTCACACACACACACACACACACACACACACACACACACCACATTTCGTTTATTTCGATGCCGTCAGAAAGTATTCTGTGTTATCTTCTCCTCGTGGTAAACACGGCCTTCTCCGGTTTGCCGACATTCCACTAAACTGTGCAAAAAAGTATCACTCGGATTTTATTGGTCTGTACAAACCTGCAGGAGTCTTTTGCCACACCATTTCAATTTTATGGCCCTAAATTATTTGTCAATTCCACAGTTGTTTTCAGATCCGGTGTTATGTTCATCATAATAAAACATATATTACCACTAAAGTTCGCTTCAACGGGGCAGATATTATGGGCTTCCATAGATCGAGTTTCCAATGCTTTTTCACCATATTCTCAAACCGAAAAGCGACCTATCGCTGACTGGAAGCTCTAGTTACATGTAGTAATCTTTCCTATGCTCTAGAAATCCCGTTTATTTCTGTTTCGCCACGTGGGACTCATTTTGCAGGAAAAATTATCATTCAGGTGTAAAAT
>SJOL01008821.1:917485-954483 GCA_004794785.1 Opisthorchis felineus
TATATATATATATATATATATATATATATATATATATACGTATTGGCGGCTGGAAACTTATCGCATAGAAACGTAATTCAATTTCGAGTGCAGTTCCGCCATTGAATAAAAATTCAAATCGCCCTGATCGAGTATTGAATCGCAAAATCAGAGGCCCATCGTTTACTGGAAATCCCACCAAATTTAGTTTATTTTCAACACCGATCGTTATCCCTAGGTAGTTTATTAAGATGAGCGTATTTCAACTGCGACTAGCCTTTTATACGTTCCCTCGTTTCTTTTTCAGTTTGTTGGCCTCTAACTTGGATGCGCTCCGTTCCAAGCTTCAATGCCCACTGATTCATGCTGAAGGAGTTCAACTCGAACCTACCGTAGTGCAACGGTTCATTGAGGCATTTACCAGGGTTGTTGAAGAAAACGACCTAGTCCGCCCGCCTCCAGGCCTAGTAAGTTTGTTTCAGTATGTTCTTATGGTACCATCGGGACAGTGCATTTCAATGAAATTCTACCCTGCAATGTATCAATCCCATCGTCCATTTAGCTATTTCCGGTTTTCTCATAAGTTTTCGGATGTGTACTCGCAGAACTCACTTCTCAGCTGTTTATTCTCCGTTTTTCGATCGGTTAGAGGGTGCAACGTAATACTAGGAGACTATCACTAACTCGCGCCTGCGCCTTAGTGACCGCAGAAAATGCCATTCAGACATCTTTGTTGTCGCCACCGACTGTTGTGACCTGGCTCAGGTATGAAGTGAAAAGACTATTACCCTTCTGAAACACTGTACATTTTGTCGTGTCAGGATGAACTGATCGGAATCTTCGGATGTCCCTGTGAGGTGTGCGATTCTCAGGGTTGCCTGAGTCAAAGTCGGACACACGTTGGATGTGTGAATGTCACATAGAGGCTCTTTCAGGTTCCTACTTGAAGTTATTTAGAACTCCATTGGAACATATTTACATGATGGTTCAAGCTGGAGAGTCCTTTTTTAATCAGTTTTCTATGGTCGATGGTCCCAGACTCTAGTCTTCTAGATGTGTGGCGGTTTTCAAGTACAACTCTGTTTTTCGGACTATTTGTTCGTGTCTATCCATCTTACCAGTAAATATGAGGGTTTGTGGCTCCGATACACTCAACTGTTGCTATTTTGTCGGTCTTTTTGTAACGCAATCTCGCAATCAATCAGATTTTTGTTTTTGAGAAGCGTTTTTCGTCAAAAAATTTCGTTAAGCATTGTAAACCACCGTGATGCTTCACTCACCCAGAGCCTGACCTACAAGGCTGCTTCCGGCTTTGTAAAGCGTCCAGTTAACCAGTGAGCTTCAATATGCCGTTGGGGGTTGTTTATCATTTATCTATGTTTCATTGCTTTGGCAGCTTAAGCAACTGTGTACTACAATGTGTCTCGAGTCCGCTGAGGGACGTGACCTACAAAGTTAAAAGAAAACACTTGAAACGGGAACTACAGGGGTTATATGGGAATCATGTCAACTGGATCGAGAACCACAGTCTGATGCAACTTATGCAGCTAACTGTGTGGCATTTGTGGTTGACCATACAGTGATCTTGTCATGTTCTAAGGAATCCGGAGATTTTAGAAGATGCCCCAATCCTCTGCTTTTGCTCTTTACAAAGGTTATAAATAGCAGCTTCTCTACACTCGATGTTTCTTCTCGATTTCTGTGCAAATGAAATGGTGTTATGTGGAGATAGTGCTCAGTGCGTGCCGCACTGAGGCGGCTTTCAAAATGAAACTTCTTATTACATCCAAGACATCATCCGTCTTCCCCGACGAAGCTATGAAAGTGGACTCGCATTTACCTGGCTAGACACTACCGGGTTAGTATTTTCCAGAATCATCTAAAAGAAGACCCCATAGGGGAACAGTGACCCCGCAGACCTTGATAAACCGGACTTGGCTTGGAACAATAATGGACTTTGGACTTTTACGGTATTCACGTATGCAGGCAACTATAAAGGTAGCAAATGATGACTACCTTACCTATGAGGTGTGACATGGATGATGATGGATACGACTGGATGACCTGAATCTCTCAGTCTTCACAGTGCCTAATCGCCGGCTGTCAGCAGTGCGTCAAAGTGTTGCCATCGTTAAAAGATTCCACAGTAAAACTCCTCCAGGACGACCACTGATGGGACTGATCAAGGCCAACCCTCGTAGAGAGGTTTACGCAGAAGAGGCTGGTATAATTTGTTGCTTGTCTCTGATTAGGGTGTTGTAAGTGTAGTTGGCAAAAAGGATGCAAGTTTGGCCTAGCTCGTGCTACCAGAATTTCGGGAAGAGGGTAATCTCCCTCAACAAAGACCACTCACGAGGAACGGCTCAGCTAATCTTATTTGAAGAGGGGTGCTTTCTCTTGGGGGAGGCGGCGCCGTCTATCAACCACGTGAGCAAATAATTATGCGCATACCCAAATTTTACGGCAGCGAAGCATCGGTGTTAAACACTGATGTCGTGCTGTCGATGACGATGATGCCCAAATTTTGATGGTAGTGCAATAATACACTGAAACAAGTGCCATGATATTGCAACCCTCCTTTGTAACAAGTACTCTCGTTTAAAAACCACATTTTTTTGTCTACTGACACTGCCGCTGTGTTAGAGGTTTGAAGGACTCCGTCAGGGAAACTCCACATTACAAACGCCAACTGGATTTGCACCAGATTTCAGAATTATGACCCATCTGATTGTAAATAATTTCAATCCGTTTTGGGCGTCCTATTTAGTGACAGTCAACCTTAGTGTCGAGGCTGTCTAAAGCTGCGTTTAGTCTAAACCGTTTTGGAGATGGTGACACTGGTGTGCTTGGTATGGCATCACCAAGCTGTATTCTAGCTCTCTGTTGCGTGTTACAGCGAACCCCAGGGACCGAAGTCATTGGTCGTGTAATTTTATCTCCGGTAAGGCCACCATGTGGTCATATGTTCGCACACCTCAATGTGAGCATAATATCAAAAGTGTTTCAATGTTCCAGTATGCGGTTCGAATCCTCATGATAAAGGTTACTTCCAGACCTCCTATCCTCCTGTGTCCCTTCAGAACTAAAGGGCGAGAAACGTGAGTATATTAACCGGTTTTTGTATCTTGACAGCTGCATAAGCCAGGACTGTTACCTGACCGATGAAGTAATTCAACTCTCGAGCTGCATTTACCAACGTCATCTTCGTCCCAGAGACGAATTTCGATGAGGCCAAAGGGTCATGTCTACAAATCGACCCTGAGGTCAGTCGCACGCTGTGGCTGTGGAACTTGGCCTTCCTGATCTAAAGACCTCAAACTTCTCTAGGCATTTGATCACCGCCGTCTCTGGATTATAGCAGGCGTCCATTTATGAAATAACCGGACCTTGCTGTGGCGTGACGGCTTGTTTACCTCCTCGATCCATTGAGCTATACTGTGGGGTGTCCGTGTAGCACTCATAGAGTCTTTCATACCAGGATAGACAATGGTTAGAGGTCCAGGCCCTCCAGGTTGGGGTTTGAACATGCGTGGCGACTTGTTCTGTAAAAATGGAAACACACTTGAGTTTTCCGCCAAAAACCGCTGTCTTGCGGTCAGAATTTTAGCCGAAGTTTTTGGTTGAAAAGCCTAGTCGTCCTGTCTATGTGTGGGTGCCCTAACAGCATCCCAACCCACGTACAACCATGATACAGCTAATGATACCGTCATACCACGTCGGCCGTCGTGTGTCATCAGCCGTGTCGCCTTACTTGCTGCATACAGCAGGGCGTGTAAGCGAAAATCGCTGGTGCCTCCCTTTTACTTCGACATGCTTTTTCTCCCCCACCCCATCAATAACTATTTCCTTGTAGGCCCGTCAATCAATCAATCAATTTATCAGCCATAAACCGTGTACCATAGGCACACTGGTTCCAGCTGCTACAGTTTCGATCACCGGGAAGCGGGAATGTGGGACGTACAACCAAGCCTTGGAGGCGAAGGCAGTTAGGACTGATGACTCCGTCCGTCATACATCGGCTTTGAAAGCAACATCTGCGCGTCATCGGGCGCCAACATCCTCAGGCAGCTCAAAATCACTCTTCAAGTGTCGACGTCCAGTCTACTTGACTGCTTTCAATGTCTGCACTCTGAAGCAAGCAGGATAATAAGCTGCTCTTGCTCTCACACCGGACTCGCTTGGCATTGATGTGTGCTGTGTATCAGAAACAAGAATTCACGATACAACTCCACTCACTTCCAGCTGCGCACTTCAGGCAATCCAGAGGCTGCTACTGCAGGATGTAAAAAAAATCGTTCAGTTGTAGCACCCTTTCGGTGCCTAGCTGCCATGCCACCAGAAGAAAGCACGAGTGCTGGGATATTGCCAGGTTGTCCAAGCCTAGACAGCGGAAGTCGAGAGGCAGAGGTCGGGTTCGAACCACGGGCCTTCCGGTCAGTAAATTTGCGCTCTAACCACTTTAGCCATCTCGCCTGCAGGATGTGAAGGAGTTGGTATCGTCCTTAGTCACCGGGCGGAAGTATCCTTGCTTGACTGGATACCGGTAAATAGTCGCCTATGTGCAGTTCATCTGGTGACGTCTGTGAAGTAGTCTCACAAGTGGGAAGTTAATTGTTGTCTTTTTGCCGTGTATGCTTACGCTTCAACGGCCTGTAGCTCTGATACCATCGAAAACAAGTTTTATGACGCCCTGAATGTCCTATTGCGGTGTGCCAGAAGCTCAGACATCGTTGTGGTTGCCGGAGATCTCAATACACAGATGGACAGGCTTAGCGTATCTGAGACTGGATTAGGTGGTCGACATGGACTGGACTCAGTACGTGCGGACAATCGTGGACGAGTGCTCCAGCTGTGCGCTGACCGTAGACTGTTTTTATGCAGTTCTAATTTCCGAAATAACCGAAGTTGTCTGGCCACACGCACAGTTACAACTTCAAATAGCAACAAATTGAGGATTAATTCATAATCCCGTGCTTTGTTCATCCAGACGACCACCAGTCGCTTGTTGTGTCCTGTGGTAATCGTGAGTTCACTTGTTCATTCTCCATCAGAAACGAGGTTTCTGGAATTGTTGACGCAGGTAAACATATTTGGAGCCAACATGGACCAAGTGATGGCAAGTATAGGCACTCGTCGCTAAGTGTAGCTATGTTCAGTGATATAAATGCTGCGTTAATTTAACTGATTTCAGCGCCTCAGTTGGCAAGTACATTCTTCTATCGAGCTTGTGCGGTGGTATGGAGGCAACAAATTGGCTCGATGCGGTCCAGATGTATTCGACTATCATTACCCATTTCCTAGGTAGCTGGATCCATTTCTGCAATTAACCCCACTGTCTCTCGTCCGAGTAAGGCTTAGGAATAATCTGGAAAACCGTAACTAGTGGAATACTTTTAGAGTACTTTTGTGCCTGCAAATACACTTCACTCTGCAAACACAGAGTTGCGTAAATTCATGAAGCACGTGGTTGCTGAACGAAATCAACCCGCATTGTACCACTATGGATAGAAAATTGAGTTTCTATTGCAAATGAACGTGTTACCTGATTTTGGGTGGATTGATTTGAACCTGCGTTTGTTGAAGGCCGTTTTTCAAACCGTACTGTATGGGAGTCCAGTGACTACTATGATTAGGACTCATGTTTGGAATTCTTATGCCAACTATCGAAATTTGGAACAGAAGAGATTCAAATTGCGCTGCCGAATAAGTCTACCAACCTCAATGCACGGCGGAAGAGCATTGCGGATGCTGGTGCCACAAAGCTATAGAAAATGCCTTTAGAAGCTAATGGCTTCAAATGTTTGTGAAACATCGTTGGGAGCTATTCCGATCAAACGAATGTGGAAATCGGTGTCTAGGAGACATGCCACGGCAGTGCTACCTGTAGGTGATGCACACCACGTTCAGTCCATTTTGTTCACTTAGACAACCTCATTTATTTGGGGTTGTGAATATTACACTTCGTTCCCTCACATGCACTATGGCAAACCTAGATAAAATAACAACTTGTAAATGTTGTTGTGATCCAAAAGGATTTCCCCGCAGCGCCCCATTCAATAACTGAACTGGTTATAGCTTTTAAATTACGGTATCTTGCCAGTCATGTAAGTGAGACTGAAAACGTGAGACATACCCAAGCACACAGCGCGACCCATCGGACGCCCGTTGAAGTCAGCAAAGCCCAAATTGGTGGTTAGATACTTATAGTTTAGGGGGACTAATTTGTTCCAAGGTTCACTTACCCAGGGCAAGCCTAATTGATGCAGACAATCACTTTCCCTACCAGACATATGGTTACAATGAGGCTTAACAGTTTTCTACATCCCATCCAATACTTGCAGATATCACGCGCAATGTGTTGTAATGTGGTATGATTGGAATACTAGCAAGAGGAGTTGCTGAGCCAAATGGCCAACTACGCAAGCTTGAACCCTGTCACACTGAGCGGCTGAGGTTTACAGATGAAACAGGGACTGAACGGATGCAACCAATTGATTGCTGGTCTTTAGAATTGTTGTTGTGGCTGACAGAATTAGCCGGAGGCTTGTTGTGCTGGCATCAATTCAGTACGCCGAGTAGCCGAAGGCCACCCAAGAGGAAACGGATCGAAAGAAAGCACCCTCCCATCGATGAGACAGCTTTCGTGCACGGGTTTTTTCGTTCATGGAAAAGAACTCCCCCTAACAACTCGGAATACACTCGTCCCAGGAATGACTAACTACCCCCCTTATAGTAAAAATCACAATAGAGATGTCTGTCATTTGCCTGCAATTATAAGTCGAATTTCGGAAAAACCGGCGAATTCCCCCAACTCCACTTCTACCTTATTCTGTTACGCCTCTTTCTTACAGACATAGCTTGATCTATTTCGATCAGTAGTATAGCATACCATAATTGCTGGATATGTAACGCAGATGCAGTGTGTATCGAAGATGCTGAAGCTAGACGGTGATATAAAACAACACACATTAACTTATTGTTCCTCGTGCTTCCGATAGATACCATTGTGTCCTACATTGTTATCTTCGTTTTTAATTTTTATTTGAGTCTGGATAGTCTACTGTTTCGACCCAGGTGCTAGGCTATGACAACAAACATGCAGGCACCTGACACTCATCCATCGGGATATCTCATCTCTGGGGCGAGATGGCTCAGTGGTTGGAGCGCAAATTTACTGATCAAAGGTCCGTGATTCGAACCCGACCTCTGCCTCTCGACTTCTCCTGTCTAGGCTTGAGCAACCTGGCAGTATCCCAGCCCTCGTGCTTCCTTCTGGTGGCATGGCAGTTAGGCACGAAAGAGTGCTACAGCTGAACGATATCTCATCTGTGCGCATTCATAGTTGCTCGATTTTTGCGCATACACTGCGGCTGAAGTGACCGACGTCATCACACCCTGACGTTTGTTGTTTAAAACATCCAAAAGGCATCGAACTCTCTCTAACCAGGCCTAGAAAACTCAGAACATGCTCCATATTTGTCCCTTCTCTCAAGATAATGCAATTTAGCATTCCGTATATTTGAAAACATGGTGAACCATTCGACCTCAGATGCTAAAATTATAGTTGTTTTGAAACCAAACGAAGGCCGATCTTATGCGATCGTAATAGTGTAGCTGTTTTGCAAACTCACATTAAAGTATAACTTTCGTGTCTGCTACTGAAAACCAGTTTCCTTTCTTTGGATATTCTAATGAGTGGTTGCCGATAAGGAGTTTGGGTGTATTTGCCTACTGGATACAGTCCACGGAGTTTGAGCTTTGTATGACCCCATTCTTTGGGAAAGCCGAAGGATGACACTATAAATAGACAGCTTGTACTCATTACTAGTGCATGTCTGTCATCCGGAAGGTTTATTTTTTGTCTCTGGACAGAAATATGACGAGTCATTGTTGCAAACTGCTCAGCGAACTTTAGAAAACGTATTTTGTTTCCTAAAAGTTCAGTCCATCACTGAATGTTGATAGATTTGTTCTGTGTGTAGTCAATGTGAGCGATGTGAGGAGTGACCAAGTTGCCGAACGGTATCTTCAGCTATTCAGGACTTTCTGTTGAATTCACTCAACTTTGTCTACCTCTTATTCATACCAAGGAACTGGAACTGTGCATCGGTTGTGCTTCACAACCCGCCAATGTCATGTTATCCCAACGATGTGATCCAGAAGCCCATGCTCAACTGGATGCCGAAATTGGTTCAGCTTTTCTCTATGTCCCGCCCTGTGGGGTTTGTCGTTGCCGGCCAATGTGGTGTTTAGAATGTATGGCCCGTTGGTTCGCTTCTCGTCAGACGGAATCTCATCGTCCTCCAAACATCTGGCTTTCTGGTCGTGTGCCGTGTCCAACTTGTCGATCTATTTTCTGTGTTCGTGATGTGATTCGTCTACAAAGTGAACCAATGCAATAGGCAGCTGCCAAACTGTGATCTTCCCTCCACTGCTGTTTTCTACAACTTGCTGCCTTTTCTTGCACGTGTGTGTGAGATCTCATGTGCAGATTACACTTCTTCATCAGTCAGACACTCGTTTTCTGCGTATTTCGCAATACTCCTTGTGTGTTGTAGCGGAACTGGTTTCAGGCGGAGTCCCTTATTTAGTTTCATACAGTAACTAAACCGGAGATACGGTAGACTTCGTGGGTATGTTGGCGCACTTATTGTTCAAGTTTAGGCCTTTAGGATTATTGTAGAACATCTTGTCGATTCTATTTGATTCCACTGTTGTGGCTTGACGAAAATTATCAGCAGTTGTTCATCTGTCTTCCATTCTGTGCCACAGTAAACCCGCACATTCTCCGTTAGGTTATCATTAAAATCCTCACCCAGCTTGCGAACAGTGGTTCTACTGAATTAGACGCCCATCGATCATCCGATTGTTCACGAATGTCTCCAAACACCATCGGCGTATCGGGTCGCAAGGCCATAGTACCCATTAAAATAAAGCTTTGTAAATGCTCAGCTCAGCGTGGCATGACACTAAGCCCCCGTGCTTCCTTCAGGTGGCATGGCATTTAGGCACCTAAAGGGTGCTACATCTGAACTCTGTTTTTATGTGTTTGTCCGTAAAGAAACAAAGGGAAACAGAATACTGATTTTTTCGAACTCCCCACGCTGACTCCTTGAATAATCGAATTGAGTGGCCTCAGGTTCGAAACGTCTAACCTTCTCACAAGGAAATGGCACGAAATATACTGTGGAAGGTTCCTTATCGTAATAAGAAAATGGGGTGAAAGCCATTAACAGATAGACGTTCATCGCCAGAGGTGTGCCTCAAATCTACAGTCTGAAAATGAGGGAAGCGGAACTAACGTCTCGAATGGGGAAGAGCCGGGAACTGGACAATGGTTGCGGCTCGATGTGAGTACCATAACTTTCAAATGGTTCTGTGATTGGGTTTACAGAGGATATTCGGTCGTAAGTGATGCAGGCCAAAATGGTCATGGTGCCTATGATTAGAGGGCCTAAAAGTAGTAAACCATTCGGTTCTGATACCTTTCAAATGCAAAGCTGTCATGCAACTTCAAAGAGGCGTGACAGGTGGTATGCTATCAAGCCTCGACAGGAGCGATCGAAAAACCTTTGTTGGACTGGCGACGTAGACCTCCTGGTTAGGAGATTCCATCCCAACTACTCAAGAGCATGCTAGGTGTAGATATGAAAGGCTCTGTCACATTAGTCAAAATGGATAACCAGCTCATTGCAGCTTCTTTCAGTCACTTTGGAAAGCTGTTTTCGTACAATTAAAGAACATTTTTAAGTGCTGACTTTCGGGTGCTAACACGATGAGTCAGTCCTATGCGAATCCCTCTCAAAAGTCCTCTTGGCGGTCTCCCCAGAGTCACTCCAGTTGACCTGCATCCTTAACTCCTGCAAACACTGATTGCCCTCTTTAGTGATTATGTTGTTCTCACCGATTACATTTTAGTGGCCTATCAGCACCGAAGTATTCAAAAATAGTGACTCGAAGCACAGAATATGCCAAACACCCGGTACGGTGTACAATAGCAGGTGAACTATGGAGCAATACATATTTTTTATAACATCCGCCAGGTTCATGGAACTGAATGACCTAACACAGAGGATACTCTTCTGGGTGGGAAATGAGTGGTGAAATTGCGAAGCATGACTATAGATAAGTAGAGGAAATTCAGTCGGGTCATTTATACATTCAGCGGTGACTAATCGTCCACGTTTTGGTTGGCACCCGTGAGAGGCTGTCGGTTGACATGGCAGTAAGAATGCTTGCCTAATGTTCAGATGTCATGTGGTTTGACAGCTTTGGTCAGTTTGGGAAAAACATCGGTTTGTCGGTGGACGTTCAAATGTAGAAATTTCGGTGGGGTTCAACGATTCACTTTGCAATGTTCCTGCCTTGTGCAACAAAATTCATGTTCGAATCTTGTGCAGCCCAACCCTAACATCCGCGGTTCATGACAAACGATTTTTGATAGCATACATTCTAATGTTTGATTGGCATCAGCCCTCCTTCCACACTGTCATGTACTACAGGACTGTGGCACCGAGTGACTTATAACTATGTTTTCTGTGAAGGACAAACTGGAGTTTTCAAATACTTAGGTTGTTCCACGAGAAACTGGGGGTCAACATATGGGTTCTGGCTGTCAGTATTTCGTTGTCTAACTTTAGGAAGACAAAAAAGGCAAATATGTACGCTGAAGGTAATTCGTTGGAGCACTTCATTCCCGGCAATGTTGGTGAGAGTACTGAGATCTGTAAAAATTTACTTTTGACTTGTCTGACGACAACTATGCATTAAAAATAACGGCTCGGATGTGGAAGTGTCACTGATTGCTTGGCTGGATTGTGTCCATCAGTCTGTGATCACTGACTCTCGCGATGTCGAAATTTCCTGGACAGAAGCTGTTAGCTTTGAACACGAATGCGTTCGTTTATGGCTTCTACGCTTTTTTTGTGATTGACCGTTTTCGGATCATTTTAACCCAGCATATAGTTGCGAGAAGCTTCGCTTCTCAAAGGCGGTCCTTTGATATGCGGAGAACGTCGCGTAATCAGTAGAAATTAGGAGCGGTGACTGCGAGTGGGTTGTTTTTCCCAAACCTAAGCAGTACCCAGAAAATGCCTTGGGGAAGGGCCAACATTTGGACGATGAACACTTGAGTGTATTCTGCCCGCATAGATCAACCTGCTGAGCCATAAAACAGAACGGGTGTTGTGGCCTCTGCCGTTGATGTCACCCTCGCTTGTAAGTTGATACTTTCGTTCTCCGCGACTTCACTGAACTAACGCAGCTACCATGTGGGCAGGGCTTCCGACTACATGGATTGGCTTGTATGTAAGCATAAGGTTCGGGTCTATCATTATCACAGAGGATACAACTAACCGGTAACCAGTACACGCTCCTTTCATGCAGTAGACCCCCACTTGGTATGTGCCCATATGAGTAGAGAGCCAGCGGTGAAGACTCTAGATATATCGTCGTTCCAGTGGGGAGTATCCGGAAACAAAAGGAATCTATGGTGGTTTGAATTGGCCTATTCGCTGACTACTTCATTGGCACATTCTCTCAGTTCCATGGGAAACAAGTTCAGTAACCCGATTTATTCAGCCACGTACTGTGTAAAGTCGATTGATGACAAAGCTGTGGCCCTTGCCGACTTTTCAGATGAACGTGACACTCATCATCCGACTGATATTGAGAGGTATTCACAGTCGGCTGACACCTGTTGTCAGTCGCTGATACTCGCATATCGTAAGCGAGTTCGGTCGGTTTGTTGTCGTCTCTGATTTTCCGTGATTCAAGTATCACACTCCTCAAAACTGACAGGTGTATTTATCTTGCTTTTACCCAAGAAATTAATTACAGTATGATTCCTGTAGGCTGAGGTCATTGTGAGAGTGGATGACGGTTGTTTTTCTATGTAAGGAAGCACACCTGTAGGCCGGGTGGAGGTGGTGAACATGTTGATAAATGTCACGTTGGTGGTCTGACTGTGCAGTATGTGTGCTCTAAATTTCGCAGACACCGTTCTGTCTTATGTATTTGCCGAGCCGAAACATCTTAGTGTTTAAGGTGCATGGTTCGAATTCAACTCTGCATTTTGACTACAGCTCTCTAGACTTGGCAACCTTGCAATCTCTCAGCCCTCGCGATTCCTTCGAGTGGAATGGCAGCTAGGTACTGAAAAGGTGCTACGGCTGAACGGCTTTGTGGTTGACGAGCAACCAGTTTTAGGCAACCTTAATATACGTGCAGTAAACATGCGATGGAACTGGTTTTCCGAAGACAGGTTGTTTCTTTGTGGGAACAGAGGACCGAAGCCCATTTAGCAAGGCAAAACAAATCACCAACAGCTGCACAAATGAAGCTTCACTAATCATCTCGCGCTATACACTAGGGTCTGATGGTTGGGGCTCACTCATTTTGCGTGAAAACATTCCAAGTTAATTCTGCTAATGACTTTAACATGTTTCTGAGCTGATGTTACTTCATTGAGGTCCACATGTCCAGGATAAGCCGTGTGATCCATACCGATTCTACGGCTAATTGGACTAGTTCTTGATGGTCGCCGTATAGTTTGTCACATAATGCTGTATGCGGCCTTGTAATGTCAACAGCATTCGGATTGCTCTCGCCGCGTGCAAACTGAATCGTTTTTTCATACTTCTTGTTGCATCACTTCATTATACCCATTTCAGCTCACCACGTGGATGCTATCCACCCCCCTGGTGGTGGTGGGCTTCGTCTTGAACACGGTATTATATCTTTTTCACAACCATGGGTTCGGAACAGAGCACAGTTCTAACTGACGATCGTTTTGCTTCGTCTTTCAGTGCCACAGTTCAATCGGGTAAGGTGTTCTTGCTTTTTATTGACATGTTTCTTTTCTGGGACGGTAGCAGTCCTGATGTCTATAAATCATATACTTGCTTTCATGTATTTGGACCTGGAGAATTTTGGGTGCCTTGGTGTTAAATTCTAAGCAACTGGAATTAACGTCTTCCTTTGGTCTAGTCTGTTTAGTCATTCTGTTTTCAGTTGTACAATATTTACCGGCTTGTCGGTCCCTCTTAGACTACCTACTCATATATTCAACCCGTTGGTTCGTGTTTCGAGCATCGAACAAGATCCAGAATGATGCCATTAATACGACAGGTACGCGGGGAACTGAGACGGTTGATTTGTGAATCCCGTCGCAAAGTCGCCACATTTATAGAACGGGGCCAAAAGCGCAATAACTGAAGGAAAAGCTACTATAGGTAACCACTGATCGCAAACTTGTGATTACTACCAGTGTCGAAATTGTAGAATTGACACCAGGTGATCGCGGTCTCCCACCGTTTTCCAAAGATCTTAAGTCGAACTACAAGCGTAGTGCAAACACCAACCGGTGTTAAAGACATTTGCCTTAGAGTGCCGTTCAACCACTACTTATCAGTACATTCTCATGGCTGTTTTTTCAACCACTAGAGTCATCTGGTCATCAGTTTAATGATGGGGTTCCGCCCCACTTACTGGAAATTCATCCGATCTTGTTTGATATGCGCTCTGAAGATAATGCGTTCTACAGTGATCTTTGGCGTACGCTTGACGCAAGGAGCACCAATTGTCACGTCTACTCTCCTAGTTACTTAGACAGTTCGTTTTTTAAGAAAGTATTATCAACGTTAACAGGATTTTCGACCCTCATTTATTCCAGTGGATGTAATGAAGTGGTAAGCAGTACGGAATTTGTTGTAATGACCCACATGAACTTTCCCCTCATTTTTCTACTCTAAAAAATGCGTGTATTTATGTGTTTGCGGATTCAGGTTGATTACAAGCTCATTTAATTCGCACTAAATTATCCTGTCTGTACTGGGAACAGTCAGTCCTTGCGAAGTTTTCAGCCATCATCCGACTTGAGTCATCGACAGTACCACCCCAGTATCAAATACCGGTGCTTAGCGGCCGTGAGGAACAATATTTTAGTAAGGAGTAGAGAGAAAGCGGAGGAATGCAAAGAGCCTCATGACCCCACAGACAGTAAACAAGAACAAGGTGCTTACACCCCGATTTCTCAACGAAGGCCAGTGGGATTGATCTAACGTCGTCCAGAATGGGCCCAGCATACAGCGACTAAAAGACATTGATAGTCTGGATAGGAAGTGGTTGTATGTCCGCAACTGGAACCGGTCATATTTCTGTGCACTTGCAAGGAGGTGCACGTGGACCCCAACCGGGAATGCTCAATCTCACAGCCCTCAGACTGGCAATATACGCCTTCACCTCGCGCTGCCATTTTCTGGTCTGTCATCCGCGAACCTCCCATCAACAAGATTTGGGAGAAAAACGATGCTTTCTTTGGTAGACGGTGTCCCAATCACCCTGACCTGATGACCTTTATTTTCCGGTCTGGTGAGCGTCATCCAGCATCACGCACCAATTCATTGCAGACACTACATTCAGCTAAAGCTTGCTATGCTGCAAACGCATTGAGGGCGTCTATAGACCCCGGATCAGGGTTGGTACTGAATTCCATAATCGTAACTACAGTTGCGTTGTATCTATGGGCCTTTGGATTCAGTAAAGTTCGTTTCTAACCTCAAAAATGGCGCATTTTCGGGACTGTATCCCGCGCCTTGATAGTGCATGGATTGACTTTGTCACAGCACAGTTGCGGCTTATGTAGCTGCCCAGATAGGAAAACCGGCCAACAAACAAGTTACTTTTCATGAAATGGGACTGAAAATCCTGACGCACTTCTTTGTACTTTAAAGGTGCGAAGCCGATGTTGGTATACAATGAGCAACCGGGCACGCAACTCCTGCATTTTGCCAGTAGTATAAAATTATGACTGACTGATTGATTGATCCGTTTTCATGCATTCACATGCACCTCATCATCGAGGATGGTGGCGTTTACAACAACTTTTATTACGGTCGTTGTCGGATTCATTTTAAACTGAGCTTTATTTTTAACAACACTAGGTTCTTGTATCATCATTATCATCCGGATATCGATTTGATCTTATAGCCCCTCACTTCACTAACCCTACAGACGGCAGTATACTTTCTCTAATTTCACTGCTTTTCCATATATTATTCACCTTTTTTTTGTCGTGACCGAGGAACCAGTCAATGGAATCCGCATCTTGCTGTTCTTGATTATGATAGCATCGTAATTATGTTTATGTTGAGTTTTCATCTCACTGATTTAATGAACATATCTGGAGACATCTTTCCTTTTCCTCATTATATGACAGACTGTCCACTTGCGCAAAATCTACTGCAGTCTTGGTCTCTGATATTCGCTGTTGGGGATTACTCAAGTATAAACCACATCCTAGCGAAGACTGACTGCAGCTTGGAATTAGGATTTGTAGGTCCAAATAGTTCCAAATGGTTTTCAACACAACTTATCCTCCTCCTTAGCGCTGAATGTGGTCATCACACAAATGATCGCAGCCTGACACGACATCACACACCACTTTTAGCGTTGACGGATTATGTGCCGCTGTTTTCAACCGTTCGATGGATGGACAGACTCCTCCATATGGAATTTGAGTAAGATATCGATCAAACAAACATGATTTGGGGTTCGATAGACCCTCTCCTCCATTTTTGACCGTACAAAGTGTGTCACCCATCCGACCTATCTGTGTTCCCAATGGGACGTAGGCCGACATAATGCACCAATATATGGCCGCACACCATGCGGTTGTCAGTTCTTCTGATAAACTGATATGGATGAAATAGACTCTTAGCAGGCTTACTCCGCCATCCTACCCATAACCAATAGAGAGTGATCGGGTTACGTTGTCTGCCAGCAATGTTCAATTACTTGAGCTATCGGGTAGATGTGTGCGCCACAAAATATATCGCTTGGGAACAGTTTAAAAGTGAGTTCTACAGGAATCTTTCTGTGAGTAACGACTCCAGTTTGCAGCACATTCATTCGAAGAATGTCAGCTGGTATTCAGTTGGGTTCACCACTAAGACCAAATTGGTACGTAAATGGGTGTATTTCGCGAATTTCCAGTACAATTTGGTTTCAAGTAGAGCATAAGATTGACGGAAACCCCTAGACTACTGCGCCTATCTGATAAGCCCCAAGAAGAGCAAAACCGGTCGTGGGTTGTCCGAGTGTCTTCAGCAACCTTGTGAGTAGTTTCTCTCAAGGAAACTCCAATTTGATTATCGCTATGAACGTTATCATTGAGTTTCTTTATGTTTCGGATAAGCAACCAAAGCTGTGTGACGCAATCGTCAGCCCCCCTGTAAGTTTTCTGCCTCTGTTTTGGCTTTGTGATTGAGGTCGTTCACGCAAGCTGTGCACCGTTCGTGCTTTCAACTAGTTTTATTATCACCACTATTTATTTTTGGCAGTTATTCGCACGTCCATTCGTGCACTGCACCCATTTGTTCTCATTTCTACTACACGTATGTTGCATGGCCTTTGTGCACTTTCGACCATATTTACACTTGCCCCCGGGAGTTTTTAGAAAACCGAACTGTAATCTTCAGGTCTTGTGCCGGTTAGTTACTTAATGGAGGGTTTAGAGTACGCAGTAATCTCAAAAGACCTGTTCGAATAGAAACCCCAGAAGACAGTCCTTTGCACCCCTTTTTCCTGTGGTGATTACCATATGGTTACTATGTGCGCCTTGTATCTGCGGTCAGCTTTTCATTGCGGTTTGACGGATCCACTCAAAAGTACGCGTTTGAAGGAGACTGTACTTCCAGAAAGGTTTAATGAGGTCCTGGGAAGCACACTGGCACGAAGCCCCTATCCCGGCGGGACTAATTGCGCGGTTCTAGAGTGATCAGTCACATGGTCTCGCCAGCAGTTTCAAGCCGTCTGCTCAAGTCCATGCGGTTGCCGACCGGTTTGCACAGCTGGTTTGAACTGTGTGGTTCTTTTTTTAATTATATGTCTCCTTTCTTTCCACCTCAACGTTGAGTTCGAGACCGCTAACCCAGCCTCTCTGTCTAGCCCTAACTTCTAACTGTCTAACCCTCCATTCCCGGTGTTCATTTACCCTTGTTCGTTCTGCACGTTCACACTCCACTGTACCATTCCCTGACGAAGTACTTTTTATAATGATCCGCTCTTATCTACTTCATTCTCCGTTCTTTTAGACTGATGATGATGCAGGTCCAAATGCCAATTCATGTAATGGATTAGGTGAAGATATCTTCAAATTAGGCTCTCACTTATTCCTCAGTTTTCCACTTATTTTCTGTTGGATGAAGTCAAATACTCATTTTCATATTTGGTTAGGATTAGTACGAGGAATAAAATCACATGGGAAATCAACTGTCTCCTGGATGGATACACTGGCAAGTAAAGATTTATTGTCGATGGCAAGTAACTTTGAAACTCATCGAAGCACTATCCAGGCTGTCTGCCAGTTCCAAAATTGAAGCGTTCCACCAGTAACTTGGTTGTTGCGTTTTTGAGTCTCCCTAGAGATTTGTGGGGTGGATTCTGCCGGTGGTTTCCACTAAGGAGCGAACAGTAGCAGGGTCCTTCGGTCTCGATTTTCTTTATTTAAATCCCTTGTTGTTATGCGATCACTGTTTCCCGAGATTCGTCGGGTAGGTTGTTTCACTTGGTTGATACACCTATCAACCGACTCCATAGTCCTGTAAATTGTGTTTGGGACCGATCTGGCCACTTCTACCTGTTTGATGTTTGCGGACGATTGCTGCCCGCCATGTAATTCATGCTTATTATTGATTGCGTAAGGGAGCGATAACGCAAACTTAGACAGTCTCTGCGCATCGCCGGGCACGTCATCTTAGGTAACCTATGTGTACTCACGTAGTTAGAGTTCGATAAGGTTTCCAGTGAGCCACAAAACTTTTTTCCAAAGGTACTTGTATTCATTTTCTGATTTCATCTGTTATTTCCAATCGGTGGCGTCCCAGGGATCCTTTAGCCCGGTGCATACGCCTTCCTCAAGAGGTGAACTTCTTATCGAAGTTCATGCCCAGCTACAAACAGGTATGCCCGATGATCCCCAAACCCGACAAGCATATCTGGTTTGTTTACTTGTTTTGTGACTTAACATTAAGGAGTCGATCATCTCTTGTTGCGCAGGCATAGCCCGCGATGTCCAACACTAAAATCAATGTGTATGGTGATAACGGAATAGACATTGTGATCATTTTCGAGATAAAACCGCACAACACGCCATTCGTCCATATTGGGACTCATTACCTCAACGCTGAATGCTCGGTTATGTGACTTATCGGCTGAATCTGTACACTGTTGAATGTAATCCCGGATTGGTGCCACTGAATGGATTTGTTTTTTTATGCTTGCACAGACTAGTTATTGACTTTGCCAGGTAACGGTTTTTTATATCAGGAACATCTCTCCTGTACCTATTATCTGTTTTGTCGCCGCATCACTTAACTACGCCTCCACGACCTTTCATGCAGTTTCTCAAGACACTTAAGTGCACGCCTGCATGCACACGACCGAGGATAACTTTTACGTTGTTCCTCTTGCTTATTCGCACACAATGAGCGATCCCCATCTCATCCAACACTCCAAAACAGAATCCATAGTAGAGATCCAACACCCTTTCATACGTCCGTTTTTTCTCGCCGATTCCCCCTACTAAGCAATATCTCTCTGTATTTGTATCCATTCATTGCTTTCTCACCACATGTAGTTATGACTTTGTTGTTTTACTTTCCACAGATTTTGATGGTCCGTTGTCTCTACCAGCTTCCCCAAGTAGAAAGCCTCAGACTAACAGATCGAACCACCCTTTGAGAGAGGTATCCCGGTCTCTGAGTTTGTCTGTTGACACTTCATCACGTCAGCCGTCTAATCATATTCCTGCTTTTCAATCCGACATGGAGCCACAACATTTTGACAATGAGACAAGCTTGGACCGTTGCACGTCCGCCTCCTCAGTCACACTCCCTGAAAAAGACAAGTGGCGGTATACTCCCTCTAGATCAGCTAGTGTTTCTGCTGATTCCAATAGGGGAATTGTGGTTGTTTGCCCGGGACCAATGCAGCGCTTGCGTAACACTGGATCCCTGGATTGTCTCTCTCGCCATTCGAGACACGATCTGATGGAATCAGATTTGAAAAGACTTCGACAAATACCCTCATTCTTGCCACTCCGCGGTTCCTCGGCCAGTCTGTCTAGCCCCACGTCAGAAATGTCTGAAGTACTTGCCGGCAAACGCTATGTCCCGCCTCTAAAATCAATTGATGTATCCAAGGTATAATTTTCTTTATTCCTGTGTTCTTTCAGGTGTCTTGCTGCTCATCACACCTTTAATGTAATGCAAGAATTTTTGTCCTTGAATTTTAGGGTTGTGTTTGGATTTGCTGTAACCGGTCGATGATGACACTTTAGGTATCGCCCTACTACATTTTCCAAATTTTTCGAACTTTTCATCTCGGCAGCTCAAGTTATCCAGAGGTTCTAGCTCTACTGTGAACCATAAACCAGTCAAAAGCGTTGTTCAATGGGCGACTTATCGATGTGATGCAGTCAACGTCGTAAACACTAGCCTCTCAAACCCCCTGCACCTCTTTTAGCATTTGAGCTAGGATCATCCCCCCATGTTACTAAACTCGAAATGTTCATTTCAACGTGAGGATTATTTTGGCATTCATTCACGTCTTCGTTGCTCGATGTGGCATTTGCTTCAACCGTATTGTAAAACTGAATCAATCAATCTTGGAGAAACTTGAACCTGTGAACCCGTGACCTTCACACTTTAGAAGCTTTGAGCCACCCACTCTAAGTGAGATCCTCTGGTTATGAGGAATTTTTCTAGATGGTATAGAATTACGATTTTGTTTACCAGCATCCCCGCTTTTGTCATCAATGTCAGTGTTTGTATGTCTTGTTCAACCGGTTCTGTTCACTAATGCTCGTGATGCGTAACCCGTGAAAGATGCCAACTCCATTTCCTGTTATTTAAACACCAGTGAGCTTTGAAATGTTTCTCAAGTCTCCGGCCGAATCAGGCAAACAGTTTTCACCTCTCAACCGTGGTTCACGAAACACACCGTGGATCATTAGTAACGAGAGGAATAGAGTACAATAACTGCCTCGGGTTTTACAGTATTAACCATATTACCCCTATTTAGCCAGTCATCAACACCGGAGTTCACCGCTTAAGATGTAGAACGCAATAATCAGTATTCAGCCGTAACGCCCTTTTGGTGCCTAGCTTCCACGCCACCCAAAGGAATCACGAGGGCTGAGATACTGACAGGTTACCACCCAAGCCTAGACAAGAGCAGTCGAGATGCCAGGGTTGAGTTCGAACCATGGACCTTCCGGTCAGTAAGTTTGCGAGTTAACCGCTGAGCTATATTGAGCGTAGTCTTTGTTGAAGCACAAAAATGAGAGCTACAGGAAAAGATATTTCAGGTCGCCCCAGTGGTAGTCAGCAAAACCTCGACTGTCCAGTGAAATTCGCTTGAGTGTTAGCGTTAACCCGAGTTCGGTTTAATTCCTCTCAGCAGAATCGGTATTATTGTTTGAGTCGATAGAACCTACTTGTGCTCACACAAGCTCACAAAGCACACCGGTACGTTACTATTACGTTCGATTGCTGGTGCATACCACCACACACCACATGCAACAATGACGAAGCCACGTAATTTGACTGAACGAAACATTCTGACTTGCATAGGCTACTGACCATGTCAACTGAAGTTGTGACGAGTACACTTCACCTGCTGTGATGAACGTTGGTACTTTCATGCATCTCGAAGATTCGAAATGGTGGGTTGAAAATGAGTTTGGTCCAGCTTTTTCTCACCCGTGATTAAAATTTGAAGAGCAGTGTGTGTTCATCGGTGGAGCTGTGAGGGAAAGGACAAAAGGGTATAGTGTAGTAGGGATATGTTACACGGGGGTGGGACGGTAACAGCATGGGAGCAAAACTCCAGGCTGTCAAGAGGCGTAGTTCAAAACTAACTGCAGTAATCAGCTTGTAGAGAAGCCATCACGGAGAAAACGGCTGATAGATCCTTCTTGGCCTTCCTTCAGGGAAGAGAGAGGTTTATTGGTGAGGAAGACTTCCATAGACTCCACGGAAACGGTGTATCCTGAGGGTGTCTGCGGTGACACTATACGCCTTTTTCGGATCAGCAACTAGATAGTTGTTGGCATCACTAGAGTAAACACGTTTATGGATCAACTCTGCAATCGAAGTGAAAGTGTGCACCCACCTCTTGGAACAATTTTCAAACAGGCGAGCTTGGGCGAATTATCTGTAAATTTTAAAAATCCTCAGGTTTCAGGAAATTTTGAAAACCTAACTAGAATGCGACGTGAATAATATGGAAGAGGGTTGCTGTTGCAGTCAACTGTCCGTGTTTGATAACTCTTAAAAGCTTCTATTCTCAGTAAAAGTTAAACTCAGTGTATCGCAGTTATCGTCGGTTCAGAAAGGCAGGAACGATGCCACAGATGCAGAGATGTCTCGCTGTTCATCACAACGCTTCCGGCTTGGTCTTCGAAGAAATTGCAAATCCCAACACTAAGTATTTCCATTAAGCTGTACAATTGGACTGACTATAGTCAGTTGCGTAGCTTCCAGGATATTCGGAGAATGCGGACATTCCAGGTTGGAATAACTGCTTTCAACGTAACCGTAACCGTGGCCCAAGACGTGCAGAATCAACTGTTCCAAATAACTCGTGTTACCGCTTGATGTGGTGGATATACTTATATCAGAAAGCAGTATATTTCCAGTTTGATGGTCTCAAGACTTAGGGGCGAGAGACACCTCCATCGTCCTTGGAATTCCAGAGCAAGGCTTCGGCCCAGTATCGTCAGAGGGTTAGCGGTGATCACGGTAAAGCCAGTTACCCCACCCATAGACGCCCAAACACAAGTTATGGTAACCCAAAGTATGCAAAAAGTGGTATCAGAGTTGATGGAAATACCACTTAGAATGCGATTTTCAGCTACTTTCGTAGAAAATTTCGAAGAAATCGTCCTGCCTCCCTTTCAGATATCCAGTCCTTAATTTTGAACGGGATGAAGGCGTGTGCAAAAAACGTGCAATCGATCGCGTTCGATTTTTTTGTGGAATTATGTTCAATCTCTGTGGAAATGTTTTCAAGTCGGTTTGAATAAGTTCATTTTTTCATCACCCTCAATGTGTGTCCATCCAATTTTTCGAACTTTACATAAAACGTCCTGTTGGTGCTAGTCACTTCTCCGATGGGTAACTCGCAGTCGTTTGACTTCTCGTACTCCTGACTTTTCCTCGTCCTATCTGACTGAGCACATCCCAGTTTTGTTTCTTGTCTACCTAGTTGAGATCGCTGGTCGACAACTATGAACAATGTATCCGGCGCCGTACGGAGGAAGTGTACCAGACACAAACGCGAATAATCGGGCTTCAAAACAAGGTGCACCTTTTTTCGTGCTTGTCTATCGCTTCTTTATTTTATAACCCTGATTGTCGTTCCTGGTCGACGCAATTTGATGTTGGTAAATATGGCGCCTCCTTTCCTAAAAGGTGACATTTCGGTATCTCCTCAAATTGTCATGCCTTTTAGCGTTTTACTACTTGTTCGTGTACCCCAAAGCTTCAGCAAGTTCAAAAGAGCTCGTATGCGTTGAAGAGAAGGTTATCAACTAGTGATAGGTCATTTCCGAAGTGAGTTTAAGCGCTGTGGTTGTTTAAAAATTCGATAATTTGCACATTACCTGCCGAGCGAATGGCCAATAATGACACGGATTTGTCTGAAAACGAGATTATCCATATTATACAAACATAAGGAAACAATGGATATCCAGCAGGTCTAATCGAACATACGCTTCAGATAGAGCAGTCCGACCGAAAGCATATAGTGTGTGTTCTCCAGTCTCAACATCTGCACCACTTTCCAGACAGGCAACACACTGCAGAGGCAACTGCTTCGCACGGAAGGCCCACTTAGTTTCGATGGCCATATCAGCTGTCTTCAAGATTGATTTACCGGTTGTGACTATGATTACACTGGGAAAACCAGCAGACAATTGAAGGTACGACTTAAAGAACACAAACGACACTCTCAAGCCGCTCCGAAAGACGCGAGCCAATTAAACAAACTGGAGCGTGACACAGCAGTCTCAGCCGAGAACCGTTTAGTCAACTCTGATAACTCGTATAAATTGCAGAAAAATCTAAGTATATACAGAGGTGCGACACTGAATGTGGCTATTTGCATGACGACTTCGTGCTTTAACAGATCTGATAGTGTTGAGTGGCCTGCTGTTGGGCCCAGCCCAATTCACCTCACAAATGCTACTCAGGCTCAGTATGGCGCACGTGACACGACAACTCAGTCCCATGGTCAGGTGCGAAACATGCACACAGTATAGCGTACACACAGGCGCGTACACAGAGAGGGGACGTGTACAACTTTCACATCAATCACAGCACATACACAGTATGGTAACCAGTCTCTGGGTAGCCATATTGGTTTTGCCTTAATTTCAATCACTTGTTCTTTGACAAAAACCACCGTCGACGGTTGAAACGTCAGACAGTTTCGTTTATTACATCCTTTGTGTAGTTGTCAGCACTTTCATTATGTTATTAAATATTGTTGACTTCATTGGTCGCTGATCGGTGCGCACTGATGAGGTCTCCTCGTATGGTGACGAAACGTTTGCGAGTGAATTGCCAAGCTCGGCGAACAGATCAACAGCCCCTGATTGGTTTTTACCAGTAAACTCACCCGAGCTACCAATATTTTAACAAATTGTTCATTTCAGTATTATGGTGTGATCGGAAATAAATTCTGCGGTTAACAATAACCCAAAGGTGGTTTTCTGCGTTAGACGCTACTGCCGTGCATTTTGTGTAGCTATTTGCTACTGCAAGATGTGATATCACGTGGTATGTCAACGTTTAGTGTTTTTATGGTGTATTATTTATTTTCCAGGTCGATTATGAGGTCCAGCGACTATTAAGCTATTTGAAGGCTCGTGAAAAGGGAATCATCCCCAGTCCACTGAGGCACTCGAAACAGTCTGCAAGTTCGGGCTCGCCAACCAGCCTCCGGACAGTAAAGCTAGCAGGCAGACAACAGATGGATTCGGTGGTTCTACAGACCAGTCAAGTCTCTGGTTTGATTGATCAATGCACCTCAGTAATTGACAACCTGTGTATTGCACTTGAGCAGCTCAACCAATCCCTTCCCGAATCAAAACGACTGGAGTCTCTGAAGATTTCCTTACCGAAACGATAGCACACTTTGTGGCTGTTTGGTATATTTCTTTTATTACTTGGGTGAATCCATTTTTTGTATTTTCCGCAACGATTACATGTTCACTCCAGCGCCGAAACCCAAAAAACAATCCAACGATTGACAGTTTTTCATACTTTTACCGGGCTTCAATAGCAGAGGATTACACTCTTCATTTTTTTCTCCCGACCATTATTGGAGTGGTCATGGTGAGGGGCACTGTAAGGAACGAGCTCGCCTTTTCAGTGCACTCTAGGCAATACGAGTGAAGGCGTGCGCGAGAATGAATCGGTCGCTACAAGCACATTGTACTCTCCGGGAAACGGACCACAGTAATCCTCATGAATGCGCTGGCGTGTTTCGCATGATAATGATGAAACTAGCCAGTTGTATGGCTTAAAATTTAACTTACCCAAGTAATTTTCCACAGGTCTGGTCATGTTTCCGTGGAATTGTGGCCGCTACTATATTACTTAAGCCAATGATTTCGTCCTATCGTCTCCAGAGCGATTAGAATGCAAGTCTGCTGAGGAGGGTGATGGTGTAAGGAGGAAACCCTTCGCTGCAGAGTTCTTTATTAGAAAACGCCAACTAAACGGTTACAGACTATTGGACAGGAAGGTTAAACTCTCATTTGCATGTTGTTTTTAAAAAACGGAATATCCATCTTCTTCTCGAACGCGTCTTCTTGAACTCTTCTGGATATTCATTGACTATCGCACAATTGCAAGCAAAAACTGTAAAGTAGTTCCACAAATTCCGTAATAAATCCCACCTTCCATTAGATCAAGACGAAGTTACGAGAACACACATACTACCCGCATGCGTCATCAGTAGTACCCACCGTTACAATGGTAGTGTCGCAACGCACTCACTGAAATATAGAGGACCATCCGGGAGGCCTAAAGATTCACGTTTCAGATGAATGTGGCAAGTTAATTTATTCTGTATGAGGCCAATCATCGACGCTATGACAAACAAGGGTGACTACCAGTCTGATACGCCTATTTACGTAGTTGTAGTGGTTCGTTGTTCGGAGACCTACGGCCGCACCGATGCGAGATGTTACGTTATATCCACGCTTCAATTTTGAGTTCGGGTATTGGTCCGTCCGAGTAGTTCATTGTGTAAACTTGGTGCGCATGGCGGGATATCTTCATTGTTGAAATGGAGCCGTCGAACGTGAGTTTAGCCTCTCGTCAAGTATTCGGTTATTTTAAAAAGATTTTAGATTCGATACCTGAACAAAGCTGAGCCTTACGCACTTGCAGAAAATCTTACCCTTCTTGGTTTACTTGTTCTGTATTATGAGGAGTCAGGACCATAATTTCGATGCATTTCAAACAAACCAACTTTGTTACACCTGAGCGATCTGTTCACTTACCCATTCGAAAAACCCATCTGTTCATGATTCGGTCTTGAACCTTCAAACCCAAGCATCGAAGCGTGATTGAGCTCCTCACCTTGCAGACCGCCCACGCGACTGCTTAGTGCGGTTCAATTGAGCAACGAGAGAGGATGCTTGTGCAAACGATTCAAACTCTTGAGTGTGTTCGCAATGTACTTATGTAGTCGCATCACATCTGCAACTTATACTAGAGAATCGGTTTTCTCATCACTCGTTTGGACATTCGTCCTCCTGTCATGGCTCAATTATTCTGGCGAATCCATACCAAAAGTGACAGGCACTGGACTCGAGCTTCACTCTTATTAGAGTTCATCAACAGTGCACTTCCTTAGCCGTGCCGGACATCTGGCATGCAATGCGAATGTGTTCCCACCACTACTCCAGCGCACGTTGGACGCATCTGAATTTTCACGTCTAAACAGGCGGACGTGTTCACGTTTGAGCGACGTGATTGGTTTACCTGACTCCTGGAACAACGACCCAGTAACTTTCCTGGTTTTGTCGATCGATTGACCCGCCTGTCAGGACTTCCCAGTTAGGTGGCTGCACGCACACTTGAAGCCTGCTGGGTTCCGCTAACCATTTCAATGTTGACTGGAATTCTAATCATTAGCTGATTCGCAAATGACAAACCTGTATTTTAACGACTCGGTCCACTTTGTTTCGTTTCCAAACGAATAACCCGAAGAACATGCCCGCTGTAGCTAGAACCTCCTAGATTGTGTTGTCCTAACAAGTGGGCGAAATGCTTATGTAGTGGTGAAACGGGTGACATAAACGACACTTGTAGATGAAGTAGGGAGTATGGTTTGAAAGAAAACGGATGCTTTGACGTTGAACTCTTGGCTGATGGCACTTCCAAACACACATCTGCAGTTTTGACCAGAAAATATCCCTTACCAGTTATTGACCAAATGGCTGTCAACCTGTTTGCAGACGTTTCATGTCCAACCGAGGAGACCTCAGTGGGTATTTGGATGTATACTCCCTCATCACCCACCTGCGTTTATTTTGTTTCAGAGATTATCTGTTTCCTCAATGTGATTGGGTCCCTTGTGGCTTACGTAGCGTCGTAGCCTACATTCTTCATGTTCCATTGGTGCATCAGCTAACTTCTTTCCGGGAGTTTTCGTCCCCGCTCCGATAGTTTGGTTTTCAGCTTGCACTGCGCATTTGCTTGCCTTCGCCGAATTTGGCCGGCCATTCTGACACTTTCCAACTTCCTTCGATTTGATTTATCCGTTCCTAAGTCAACTGACTCACCAACAATGAGAGGATTCAAAGGAATCACAGTCCCGTGCATCAGGCATATTTCTGAATTGGCTGCGAGATTTTTGAGACTGTATACTATAAAGATGGTCTACAAAAACCTGCGAACAACACTACCAAACCCAAAAGGAAAATTCAGCGCACCAAGGGAGTTCAGTGTCCGGTGTAACATTCGACTCAAAAACTCCACACGGCATCATGTGGAGCTTCTTTTCAGGCTACAGGAACACTGGCTGGCTGATCAAAAACGGTTAGTTTTCGCTCACCTCCATGGGCGGAAATCAAGGAGGACTCGAACTCGACCGGCCCACCTTTGACGCACTGGTCTAACCATGAACAAATAAGGAAAGTGAATTCACTGAATCGTGGTGCTGCACCGGGGAAACTGTCAACAGATATGTGGAAAATAGCTCAATTTATCAAATACAGAGGATTAAAGAACCCTCTAACCACAAGGATGAGTACTGTGCAACAAACCAGCGGACAAACGAATAGAAGAATTAGGTGAATCCAAATCTGAACATCAGTCCATTTATTTGGAGTATACTACAAACCGGTAAGCCAGAGGACCAAACTGAACAACGGATGAAGAAAGATTCAACTGGGACATTAATCGATGAAATGCAGTGGAATCGCCTGTTGTCAAATATTAGGGTGCAACTCAGAGAATTCGGACCACAACGCAATGCCAATCGAGGACGATAGAGAAGACTACTGGAAATAGAGAGTGCCAGAATAACTAATCACCTTCAAGGGGGACAGATAGCAACGCAACACGAATCCAAGACGGGTCAATCAGAACAGGAGTCAAAACGCCAGAAATAAGTTATTCAATCGAATGCGGGGAACGTGTGCCACATAGCACGAGTACTCTATGCCGTTGTAAGCTATCCCGTGTCAGGTAAGCCATGAAGTGCCGAGAATTAAAAGCTGCATGTCTAACTTCTAAGTTAACCTGGCACCAAAAAACTTAGTTGGTAATACGCCGCCTGAGTGTATTTAAAGCGTTTACGCAATCACATGCTCATTTGATATTTGGGTTAGTACACACACACAAACTGGTCCATTTCTACTGCAACTGATGGATAGACCCGTTTGGAACATAATGTCTGTTCGATGGATTGTTCCAAAGCATCTGTGCTATGGCATTGAACAGATAGATAAAGGAATTCGTAGTGGCCGGAATAAGCTGAACGGAAATGGATAAAACTTCAGTGTCACACAGTGTCAGGCTCAAGGCATCTCGCTTATGCTGTTTTTGAACGATTGAGGCAACGTAGCTCACACTCGCTATTATTATATGTTTTCCGCAGAAAGATTCTTCCTGCAAAACCGTGGCATTTCGTAAGAAACAATGGTTTGTTGTTTCTTCCAGCGACGTAACCTGGCAAGCAAAGCGAGCACCATAAAAAACAAAAACTACACGTATTATTTAAACAGCTGTTAAAGGTACATGAGAACGGGTTTACAGGCAGAAATGCTGTAAGAAATAACTGTGATTGGTGAATTACAGTCGAGTTCATTAGCTAAACCTGTATGCGTCAGCGGTCTGAAAGGACACAGTGCATATAACTGGAGAGGGTAATTTAGGCCCAACAAGTATAGTGTAAGGTGGCTTTTAATTCGAAAATTGCAAAAAACAACCTAATTGCCTACAGATTCAGTTGGATTGTTAGTGCACATTGAGAAACCGGAAGTGTGACACTGAGAAACTATGACAAGCATTTGTAAAATATTTGGAATTATCACACTCGTTATAGTTTGAATTTGCCGAGGGCACCTTCTGTGGCTCATCGGGTACTGCTTGCTGCCGCAAAAGTACTATAAAACTGTCGTTACTGAGTTGGCGGAGATGGTGTGATTGTCCCTACCCCAGCGATTTTGCGGCTTGTTTAGTTTTTAAACACATTTATGCGTGCGCAAGATCACAGGAGCAACCCAAGTCAGCGGTCTGCGTCAAAAGTCATTCGCTAACCTTGTTCTCTGTGACACCAGATATTAGCTGCTGAATCCCTAACCTTCTATTGTGCAACCGACTTATAATCACACGGGCGCAGCACACAATTCGTGAGTAAACTGTTCAATGTTTTACCAAGAGACTGAGGCAGTTAAAAAGCAGTCCCACACCCCATTTTTATCAAACATCGACCAGACCTTTGAGATCAAACTTAGGCGGGAAGTACTTACTCGGATGAAATCTTCTTGTAGTCCACCGTTCGGGACCTTGTGAGGAATTTATTTGCCTTTTTATTTTTCTATATTCTAGTTCACAAAAACTTTGGAATCTAATCAATAGCCCCGTTTTGTGTTTCGATTAAATACGGCTGCTGCCAACTTAAAAGTGACAAATACAATATTCATTCCACCGACAAATATTCAGCCGATATTTACCTGCATTTGATATGCCGTGAGATTAACCTTCTTTGTTTAGCTATTACGCATTTTAGTCTGTTAGACCACGTTCCCAAACCTATCGGGACTTCGTTAATAATTGCAAATGTTTTAAAAAATTTCAGAAATGACGACCATGAAAACTCCACACTTTACTGTCTGCTTCTCCGGATTTTTGTTTGTTCACTTTCTGGTCGGAATAGCAATAATTTATCGCACCAGTGTAAACTTTTCTCCACATGGTATTTCGCAATTTTTATAATCACTGTAATCAAACAACAATTGTGGTCCATTATTATGACGAAGTTACTTGTACCAGTGCACATAATCTACAGAAACAGTGGAAAGATGTATGATTTGAAATATGAAGTAACTTGGTTGTAATATATGAAAAATCATCGGCTGCAGGATAGACTGTCAGAGTGGCTGAATGCGAGTTTCAGTCAAGCAGCAAACATTCCAACGATTTCGCATGTATTTTTTTTAAATACCGTATGCACGCAATAATATGCATACATTACTCTCAGCATCCTAGTTCATGGAAGTGGATCAAACGCTGAGTGGTGTGTAGGATAGAGAGACTAATATTGAGTGAGGAGGGGATTTAGAAATGCCAAGAGCAGCTATCAAGAAGTTGAAAAGTGCAGACTCTGACGCAAGGGGTACTTTCCTCAACAAAAAACCCTATTTGTCATGATAGGATGTAGCCCGATGCGCCCAAGAATTTAGTCGAATGGTAGAAGAATTTACGCTCAAATCATTTTAGGAGGTCTTTGGGGAATTCGGAAATATAAATGTTAGTGGAAGGAAGTGCAAAATCAATAGAGAAATCTATTGAAGCGCACCGATAAATCAGACCAGCAAGAGACATGCTTAGCCCAACGCCTTTTAACCGTGAGACATCCAACCCCAATAACCAGTAATTTCATCGTAGCACTGTGCTTGACATTGGAAACCGATACCTATAAACTGGGTTTTCTGTGTGTCTTACCTCGATTTAGGAGGGATTTTATCATGGTGAAACGAATTTGGGAGTCGATTCCAACGTTTCTAACAGCCCAAAACTAGCGAGCTTGGAACAATGGTATACAAAAGTGCTTGGCCTGAGAACCCTGGTCACCTGACACAAAGCCTGAATAAAAAATTAGAGAGGACCTCAATGTGTTGGTCCTATACTTCTGGGACTTTCAGGCCATTCAGGATAACCTTTTCGCAGAAGCCTTCACAATGGCAAAAATAGCGTTGAATAAAATAACGGAAAGAATACCGGAGTTATAATAGTAGAGGCAGAAAGAATCCACGTCAGACAGAACAACGCATACAGTTAGCGCAGTAATATTAGCCTGTGGTGTATCAGCCAGTTGAATACCAAGCTGAGCTGTTGACTGCCGTTATGGCTTAAGGCAGGGAGAATGTTTAAAACATGACCCACATTTAGAGTTATTAATGTTAGTTAATAGTGCTAAGTTAACCACTTTGGCTTACTTTTGGGTGCTTATCGGATGGGCGTTAAAGTTTCTAATCATGGGAGATAAATTTAGCTACAGAGGATATTTTCATGAGCAACAGTAGGTTTTTTTTGAAGATGCTCCGCAGGTCGTGGCTGCACTCGGAGGGGATAAGATTGAGTTTACCACCACGCTTGTGCTTTTCATGGGTATCACATTTAAGCGGTATATGGGCCCTGTCTTCTGCCGAGCCAGTCAGAAATGTTTCGTTATTACGACTAAGAAATGTAGAATCGTGGGTGAATGCTATGCAGATTATTTCTCGAGATGATTAATTATTGTGCTTGGTCTTCAGCAGAGGTTTGCTGTTCTGCGCGACAAAAAATATAGCAACTTCTTGTCTGCTTTTTTCACGTTACAAACATTAGGTTGCTCATGGTAGCTCAGATGCCCCCTAACTCGTTATTTGCTTGAAAATGTCGAAATGCTTCATGTTTAGTTATGGACCGTGCAGCATATGCTTTTGGGCCGTTGTCCATGATAATGTTAAGCAGTGGCAGTGCCTACCCGATATCCCAGAAACTGCCGCGAAGTTGCTCTTAAATCGCCCGAATAGGTGCGTATATTACACGCTGCCTGCCCCCTGTTGGGACAGTGACCAAACACTTATTTGGCCCAGAACTAGCACTGTAAGAATTGTGGAATGATATTTCCCTCCCCGCAAGTACCTTGTTGTGTCGCAGTTGTTTACTCTCGAAGCAGCATTTGGGCAACCAGGCATGCAGTAATTCGCAACCTGATATTTAACTCGGTCGTTTTTCCTCAAAGCTGGGTATGCTCACCGCCGGGTCAGTAACACAAAGGTCGGCAATGGAAATCAAGTTGCAAATGACGTATTACCAGCGGGTAGCACTCGATGTGGCCGCTGGCTCGCTCCACTGATGTGACATCTTCACACTGGAGCACGCAATTTTGAATGGTAGGCCAAATTACGTTGGGTACTCATGCTTTTAGAAGCTTAGGAGCAAAGTTCGCAGCACGAAATTTTTTTCACAGAAGAGCGGCGTCTCGACACCCACATACGGATGTCCTTGACGCCTTATTTATCTGGATTACATTTTTTCGTTCCAGTTAAAATTACTGTGATGAAGAATTTGGCATACCCATGATAAACAGACGGTAGTACAGCGTGGTAAACCCGTCGACTGGCCACTGGATACCGCTTTCAAGAACGGTGGTAACAGGTAGCCTTTTATCCCCTTAACTTTCACGAGAATCATTGAACTTGTAATTTATCAACTGAAAGTGGTCTTATATTACAAGGCAGACAAATATGATTGCGGGGACCTCAGGAAACGGAAGGTATCTAGCGCTGCACCAACCCATCCTCAGGCTACATTAGCTTTAGCCGGTTTTTTCACTATGAATCCTCATAACATGTGGTATTTCCTGTGTATCTTGAGCTAAATTATCGGCCACAGTAAGTTAATTCCTGACAAATAAGGTCCAGTGATTTTGTGGGCTGTGTCCGCTGTGCCGATTGCTAGTCTTTGAATTCAGCATAAACTGATTATATTGCGTGAAGGACATGGAAGGTTTTGGGCTTGACGTCTCATCTTCGAATCAATCCAGCCATTTCAAAAGCCAAAGAGCATTCGTTCTGGAGCACTATACAGTGGTAACAGAACATATAACTTCTACTCCTCATTGATTCACCTATACGTTATCGTTTATTTTTTAAGAGCATGGTCACAAACATATAGAATGAATGCAAGTGATTGATGTGGGAGGGTCCCAGAAGAATATTGGAAGTCGTACCACCAAAGGTTTCAGTCAGACAAAATGAATCCCAACGTTTGTAAGAATGTTCGGTTTATTATTAGAGTAAAGCTTACTTTGCACTTCAGTATTCCGCCGATTCATTGATGTTAGGGGGTAGAAAAACCAGTGTTTGGCTGCTTTCTGAGCTTAATTTTTATCATGTTAGGCCTACCTTTAGTAAGGTACTTTTGGCTCTCTGCGCAATTCGCGGTTAGTTCCTCAAGAATCATCCTCCAAATTTCAGGTCATATAAAACACCTAACTGGACCACTGGTGCTCGTTTATCAATGCTGAAGTTGTCCATAAAGACGACGATTTCAGAAGGTTTCGGAGAGAAGCCAGCTGGGTGTTGACTGGTCGTAAACAGTTATGTTTTAGATTTCTCCTCTGGTAGGTTGCAGTAAAACCTCGTTATTGTCATTAGCCCCAGGGCCTCAACTCCTCCTTCCCTTCATTTTTCTCCTAAAAACTATTCATTGGGTTGTGACAACGGACTGTTTGACAGTTAACACAGACTTTGTGAAGCAGTTGAGCGATTTCCCTGAGTTTTGTCAGCCAAAACACACATAAGGTGAGGCATGTGGGGCAAATCTATCACCCGTGTGTTCAACCATTTACAGCTCCAGGGTGTTTTTGCCTTGATTTATGATTGATTACACTTCTTCTGTTCTTCATCAACATGACATCTTCGAGACCACGATTCACCTTGGTTTCTGCAAACACTGTTGACGTTACCTCACATGAGATTGCGCTAACTAATTTGTTGTTCACTAACTTATACTACTTAACAAAGCAAAAAAGTAAGTGCAGGTTCGCCCAGACTCTCTCTCCCGGGTTACTTTAATCAAATTCGGAACCCTGGACTTGCGTGTTCGATGTCAATGATGGGCAGATATTATTGCATGAGAAAGGTTCTTGGCCTCTTGCAAGTGAGATCGACGGACACAGAAATGGCTTCCTGGCCAACGGTTGGCAGTCTTAATCTACGGCTTCGACTCTATTACCATGGCTTGAATCAGTAAAGGGTGTGTTTTGTACCTTTCTTTTGCTTTCATTATAACGTTACGTATTTCATCAATTTCATAAACGATTTTTGTTTGAATACGCAAAACCACAAAAATGCGCATTTGTACAAATTACATACAATACAGGCGTGGTCGCATTCTCCGATTTTCTCTTTTCATTTCACTCGCGCTTACAGCGGTTATTCGCGAGCTTCATGTGCTAACTCTGGTATCAAAACATTTCAGACTGTCTTTGGAGTTTATTGTATATGAGAGCTTCCCGGAAAGAAGACCCCTGGACCTCCACGACCGGATTATTATTTATTCACTGACCTGGGCCAACGACGAACTATTTTAAAAAGAACAATTCTTAGTGAGTCTGTTCCATTCGACCCTTTTTATTATTGTGTACTCAATTCAGAGTAATTGTATTTATTTCTTTGCCACACACTCTTCCTAAAGTAGCTTTTTTGGGTACCCAGACCACTACAAGGGCCACGACAATGCTAACGTAAATGGAAAGCAACGCAAACCCGTTGTTTCCATATTGGTTTGCTGCTTTAGATAGGGAAGATGGGAACCTATGCTTATTGCACCGTACCCAACCAGTTTTGTACGTGTTGTTTGCTGATCGTACGAAACATTCTCCATTTGCGAAGAAATACTACGCTAATAAAAAAATAGGCGAAGATGAGAGCTACTGGATTTCTCAGTGGCAGAGGTAGCTAAGCGTGGCAAATATTCGCTAATGTCAAGAAAACCTACCTCAACCGTCTCTTAATCCTCTCATCCGAAAATGAGTTTCGTTTGAAAAACAACACCCTCCTCAAGCAATTAGTTGTTGGCATCGCCTGTGGCTGCGAAAATAGATCCATTTGCGCGCAGCCTGGTGTTCCAATCAAAATGAAGAAATCAGTCCTGTGCTGCGCCCTGACAAACTTAAATGACACATATGTTTTCTTGGCATTCAGGATCTGGTTATTAATTCTCTTTATTTTTCAGCCGTCATATGGATTGACAGGTGTGTCAGCTGAATAGGGGCCCAAGCAGTGATTGGCAGCTCTCTAGAATGTTTGCATCACATATGTATTTTGATGAACATGATTGATGCTCTGTTCATTGCTCTATTCATTGTTATATTGTTTTAATATGCCAAGTGCTGTATACACACATCAATTTGAATACATACGTGCTACTTGTTACGCCGTGCTGAATTCTGGATTTCCAGTTCTTTTGGTTATACCGATATAAGTGCTGAACTCAGTTATCACATGTGACAAGTTGCTTACTAATACATTCTCCTTACATTCGTATTACATTCTTATTTATATAATAATCATAAGTTTATTTCCCAGCTTCTAAAGTACATAACAAGTGAGGAATGGTCCGGTCATCACAATTTGGACGGGACTAGCAACAACAACGTAACGGAGGGAGCGCAAAACCAAGAGGTCCTGTCCGTCACGTGAAAAAAGTAAGTTTCGGAAAACAAAAACCGGGACATTGAGGCAGGAGAGGTTCCAGTATGTCAGCGATATAGATGGATGCTTTGAGCTAAAACTGAAATTCGTTGCTGACTCGGGATGACCTTGGACAGTTCAGTTGATTGACAGGGTCACGAAAAGCATGAGCAGGGATGGTACGGTGAAGAAATTCGCGGTATGGATTGGCGGCAGCTTGTATCTTGTATATTGTACGTAGAACCTGGATGGGCTCACTGGTTTCGCCGTGTAGAGGGGTACAGGGTAAAAGTCCTTTTCGCAAGTGAAGTTGGCCTAATGAGTAGGAACAAACGAGCAACGTAAAGAAAACCGGCGAAGTGTTGGAAGGGGCAAACTGAAGATGCAGCGGAACACCAAGGTGATTAATTTCATGTAAGTGTTCAGCGCAATATAACAAACTCGTTTCAGAGGTGGTTGTGACCAGGTAAGTTGTTTTACTTAGGTGCAAGTAAATGTCCGCGGAGATGAGAGGGGATAATCGAGAGTATGAAGAGAAAAGTTGAGGATATGCAGTCAGATTGGGCGTGGCAATGCTGTGTCAACATTCCACTGACAAACTTCGGTCTCTGGACAGCTCCTTAGCGGACGTCATGGCTGAGGTCCTGGAACAAAGAATGTGCACTTCTGGGGCCAGCGTGATTTAACCAGCTAAGGGGGCAAAGCGGGTAAGCTCGAGTTGCTGTAGAATCTCAGGTCCTTTCGGTTCAGCTGGAGATCCATGCAGATGTAAAGCGGGGGCCAGGTGGGCTGGATAAACACCTGACAGTTTTTCTCAGCGGCTATTACCGATGATCAAAGCTTGGGAAGAGTATGGAATGGGATGAGATCAGTAGAACCTGGTGAGCGTAAGGGGGTATCAGATGATATGCAGTTCACTATTGGAAAAATCTAAAGTTTAATACAGTTTTGGAGATGACGGTACGTCATTAAATGAAACTAGATACGGGCAAATTTACGTTGAGTGTCTTGCAACCAAGTGAAGTCCGGGGCCTTCGAAATAGTGAGAAGCATAGAAAAAGCCTCATAAGTGTGCTTATGCTTGGCGTGTATAGGGTGCACTGAGACAGCGATGCAATAGGCCACGGTATGTGGTAATGATGGTCCTTTTATTTTCACTGAGCGTCGGTAGATCAGTAGGCAAAACACAAAAATGATTAGTTACATAATCTTGGCAGATAGCCAATGTGCTAAAAAGCAAAGAAGCTAGCCTTTGGATTGGATTGTAGGGGCAACTACAAGGTTAGTTGTACAGTGAGCAGCGTTAGTCTTTAGCTGTGTTACAGAACCTTATCGGAGGGCTTCCTTAGTTCAAAGGGGCGGTTACTGTACGGAGGGGCATCAGGTAGAAAACGAATGATGAGAATACAACTTCTGAGGTTCAACTGGAAGGTGCTGCATGGAATGAGTAGTAAGGTAGGAGCGTTGGGCACAAGTCACTGATATCAGGTCCAAGCAATGAGTGATGTATGGCGAAAGAAGCCAACAGGCACTACCCGTGCATGCTAGCCTTGAGGAATCAGTAGTCTTATTATTTTACCTGTATGTAACCACCGCGAAAAGGAAACAGTAGCAAGTGAGGTATGTTTGGATGAAGTGAACCCGGTGTGGTGCAACCCCAACACAGGCTGCCGTGACAACGGTCATTGGCATCGTAAATGTAACCCACGGATTCACGGATTGATACACAGGATCGGGGCTTTTGCCCAAGTTTCTCGGGTCGGTTGTGTTCTTGCCGTTCTGCGGTTGTGGTTCACCTGAAAGGCACAAGCGAAAAAAGGGTGTAGCACTGCTCTTTAAGTTCTCAGCGCTGGGCAGTATGTTTTCCAGCACGAGGACTCGCATAAGAAAGCGTCTAATAGTGCTTTGAACTGGGTTCTAGAAGGAGCGTGGACAACTGTCGGAGGAAGGTTCTTCCACGCAACTACTACACGAAATGAGAACAAATTTTGCCTGATAAAGGCGTTCGCTCTGAGCTTGAAAATCT
>SJOL01008821.1:961259-974807 GCA_004794785.1 Opisthorchis felineus
GGTGGGTGTGTTTTGTTCGGTTGACGAAGTGGGCCTTGGTGCGATTCAACCCCAATTATGACGGGGGCAGCTACAGCTCCGCACGTCGATGTAAGCCGTTGGCATCGCGGAGTATCCTCAGGCTATCCAATCTGTTTTTACAAATTTCTTTTATCAACAGACGAAAGTTCAGTTTTTCACCGTCTGTAGTTCACAGCGTTGCCAGCAAAATGACAACCCAGCAGCAATAAACAGAAAACAACAATGTTGTTTTATGGATTTCCTGAATTAAAAGCCACGCTCAGAACCACCGGCGATGGGCGAAGCAGCTGTGCTACTAGACAGGTGGCGGGTATATGAACGCGCCATGGTGCAACGCAACAGGGCGACCCTCCCTGAAATACGCACCGACCACCGCACGAGCTTTTCATCCTTCGTTCATGCTACCAGATCTGCAAGGTTGCATGCCACCAAGCAATGTGCAATGCGCGTGACCAGAGGATGTAGTTTGGCTCTCAAGAATGAGAAACAGTGGCTTCGTTTTTGTTTAAATTAGTTGGGGCTTGGCAAAGCAGAGCACTGCACGTTAAACAGAGCCGTCAGTAATCCGGGATCGAACCCGACTTGAAGAAACGGAACGTAAGTAGTACGAGCACACAAGTTCAACGCCAAGGGTAAGGAAAAATAACTGGGCTACCGAAAGTGGGCATAGAGACAATTACGATGGCAGGCGCAACAGATTTATACTGCAGAAAGCAGGTGCAGACATGTAGGCGGAACCTCTGCATAAGGGATAGGTGAAAGCAATTGCTGGTCAAAAGCACTCAGAAGGGGAGCTATCCCACATGCGGATTGACACTAGTGGGTCCATGCTTATAAGTACATGGTTTGAGATCAACTGACAGGACAGTTGAAGTGAGAGCCAACCTAGAATGGCGTGGGGCCTCTCTTAACAAATGTCTGATGTGAGCTGTTTTACCAAAAGACATTGAGCTTCCTCAACAGTAAGGGCTGAATCGAGGGTGTTTTGGTAATCTACATGAGGGAAAATATTACGGAGATGGGGTGATATCTCGTTCCATAGTTAACGATACATGCACAGTAAAACGTTTTTTAGAAAGATAGGACAAAAAGTCGACGGCGGGAGCAAAAATCCTGAGTTCAGGATATTATAGGAAGGACTGGGGATAAACTCGCGTGGAAGTAGGTCACGTAAACCGTTCGGTAGATCAGGCGATACACAAGGTCTAGGCTTAATCTAATGCGCCTCGGCCATAAAAGATACAGTCCAAGTGGTAGGCAGCAAAGACCAAATGGTCCGTGGGCAATGCCGGAAATAAAGACTTAGTAACTGATCGCTACAAATTTCCCATAGCATTCAGGCATGTCTGTGGATGCTGTGAAGTGAATTTGAGTCTGATCTTATTCCTAAAGATATCAATTAGAAGTGGTTTTCTGTGGAAGGAGCAGCAAATGAAAGCACAGAGCTTGTGGGTATCAGGCTGTCCATTACGGATAGCTGAAAAACCTAAAGGAGTGGGTATTCCCAGGACCTAGACCTCTCACTTCGGGGAGGGTGCCAATCGACAGTCCATAAGAAATAAGCGTTCCAGCATGAATTTGGAATCGACATAAGAGAGCTTTGCATTTTTATATGACCAAACGATCGGAGTTATAGGCCCAGTGAGGTAAAAAAAACAGATCACACAAAGTTTAAACAAAGTAAGGGTAAGATCACTGAACAGGGAGCATAAGCTATCCAGTATTCATCGGCAGGTTGCAAGAAGGTGCCCTGGGTGATCGGATCTGTGACATTGCCAATTTTTGGAGTTTGGCGAACAGGTTGGCGGCCACCCAATCAACCACCAGTCAGTGACATTACTGAGCAGGAAGAGCGGGGGCGGTGACACTACCCTGAATAACGGCTGACAATAAGGGGTGTTGATGACCAGTGATTCAATTATATTAATCCGGATTCTTCCAGTGAGGTAAGGAGTAAACCAACGCAAAAGTGGGCTGCCAGCACGTTTAGATCGCACTTTGTGGATGAACGGACCGTGAAGGGCTTGCTCGAAAGCCTTAAGATATCAAGGTAGATAAGAATGATCCATGCTTCGGCATCGTAAACAGGTGAAATATGATTAAAGAAATCTGTCTGGCATGCGTTAACTGGCATTTTGATTCTGTAGGCATAAAACTATATGGTAAGGCTTTTGGTAGGGAGCAGATAATCCATGACACAGGCTTTAATAAGGCACTCAGTGGTACGGGAGAGCCAGTAAATATGATTGATACCATGACGGCCAGGCGGAGCAGTTTGAGGGCCTGGCGAATATTGTATCACAATGTTGGAGTGTTTCCACTAACTGGAAACTGTACCAGTGATGAGGAAATATTGGAAAGATTAAGGACAAGCATGGGGGTGTCCAAGCCACCAGCTTTTGCAATGATAAAGATGATGCCGTCAGTGCCTGAGTCTCTAAGGCATCCAAGTGCTTCAGTGAGGTCGGGTAACCTTGCTGAGAATGTGTAGAGGATAGGGTTTAATTCATCGAAAAATGTAGTCGTCATGGGACTAGTTGGGTGCATTGAGTAGTAAGGCTCGAAACAGAATGGACATATCAGGTGGCAAAGTAGGGGTTGAGAATTCCCACGATATAAGCAGGGTCAAAAAGAAGCTTTCCGTCTGGGGCCACATTACCTGGAATTGCAGAAAACCTAGAGATGCGTCGCTTGTTGAAGAGGCACCACAGCACTTTGGATCGATAAGGATCGGCTACGACAGTAGACTCATCGGGCTTTTCAAAACCTAGCTTGCCACTGGTAATCTCAACTGTAAGTTTGATGACAAGAGTATAGACTGGTAGATCATGGGTTCCCCGGAAGAGCCTGCGATACTTCCTTCCTTCTCTGCAGCACATATAGGGTTACTTAGTCTTGAGCGTCGTCCTTGGCCACTTCCTCTCTGAAGATGACTTGTTACAAAAGCTTAATTGTGCGCAAAATCCTCTAACGCCAAAGCGATCTCCTTCGTGTGCAAATTAGAGAGGCTCCGGGGTTTCCCGCGTGGTTAGCTCTAGTTCGTTTATTTTTCTAAATTGCCATCTAACGTGTGCCCTCTACATCTCGTTTTGTTCCTTTATGCGCTCTCAGTTTGAGACCTTTTCTGATCAGCATAATGGAGGATCTTTACTTCTTGAGACTATGGTTGCCTAACGAAACCGAGTAACATGTAGTTTTGCATCCTAAAGAGGCATTGGTCTATTCATTGCTGCCTTGACCGATCTTGTTTTCACTCCTTTTTAACCCGTCCCCTGCATTCACAAGGCCAGCGCCCGGTCACCTACAGACAAAAATTGCCACTTCGGGAAAACTATCGATCCACCAGCTTCACTCACGAGCCCTGCTAACTTTTGGAAGAGCGTTAAAAATACATAAAGGATTCACTCACACTGCATAGCCAACTTCAACATACCTGGCTGTATGATCAAAACCACTTGTCTAGGCGACCTCCCCATTTCTTCGCGATCCATCGATGGCCGATTGTTTTCCCTTAAGTGCTTTAGCGCGTCCGATACAGAACCACATGGGCTTACTCTGAGACGCTGAGGGTCACGTTATCAGCTGTTTCCTGCTTTCAACTGAGCTACGTCACCCTTGACGTCCGTACGAGAATGAATAGATAGAAATTCTCCCTCTCAGCCACCAAGGTGGAGTAAATATGAAGTCGCTTATTAAACGTACTTCCTTAACCATCCCGTACAATACCCGTCCTCCAGTTCTTCTCCGGTTGCTCCCAAACTCCCATTCGCTGATGGGTACAAGATGTGCTCCAGTGACCACAGCAAGCGATCAAGATGTTTTTTGTGTTCCAAGGGTAACTGTCCTCCTTCAACTTCTGGCAAAAGCATTTGCCCTGTTTTGACCACATGCCATACACGCTCCACCCCATACACGGTGCAAAATGACACCAATTACATAAATCTCACTACTGCTCAGTAATCTTGGTTCCCCATGAGGAATCATCGGGTAGAGCGACCTTCCTTATTCTGATTTTGCAATTTATCAGAATCCCCACACTCATTGAGCTTCAACCATTTCGGTTTAGCCTACCTTCTAGGATCTGAGTATATATCATATCCACCGGTCCGGTCTAAGGCACTTTGGCCTTGTTGCTACGCCTATACTCGCAGACTTGCTATACCGGTCTACCGAAATCGACCACTGTATCCAGAGCAAGAATCAACACTTGCTAAATGGAGCTCCAATACCCAAAGCCCAAACCGAATTTTCCGAATCATTTGGTTCTGTACGCTTCCTCAGGGATTACTTCGGGCACAGTTATTACGTAACATCCTTGCAAAAGGGTAAACCTGAAAAGGCGCGTAGAACGAATCCGTATACGGGACCCCAAGAGCCACCTGCAGCCCGGCAATGTTACTCTTGGACCAGGGAATGGTGGTGTGGACCCTACAATTATGCCAACAAGTCTCAGGAGGCTTGGTATCCAGATTGATAAAGTAAAATGTAAAAAACGGCACCTAATATTGGGGTTCACGCAGGAGCCTCTTGTAAGCCAAACGAGTACAGTTTTGAGACAAATTTGGAAGAATACAACCTAATTCGGGAGGGTAGAATGGAAGGGAAGCTAAAAGGTGGCGCTGAAATTTTGTCACCTTATTTTTTATAAATAATCCTAATGAAATTTTGAATTCTGTCAGTTCACGAAGGAAAATTCTACCTCTTTCCTTGAGCAAAATTAGGGGCACGCACCCATAAATGTTGCCTGTAGAAACCCATATTTTTCTAGAAGCCTGACAAAAGGCAAAAAGAAACACACTCAAAGGTTTCCAGATGTAGGTAATTCCAAGGCTTAAATGAATGGAAGACAAACGAATTGTGCCCTTAGCCCGAGTAACTATTGTGTTCATAGGCCTCAAAAAAAGGCAACATTGTGTCATTTCCTTCAGCACTTCAGGGAATGAAAGACAGCGCGGACATAAGAAACACCCAATGGTCTTCGTTTATCATCTCTAGGTGGAAAGAGTGAGGTGTGTAGGCTGAGCTGATTGAAACCTATGCAAAAAGCGCTCATATTATGCAGTGCAATCGGATATGATTATTTTGGCTTCATATGCGTCCAAAATCGCGTAACAGTAACTTGTGTGTGGATGTTTGAATTAACAGAACCCATCGACTTCGTGTGGAGTGTTCTAGACGAAAAGTCATAAGTTTCAGCTTTGACGTTGACGTCGGTGTTGGGGAGAAGCTAAATGTAGGGTCAACCTTCCTTGGAAAGAGCGTGACGTTCGTGCCGTTTTGGGTAAAGACCACTTTGGCATCGCTTCAAAGTCAACCCAGATGCAGTAGACTAGTGAGGATAGGCGCTGGTGTTCTCCGTATAAAGTGATCGATGTGAGAAAATTCAACCAAGAGCCTAGATTGTTTCGGATGATTCGTACATAATAATAATAATAATAATAATAATAATGTTTATTCCCAACTGGTGGGTGGCATACCGTCAGGACCTAAAAATCTCCGTTGTTCTTCTATAAACAGGCGAATGCTGGACCAGACTAACCTAAACAGCGCTATTCCGAAAATTTGTAAACCTGCATTCTGGACCTCATTTGAAACTGTTCAGTAGATCCTCAAAAGTTTGAGAAGAGTGCGGCATCAAATGATGAGTCCGGCAGTATCCGGAGTTTCATGGATGGGTGCGATTCAGGTATATGATCTGCGAGTTAATGCAGAACTTCGCCATGGAAAAATTTGGGTTCCACTTCTAGGACACTATTTAGCTAACTGAGCAGCACGGCATTTTCAGAGGGTGGCCATGTACTTTATACTGTTTTTGGCTAAGGGGTAAGAAAATGCTTACTGACTCCGGGAGCCAGACTGATGTACGTAGGAACTTCAGCAAGCCATTTTATAGTGTGCTGCATCACCTTAAATCTTAAATGTCAACGTTTTCCGGAAAAGCGAGGAAAAATACGCAAATCAAAGGCTCTCAGTATACATCACGCTAGTGAAGCCAACTTTTTATCTAATGTTCCGCTCCTGAGGGGCCCCTCGTGGATCTCTGGCCTGACTTAAACTGCTCAACTACCCAGCTTGAAATACCACACCGCCATCTAAACTCAAACTCCTTTGTTCTCGTGAGAGACTTCAAAACCTGGGTAGTCATTGATGGTGTTAACAATGGCCGAACTTCCTCAAACGGCCCTTGTCTCATTAAGCAGGTGGCCTAAGCAACGAATTCTGTCCGTCCATTTTGACTAATTTTGCGTGCTATGGATTGGACGCCCCCAAACTGTTGGTGTGTATGACGCCGCCGTTAATCTACTGATGAAACTGACTACAGTGGATTTAGGGATCATACTGACATCAAATCCCAATGTTTTTAAGGCAATAACATAATGTCTGCCTTTGCCAGTTTCATATAGGTACCTATTAGGCCACTTTAGGGGTACGATGTTAGGTATTTTACACCGCGTCAGTACCCACAAAGACTGCTCGTGAATCTAAGCAACCGGCTACATTAACGCTTATTAAATAGGGAGCCAATGCATTACAGTGAGATTGGAGACAAAGATGCGAACAAGCGATGGGCCTGAGAAACTTGGAGGATTATGATAGACTGGAAATGTGGAATCAACCACGGAATGGGTTACGCTCAGCACGTAGCGGGAAGATATGCCATTATTACGCTGTAGCTAGCAGTACAACAACGCGGCCATACACATTTAAATCCGTAAGCAAAATCAGACGTTAGTTTCTGTTTGTTGCCCTGAAACTGTAAGTAGCTTACTGGCAGAAAAGAGCTCCGGAGAAATTGGCAGCCGCAAAAGTCGCAAAAGAGTTCAGGATTTCACACAATCACACGTAAATGGCCCATTAAACATCCTTTAGCTGGCTTACACACTACTACTACTTGTCAGGAAGCGCCAAAGTGATCAAACAGGCCGGGACAGAGTTTATTTTCTCAGGGAATAAGTGGGTGGCTTGTATGTTTGATTTTCTGAATTAATCAGTGTAGCATAGACTATTACTGACTTTGTTTTGCTTGCAATCTGGCGTACGCAAGGTTGCTGCTTACAACATACAAGCGGCCGGGTTGAAAACTGTATTAATAATAAAACCTCTTCATGTAGCGGTTTGTGGCGGAACTTTTCGGCAAAATGTAAATCCAAAGCAAGTACATTAGGATAAGTTACCTCAATAATTCCGGGAGTCACATGGTATTTACTGTGGAAACGCTGCCCATCTTGACTTTAGCCTCGATAAGTGAATTAAAAGTACAATTTAAAACACAGGACCACCTAAGTGTTTATAAAGACACATAACATATATCGTCATCGCAATGGCCCTGCTGATGATCGCCCTTGAGTGATTTCTAACTTTCAACCATTTTTGTAGATAAGCACGGCCTTATTTCAACCGTTTTCGTGCTTTCTGCTCGGATAAATAAAAGTAAAGTAAGCTAGTACAAATCTCCAGTGTTTGCTACCTTTTCAATAAACCAACCCCTAATGTCCCACGGACGGTAGATTTGTCTAAAATACTGATTATCCAACACAGGATTTATTGCAGCATCTTTTTCTGAAGGAATATACTCATGCTTCGAACTTGCCCTGGTCCGCCTTGTTTTTCCTCGTTTCCGACTGGCTTCGTACATTTGTCCCGCGGCCAGACGTTCGTGCGCTCATTTGTAGCACCCTTTCGATGTCTAACTGCCATGCTACCAGAAGGAAGCACGAGAGCTGGGATACTGTTGGGTTGCGCAAGCCAAGACAAGGGGAGTCGACAAGCGGAGACTGGGTTTGAACTACGGACATTTCGGTCTGCAACTTCGCGCTCTAACCACCAAACCACCTCGCCCTGTAGTCAGGCGAGCATTCAGCCGATTTATAAAGGCGCAAATCAAATGACTTCCATAATTATCGTCCCTTGGAAAGATGGAAATGAGAGCCAACAAACATTTACATCATTCCTTGCACAGTTTAAACCGCTTCGTCAAACTCACCGTGGCTTAACACACCTGTTCATACCCAATCAACCTAGGCCTACATTTCCAGATCCAAACAACGCCACTGAGCTTAAACCCGAGACCTACAGCATCGGCTACAACTGTTTCAAAGCAATCAAAAATGCGCCACAATATTTTGTTGCCTGCAAAACTTCCCAATCCCGGGACCAGCTGCGCTAGTTGAGCTGTCTTGTCTTTGATGTTTTTCTGTGAGTAGATGTGTGCGGATCTCGTTCTTGAGAACCTAACTGCAGGCGGCTTTCTCAAGATATGGCACACTGGCTAGACAGTGGTTGTTACCACTGTTCTGCCGCCACGCCCGCCGAGAAATCAGACTCCAAATTGGTCGCTGATCGATTAGATGACTCTTGGGGAGGCGAACAGCCAGTGTTTTCAGTGATCCCAGTATAATCGCATCTCATTCAATCCCGGCAGTCATTTTGGCATAAGTTTCTCAAAGACATCCGATTCCCATTCTGGTTTACCTGAGATTTAGGTTTCAAATAAACCCACTACAAAATCCCAGAACCTTGTACTCTGCGCAGGCGTCAACCCTCCCCTCTGATGTGCCTATAGAGCCCTGGGAATGTTTAAGTATCTTCGTCAAAACGTTTCTTCTACTGCTGGACGCAACTTTGTCAATAATAATTTGGCCTTTTCTGTCAATTCCAATTCTAATTCTCTGACCCTAGCGTTCAAGGTCAGGCTGACGAGGAAAAATGGTTCAATTGTTTTGTAGCCGCCCGTGCTGTCCAGAAATATTGCCTTAATATGTTTCCATAGACAATACCTCCAAATCCAATGCCATAAACTTCTTCATTATCTGTATTCCTCTCTCACCGGAGAATCATTTTACTGATTTGTTCATTCTCCAGAAAACACCAACCTTTTTGCATCGAAGCGTGTGCTCTTTGTTCCCGAGTTAATGCGTTCATGCGCGAACGGTAGTGTCAATGCGTGTACCTCCACCAAAATGGAATCGACCACGTAGCAAGCCCATTGTTTGTCTACGGACCCGGTGCAGCATCTCAACGTGCACCCAGCGAGGATCCTTCCAACCAACAAAGCCGTTCTCATATCGGCACATCAACATCAAAATATCCTTGAACATCCCGATAACCTGCTGGGTTTTGGTTGCGTCTTTGTTAACCCACGCCCATGTCCATCCCAAATTCCCCGTTAAGGGTATCCTGCTATTTACCACCCGCAGTTATTTACTTCTCTTCAGTGCAGGCCAACACATCCGTCTTCCCGAGGCGTTTATACATCGCCTCTTTTGGCCTCCACAACAGGAAATCGTGTCACGATCGTCCTTACAAATACCCCTCAGGATGAACCCCAGTAGAAGTCGAACACAAATGGTTGAAAATAGCAGCTCCATGTTAGAGCGCCCATCGATTCAACTCTATACGGGGCCAATTTGCGGGGTGCTCAAAGCTGCCCCTCTTCACCACCCGTAACCTCGGCACCGATGCTCCTCCCTCTCTGTGACGCTGATTACCCGCAGCTCAGAGTTAAACAAGCAGGATAATATTCTGGGACGACTAAGTGCCACGCCAGCCGCTCATTACGATTTCCAAAAACGATAAGTCGGTCAAGGTAGGTTCCGAATTCTCGTCCACATTAAAGTCACAATTAAACTGTTCGCTGTATGCTATTTCCGGTCCTTGGGAAATGTCCTCCGAATGTGTTTGCGTGTAGGCCTTGTCGTTCATTGGAACACTGAACAGTGATATATTTGCACTCACGTGATGGCTCTCGACATTCCGGTCAGTTAGGCCAGAGTATGGGAATTGCCATGGTGCACGCCGACTGCAGAAAACTTGAATCCATCTTCGTTTGGCCCGGACGTTTCTCGGTTGGTGCGTTGATCTCCTCTTGATAAGTTGGTTTGGGCAAAAATACCGCCATTTGTTCATCCGTTTTGCGGTGGCCTGTTCATATTCATGTGTTCGTTCTGCGATAGGATCTGTGTGCCGTCCAACGCCATCCCACACCGACAAAGACATTTTCATTTTGCTACCAGTCTTCCCGCCCAAGCTCTTGGGCGCTGGATCGCTTCAGGAAACCCGCAATTAACTAGACAGCCCCGACTCCCCCAACAAAAACAACCAGAGAAAACAGTAAAAAGCCAAGGCGTTGTGAACTTGGATAGATTCCACCTTCTCCTCAGCGATTCTGCGAATTTTATGACAGCGAATAAATTTTGATTAAATCCCCATTTTAGAAGCCGTAACACTCTCACTTGGCCTACTCATTTTCTCTCGTCCAACCACAGCCAGGTCTCCTCTAGATGAGAATATCCGTCTGAGACCCATACTATACACCCTGCAGTGTACAGCTGTTACATGCGAGTCACTATAATATAAGTCAACTCATGCCCTACATTCCTTCCAGTTGCGAAGTACGAACACTGCTGATCAGTGGCCCAAAACCAAACAGTTAGATGTGCAAACTAGTAGTGGCGGGTTGTCAGTATGAGGCCCTCTGAAGGTTCGGAAGCCTCGCACTGTCGATAAATTCCTGGTTGGGATAAAACAGCTGTGTCGGTCCCCTCGGGTTTCGGCGTAGGTTGACTTCACTTACGGGACGAAAGTTCCATCAAAGTTCCCAAAGTTCACCACATTAATAAATAAGTTGTTGTGAACTTGTCTGACACGTATTATTTATGTCCATAACTGTCTGTGTAATTTTTGTCCTCAGTGAAGTTTTGGTGCGCAAGTAAAGCTGTGCTTGGATATTGCTTTTCATTCTATTCTTTATATACCAATGAGTTTTTGGTTTACTGAGCCGAAAGGAGGTCCACTTAATTCCTATGCCTCTGAGCCATTCTTTTTGATAGCCAAATACTGTATCTAAGCTAAGCTGCTCAAGCGCATAAAGTACCAGATCAAATCAAGTCGTAAGCAGATAAATGATAGGTTAACGCCTTTCCAACATCCCTTGAATAAATCACGTCCTACTCCGGCTCTGCCAAACTACATCACCATAGCGTCGTTCATCCAGCCCTCCCAGAGAGACTGATGGATTCTTACTATCCTTTTCTGTCTCCCATATTCGTCCAAAAACTTCTAGAAACCAATACAAATCTCCTAAATCTCCATAGATTTAGGGCGGTTGACTGGTTGCCAGGATCAATACCGGTCTCACAGGTTATACCCGGTGACACCTCGGTCTCTGACCCGCTGCCCAGTGTCATATTTTAGAAGATTCTTGGGTACCAGTGGGCATTATTAGTCGCGGGGATCATTACGTAAATTAAAAATCAAACTTGACTCCTTCCAAATGCTGAGGAATATTGAATGGGTTCTAGACCCTTGTACAGCTTGCGGCTTGTCAGATGAAGAAATGCTGCTAGTCCTTACCGACCCCATGGCCTTTGGATTAATCGACGACTTGTACACGGGCGCCAAGTTTTATTTTACACTGTTGTAGTATGCATGCTATGGGAGCACCAGAGTACAGTGATTCTACGAAGGTGGGTGTTCACAACCATTTCCGTAGATAGAAGATAGAAACAAAGATCATGAGCCGAGGCCCAGTAAGCAAGATTGTACATCACCAATACTTACATATATACCAATCAAACTGACAGACACCATATACTACACTGTGTCTGAGCGAATTCCGTCCGAGCGTGCAAAAACCGCCACCCTGACAGTGTGTAGCAATTTGGACTCTACGTACACAGCTCGATGTCTCTGAGACAGAATGATCCATGTGCCGTTGAATATTACTGCACCTCATGGAAGGACAAGATGCTCTAGGTTACTGGCATCACGAGCCATTTTAACCTCCACCCGCTGACAAAATATGGACTAGATTGGACGCGCCATCTCACAGACAGACTGCTAATAGTGCACTTCTCCGAAATTCCACGGTTGCGCCCAACCAATGCGAAACTGAAATGGTTTGCTCAACACAATCCAGCCAAGCCAATTTATTTGACGTCCCTATGGCAATCTCTTATTTTGGCCTATACGCTAGAACACCGATGGAGCATTCGATTGGATAAACAGACACCTCTATCCCAAAATTCAACCCGCTGTCACCACAGAAAATCAAAACACACACAGCCAGCTGCCTCCACCGATGCAGAAGTGGTACAGCTCTCCCAAACCCTCCCTACTGTGGCGCCGATCCTTGCCCAATACCATACCAACAAGCTTGTTGGAACCGACTTACCTCTTCCATCATAACATTGTGCCTTTTTCATTTCTGCGTTAGATCGACCACCTATATCAACTCTGACTATTGTGAATGCTGCTACCGCGCCAGTAGAATTTACTGCCGATGCAACAGATGCGGCACGCACAAGGCCCCGTCCTGATGATGCATTCGATTGTGACAACTCATGCTCCCCCTTCCTGTCAAGACTTGCCCTCGGACTAAAACATCTGCCGTAAGATCCCCGCATTGTAACATTTCCTTCTGTACCACACCACTGAGTAAACACTCCCAGTCCTCTGCCTTTAACCGCGACTGCCCTCCGATGCCAGCGGCGTCTCAAACTATGCAGGGCCACAACCCGCAACTTGGCCCTTTGAAATCTTCTCTGGATGCCGAAGTACTATTTTCCTGACCCAAACGCAAATGCTGCCTGATCATTCTCTGCCTTTCGATCTTCATGAGTCACCTACAGCATTTAAATATGACATTTAACCGTACGTGCTCCTCACTTCCGAATTCCACCAAAGCCAAAGCTAAACGCACAGGGGTATTCCTCAGTATCTACTGCAACTTTCTTCCTCGCAGAGATTGGTCACGCCACTGTCTACTGCTCCTCTTTTGATCATACTTAATTACTCTGCGTTTCTAACATGAAGCTTCATATGCTATCCATTCAATCGTCCCATTTTGGTTATTTTAAGCCCAGCCCTTTACCCGGAGGCGCTAAATACATTACGGGCCCATTTTTCTATGTTTGAGCGATATTAACAACTCTTTTGCATATCTGTTCAATCACATCGTATGGATACTCACTACCTGCCTTTCTACCTTGTGCAACCCCACATACACACTTCCCGGCCGCCGTGTTTTTCGCGGTCCGCTGATGCCGCTACCAGCCCTCATAAAAGCTCAGCAACGTCCTATTAGGATCCGATCGTCACATTCCTTATGTTTGCCCTCGACGCTAGCGGCAGCCTTATGACCCTATGTAACCTCCATTGGCAATCGTCGTTGTCTCGCTTTCGAAGAAGGCGTACATGACTGGTTATTTGATCTTCATGCCATCCGTCAAAAGGGGATGTGGATACACAATGGCATTCAGATGTTCTAAAAGAATTTTCCATACATCATTCATGTTGTGTGGGGCGACACCGTTTACGACGTCTGCGGAACGCCAAATTGAGCTATTTGCTGCATGCGGGGATAGCATTCATTGCTAAAATGACCGCTGTTAGACCCCACAATCATTACAGGACCACATTAGCGGAGTTTCGCAAGGACCGGTGACATGTCATTTACTTAAAAAGACGTGAGCATCGACCTAACTAACAGTAGAGCCGAGCACTTGATGCGATAGTTGTGCACATATT
>SJOL01008821.1:975646-1023599 GCA_004794785.1 Opisthorchis felineus
CCCCTAGAACAGTGGTGACGAGTAACTAATCAACTCCAGAGCCGAAACCGACTTATCTTCTTTTGTGGAGGCCATATTGACCGAATCTGCTGACTGTTTGGCTCTTCAAACCCAATTAATCACTGCTTACCCTCGATTTTTTGAACGCACGTCGTAAAACTACACTAGTTTGCCAACCATTGTTGTTTCCTACGTCCGAACTCTTCCTCATCCGTTCAAGTTGAATAACGGTTGCCTCGAACCCCTGGAATATGCTGGGCCAGAAGCAATTCCCCATATAAGCCTTATGTCTCAGCCTGCCCAGTTGGATGTTAAAAGCTGGTCTAAGGTAGTCGACCGCCATATGCGGTTCCCACAACCTGGACGGCACTCATTTCACTGATCGCCAAAATCTTAACGCTGCGGAGGCGGCTAACATCCGCGGTAGCAACCATCAAATTGTCACTTGGGGCTGGACAAATTCACATATTTCTCTTACGTGTGTCCATATTGGCTTGCTTATTTTCTCCCCTGATACCCTTGCTGCCGTTTCCCTGGCTTCGCGTCTCAAGAAAAGGGGCGTGTACATTCTACCCCATGAAGCCCATAAAGTAGCCAACATGTACGAAACATTCCTGTTGCCCTTATATCCGGTCTGCTTTGCAATGGTCAGGTAAGACACCAACATATACGACTGTAAGAGCTATCAGCTCCTGTCTAGTGTACACATTAAAAAGCCTATGAAATACGAAATCTCCAGTCTTGTGATTATTGGATTGAGTCAAATTAGTCGCATTTTCTGAAGGTCAAGATTGGCGCCTGGCTCGGTTGCGTTCCTTTTTTCACTCAGGTTGTGGTTTTCTTGTGCGTCCACCGAGTCGCGTCGCCTGCGTGGGAAGTTTCGGCTGTAACAGAACAAAAACCAGGCTTATCTACAAAGTACCGTTGCTTCCGGCGAAATATCGCGCGTATTAAGTATACTTATCACACCTAGCTATATTGCTCAGGAAAGGGGCACAAGTCTGAACATGATCAATTGAATTGGACTAGACGGGTAGTGTTTTCGAGGGCGTTGGTTCCTTGGAAGACCATTCACGAATAAGCACAAGAGGGAGTCCAGATAATGAACACTGCGTGCCTCCACAGGACACGCGAGTCGGCCGTGACTTAGCAACGACGACTGAAAACTGCCACCGTCAACCAGAGTGCTTTGGGTTGTTCGCCCCCTCCGCATAACTCTTGCAAGACAAGTCATGGCAGGCAACCGGCCTCGCTGGAGAGCATGCTGTCACTTCTTATTCGGACTGCCTAGCTAAAGTTTGTGTGTCGATGTATGATGGGCTCCTGATGAGTGAGGTTCGCAAAAGACCTTGGGTCAACCCGGCTAGTGGCCCCTAGCCTCAGTGTGAGTCTCACTTGCGTTCATCCGTCCTAAGGTGCAAATACCTGCTCATGGTCTTTTTCATAGACATAAGGCTGTGTTATGAGTCCCCGCTCTTACCCCATTCTTTCCACTCTTTACTGTGTATTTATTCTCATGATTGTATGGCAGTTAAACACCAGTGTATATTGTTGGTGTATTGCTGTCGTTGGTCATGAATTGATGCTCTCAATTGGCTGGCATAACCACCGCCCTTGGTGGTAGTACGTAAGCCGTACTAGTCCTGTATTCCGCATCACAGCCAGCAGACTTATGAGTCAGGAATTGGTTCACTTTGTCGAAGGCTTTTGGGAAGTCTCGATAGAGTGTCTGTATCTTTGGTCGAAGTCGGAATCTAAGGTCAAAGCCTCTGTGGCAGGTAAGAAGTTTGTTAGGTGTGATTTCTGTGATGGAGACCCATTTCGCTCATCGAATAGAATCTGACCCCTGAGAATGTCATGAGGTGATCTGCATTCAAAGCATCCATAACTTTGTCAGTTTGTTGTGCCAGCGTGATTTCCCCACGTTATTCAGGATTTGTGCGGCGTCCGGCTTGTACTGGGCTTACAAAATCAACCTTCCATTGTACACGAACAGCTCGCTTCCTGACTGACACGTAGGGATTTGTGATGAAGACTTTTGTATGATTTTTAAGTATTTGATGCAACACGCAATCCATTTGAAAACACCTGCACAGTAGTCCAGAAGAGCAATGATCACCTCCTTAGATGTTCAGGAGATTTGAGTTCCGAAGACCAATCGTCATGTGTTTCCCCGCTGGCTTTTACTCCTTTGTTGACCTTCATACTCATTGATGGGGTGCTGCTCGGTTTCGCCAAATACATATAATCTTAGAAATCCGAAACCAAAGTCCGAGCTTGGGTGTATGGTGAGGAGTCTGGCGACCCTGTTATAAATATCGTAGTGCAGCAGATGCACCCCTCATCCCTTATTCCATCGACTAGATACTGGAAAGTGCCTTCAGTGACTGCGATGGAGTGCATCTTTCGAATGTGTGAACGGCGTCGTCTTGCTGAATGGGAACCCTAAAGACCAGAAAACTCATTACTGCTTTGGCCAGTACACCGCCTTAATCGGGCCTAAAATCCACATCACAGGAGTGAAGGCGTCCTCTGTCAACTTGCCACCGGCAGTCGCACTTCACTGTGCACCTACCGACTCCCTCTCCATATTCAAATGTCTTCTTCTCAATGGGTCTTAGTCGTTGTGCTACTTCGAAAGCCTCCGCATCCCAGATGTCCTGTCAAACCATTTGGGTTGACGGATTCGCCTACAAGATGACAACTACCATCATGCGGGCGCACATCACATTCCCACTCCTACTTTCTACATTATCCCTTACTAAGAGTGTATACCCTGGAAGTGAGCCTCTGAATCCGTAATGTTATCACTGGAACATGTTTATGTGACCCCAACGATATGTGGATTCCCCCTTATCCGTCAGTTAACCGCATATGAAGCAGATGCACACACAAATGTTAGCTGCTAGGTCCCGGAGTCATTTTCCTCATTTGTGGCTTCCTTACCACACAAGCATTCCGTAGGTTATATCCGCCACTCTTGATGCTTCTAGCTTCTTCCTTTGCTTGAATCTATCCTCAGGTGTACGTTCAAGGCCCGGACACTACTGTAGTAGTTGCCCATGCGATATCAATTGCTCGCCCCCTCCAATAGACAGAAGCCCAACCATGGTCATCCTCAGTGTTTGCTCTTCCCGGCTTTTACCTGTCCTTAATACTCGGTTCACCGTGACAATATACTCCATTGGTTTAATGATTCCGTTTCAAACCTCAGCTCGTATACCACCATATCTTTGGCTAAGTTTCTGGGCGCTAGCGCAAATGTATTGAGATCCCTTCGACGGAGTTTTAATGGTTTATGACGTAGGTCTACTTGAGTCACTGACCTGAGCCCCTCGTTCTGCCCCTCGTAATCCATTTATCTCCCTCCTTGTGTCCTCAACTCTACATTACTTGATGTGGACGTATTTGCTCTCTGTTCGTCCGATGTGTTTTTCATCCGTCCGTAGTTCCTACCGCGTGCTGATGTCCCTGCCTGCTCATTTGTCTCCTGTCATTTTTTGATCCATGCTTGTCTCGCAACATCCAGCACCGATGATAGCTCTAAGGATTGCCTTGACCCAGGAAACATTCTTTAACGCAATCGCGTTTGGGGTATGATATGGTGAGGACCACAACAATAAGTTCTCCCCCTGTTTCTTGGAGCCGCCATGTGCATATGTGCAACAGTTGTTGAATGCACTCAAGTTTTTCTCCTTGTAGCATGGTAACAGCTGAAAATACACGTTCTCAGCGAGCTTCAATGTGCACATCCCACATGCACCAGCGTGAAAGGATCATTAGTATCTCCTGGGTGCGGGACAATCCAAGGATTGCAGTGATGAGTTTTCCACTATATGTGGTTCTCAGTCTAACTAGTTGTTGATTTACCCAGACAAGCCACTGGTCGACAGATTTCTGTATCCGAATAGCCGTAGAAGGCCTAATGGTCACTAAACCTTAGAATTGGAATTTAACTGGACGGTACAAGTGATGTATAGTCAGATCCTGAACAGCTTCGCCACGCTAGGTTTTTCACGTAGATGGGTCGGCTCTGTCAGCCCAGTTTTATCAGGCTGCCAGCCGCAGTACCATGTACCTAGCGATCACTTTGTGCAGTTGGTGAATATATGCTATGCAAAAATATTAGTCGAACCACCTGTTGACATGGGCTTATTTTCCTGGGGTTAACAGCCTGAAACTGCCGACATAAGAGTTTTTTGTGCCCACCTAATGAGCACCAACGGGATCGGAAAGCCTCGAGATTTGTGAGTTCTGAGTTCCCATAATCAGGCATCTCCACTGAAGTCTTACAGCCGTCCTTCACAACTGTTCGTGTTGATTATGGCAGTTATGACCAAAATATTCACCAACAGGATAGTACAATAGTCTACGCATTCGGAATGCCACCTCTAGCCAATACACTGACAGAATAATGTTATTCTAAAGACAGCTCGCTACGTCATCCATCTCAGACCTGCTTATCTCGTGCCCGAAACCCGAGCACGTTCTGTGCCTCGGCCATGGCAAGACTAATCAATCAAAAATCAATTTACTACCTACAAACCGTGTACCATGAGCACATTGGTTCCACCTGCTACAGTTTCGACCACCGGAGTGTGAAAGGTATAGCCAAGCCTTGGAGGCTATGGCATGTTCAGTTAGCTTGGGACCAGGGTAGCTACGCACTGAAGGCGATAGCTTTGATGCACGAGCGCCACTGACTGCGCGATTGGGCCATTTCTGCCAGTATCAGTGGTCAGTTGATTCCTGGGGTCCCCATCCAGGAAGGCGGCAGTTATCGACCCGACTAAGTTTACCGGTTAGTGTTCTCATACTTCGCTGCCAGGTCACACCTCTGGGTCGCCTCCACTTAGCACAGGGCTGGGAAGACGGTCTTCTGACATGCGGAGTACATGTCTTAACGCGCTTAACCTATGGAGCGTGAGTTATTCACCTGTCGCGGGAGAGTTCCTTCTTCCTAGGACCACCTGGCATACCTCAACATTACTAATCCGATGTTCCCACCAGACCCGACCAATGCTTCGGAGACACCCATGGTCAAACACTGACATCTATCGTATGTCACGTAGAGGCCACGTCTCTGATCCATAAAGCAGTATGGATCTCACCGCCGCAGCCTAAACTCTTCCCTTGATAGACAGATTGACCTCACGTCGGCGTCGTAGGTTGGCCAAAGCAACTCTGGTCTTCCCTGGCAAGACTAATGGCTTTCAGATGCGTCCACAGACTGTAGACATGAATTGTTCTTCCTGTGGGGCTTAGCTGGAAATTAACATAGGTAAACAAATAAACTCAGTTTTATCTGGGTGCATCTGGTTCTAACCCAGCCAGTTTGTTCATTTTCGATTTCTCCATGCCTCGCCGCTGTCAGAAACTGACAGTAACAGTCCAGTTGCCCCACCCTCAGTGTGTATTCACAAAAAGTTTCCGAATTCTACACTCACCGTGATTGCCCGTTTCAGAACATTCAGCTATGACTGCGTGATTTTGCTTCAACTATGTAATTGTCCGAAAAAATCCAATGGATATGCCGGGTCAAGGTCACTTTACTGGTCTCAATTGGCGACTGATTCTCTCACATCCCCGGGATGTACTGATAAGGAAAAATGGCAGGAATATCTCTCATATAGTGTTTTTCGCAGTGTCGACCACCGAGACTCTTATGTTTAGCATATGACGAGTGATACATCCGTTTCTGTTTGCTCATGTTGGTAAAACCGTTTTGTCTCGAGTCGATGTAAACATGGGCAGAACTATTCCGGCACCCACCTGTACACATAGTGACGAAGTGTACTGAGAATCTCAGATGCCTGATTATTTATAGGGCGTATAAACTGTGGTCGCGGTCATTGGTTTCTTGTTCAGTTTTGTGCTTCGCTCTGCTGCTCTTGGCATTACAGTCACGTCGTTCTGAGACACTTCACCATGGTACTTCATCCTGAGATATATTTCGTTCCTGGGCTTGTCAGTGTTGACCAAAAGCCATCACCCAGATACGGTCACTCTCAAGGACCGAAGTGGTCTCGCGAACTCCAGTGATTGGAATTTCGCTCCACAAAATTTAGCCGTGTCAGGAGAGCCAAAGTGTAGTTGTCAGAAGATTAGCAAGTCTCCAGTGCAAAGATTTTTCCTATTACGAGGTAGTCTAGATGTAAAGGAGTACTGTTCTCTGCAATAGGAAGGTGTAGGCGGTAAGGCGTTTCTTCCAGGCGACCAGCCCGTTCGGACTTATGGAGGTAACGGGAAGGGTGGGTTAAACATCGGCCTCACAAACCGTACATTTCGGTCAAGATGTGGAAGTGCCCTCCGGGGCACGTGGGCGATATTGTTCTCTGTGTCTCCGAAGCCTCATCCGGATATCATGGAGACATTGGGTTGGAAGCGTTGAAGCGTGCCAGATAGGTTAGGATGGATAAGCTAATCACACTTAGTAGGTCAAGCTGGGTAGACCTTGTACTCCACACGCCAGAGAACCATTCACCTCACAAGACTCTCAGCTCAGCAACACACTGGGTGAGATAGCCCGAAAGCTGTTGTCTGTGACCTTGCAACGAACTTTGAAAGCCTGAATCAGTAACCCCAGTCGGGATGGAAGCTGCTTTCCTCTGAACGAGAATCCCGGGAGCAACGTCCCAATGATTATTGGTACTGACGGACCTGGTCCAACCACGCAGTCAGTGGCGCTGCTGCCCTCAGTGCCCAACTTCCCCATTTCTCATTTCACCAAGAAGCCAAGACAATGCAACATCCTTGGTCGATTAAGTCATTGCCTCTAATCATCTGCTATTCCTTCCCTACTCTCCCACTTCTTGAGGAACCGAAACGTAGCAGAAGAGTATCCTCACAATGGTCTGTAGCCGAATAGCTGAATCGGCTCTGTTATGATATTGTTTACTAAGACACGTGCGAACCCTAGATTTCGGTTGCTATATTGTTTTGGGGTTGTCATACTTCATGCTGGTCGATGTTCTTCAATGCAGGAACAATCGGATGCTTCGAACGCGTTGGCGACTTTATTATGGAAAGCGCGTGTTTGTATCAGCTTTTCCTTATCAGTTCGATGAGATCAGAAGTTACGGGAATAGTAGCACAAACAAGCGTTTGACCCGACTACACCACTTCATATTGTGATGACCGTCTCCTGTGTGTCCCGGAGCTCTGCCGTCTATGACCGACTATCCGTAGCTAGGTTGGTGTCAGCCTTTTTCTTTTCCACAGCCGGAGCCTGTAGGTTGCGTGCAATTCCAGGGGATCAGCACTTACCTTCGCGGTTGTTATCAAGTTCCTCAGCGGCTTACCCATCCTGCATCGCCATCCATCACACGGTGGTAAAAAACACATACCATAAGTTGCTGTCGAATAAGTTCGGAAAGACGGAGTGTTTCGGTAGTCGCATGAAATAGTCTTCCAATCCTCTGGGTCTTCAGTTTGTGTTGATGGCACCGGCGATCACTAACTTCGAGCTCGCGTGAATCAACTTGAGGAGGGGTGGATATTCCACACGCATGTGTTAGTACCGGTGGGCCGGTCACCGTATAATGCGAAACTTCATAGTGAGATTGATTTTCGAGTGCCCGCAGAGCATATTGTGAGGCTACATACTCGTACTTCTGGCGTCATCAGCTAGAATGATGAGTTCTTCGCTGACAAGTACTCTACCGTCCCCCTCCTGCAACTTCCTGTATTTTACAAATCTTAGGTGCGTCCTACCCCAGAAGGCTGCTGTCACATCTGGAGTGAAGCCACTTTCGTCCACCTATCATCCTTATTTTTCATCCGAAGATGGTTCATCCGCTTAATTGCTGCCCATTTCTTACCGATAACTTCCGGTCCTTTCCTCGGTGCCGGAATTTAGCATCTCCTACCTTATTTGATGGCTATGGTAGCAGATGTTCCTCAAAACTTGCGTCAGCCTCTTCCCTTTGTCTACCTTTCGGTCGTACCAACCGTGTTTGCTCTCCCTTTCTCTGTGTGTGCTGAACTCACAAAGTCATAGCTGTCAGATTGATCTCTTCCCCCGTCCCGCACGACTACTCTCCGAGGCCCCCTATCCCCATCTCCGTCCCGATCTTATAGTCTCCAACTTTTCAAGACTAGAGCTAACAAGTTTCTGTGGGAGTCGCCGTGACTGTCGTTCTCTTTGTTCGATTGCTATGCATTTTATTCACAGAGTCTAACCATGGGATTACTCCTCCTGTGTAAACCGCCTATTGTGTAACAAAAAGTTGCCTGAAAACACTCGAATTGTGTAACTCCAGCGATTCCTCTCCAGTGGCGTTTCGGATTGCCTTCAAAACTGCTCCCGGGTTTACTTCTCGTTCAACAGATAATGCATAGTAACTGATACGGTCAAGCACCACCTGAACTTCTGCTGTAGTTTTGTCCAGAACGACTACTCCTTCAGCATAATCCAGACTACCCAATCATGCGTCTGAGCCGGCCAGTGTCTAGTCAGGCATGAAACTAAACAGCAATGGTGATGATGGCCTGTTATGGTGTACGACGGTTTCCAGGCCACTTTCCCCTGTCTTCTCGCCGTATATAGGTTGCGGCTTTCGTTCGGAATGAACACCGAGGAATGTCACCGGATTGAGCCAAATTCTCGGCATGTGAAACAAGCAAACATTACATTCTGATTGTCAAGCTCAGTGAACAAACCAAAGCAGCGCACCCATTTCTTAACGTCAGTCGGCTTTTTCCTGAACCATAAAGTGGTGTTCCAGGATCCACTGATCCACGAAAGTGCGGCCTGGTAGAATGCGCTTGGCATGGTCTTTTTTGGGACTTGAATATTCTCAGACGGTGTAGGTGTACAATGGCAAACAGTGTACCTACGACGATGATCAAAATGAACCTTGGCGTTTACCTATCTTGAACGAATACCCGAGTCTTGTTGTCGCTCGGCATCCAGTCGAGTATGGCGGCCTCGGGACGATTACTTGGCGCTGTTTCCACTTGTTCACTGCTTGAAACTAGTCTCCGGAGAAGCATAGGTGGCATAGGTCATTTAGAGGTGTCGGTCGTCCCAGCAGAAACATTGACCTATAGTGCTACAGACACGTTTCTGGGATACAAAACACGTATCGATCATGACTGTAGAATAGTGAGAGACTGGTTGACAAGTATGTTTGAGGGTATACTCATTGAACTGAATCATTTTGTTGAGGGCATCCAGTCAAAGAAACGCTGTAGGATCCTGGGAAAAACAACGGGTGTGACTTGTGCCACTTTCCTCAACAGACTCTGAAAGGTGATTAAATTTGCTCGTCTTTCGCTTCATCACTACTGGCCTCGGGACTAATTCGTATAACTGCCTAATTGTATATCCATGTGTGTCTTCGGACGTGATAATTCCCGAGTGTCCGAATCAGAATCTAGGTTGTTTTCATCATCATCGTTTGGTCAGTGTTTGGTCAATGACCTGATCCTGAAAGAGCCTGCTGTCCACAGAGGCGGGAAACAGGTTGAATTCAAGTGTTGCTTTGAAAGCCAACCATCCAGGCTGCTTAATACACGCTTGACCAAACCGGCGGTAAGCAGCATCTAAACCGATCTTTGTATGAGTGCTGGTGCGCAGCGACGAACCAAGAGTATTTCACAGGTCATCCATTGGTGTCTGAACATACTGGCTTATCCAGCTTCCCCAAACAACAAATCAATGATCCGTGAGCCGCTGGACGTCTTCTTCCGCCCACCGTAAGTTTCATCGTCTTTTTATTGAAAACATCTTTTCACCAAGAAGTTAATGAATACAATTTCTCCAGCAAAATCTGTATGCGCCAGCCACTCGAGAACATTTTGAGGGGAGCTGATGATGACGAGGCCAGACCAATGTACCCCGCGCGTACCAGGGTATCTGCTGGTAAACAGAAGTAACAGTTTGAAGGTCTGGGCTGTCCAGAAAATCGAGTCGTTCACCTGTGACTTCCTTTCGGCACGTGGTTGCCATGCCACCCAAAAGAAGCACGCGAACCTGCGTATTGCCAGGTTGAATGCCTAGCTATCCACGACGCTCAACAAAAAACTCGACATTTCCATCCTTGAGGATCAGCAGGCTGAAATGCTGCGAGCGGTGGCCTTCATGCTTAATCGTCTCCATTCCCCAACCTCCGATGGACAAAGGTCTTTGGTACGTCGATGTACGTCTCTTTTGAAGGCACAAGGGTATGTGGCGTATTGCGGGGTTTTGTGTATCTGAAAGTGGTTCTTTAAGGGCTTCCCATGTGCTTGTAGTTATAGACAAGTGGAACATTCCTGGAGGCAGTCTTATTCGGGATCTCTTTTTGGGATAATCGTCTTTTTGACAATGTGCATCCCATCCGTCACATTGTCCTCCTGATCGTATGAAAGCTGCCTCCTGAGGCCCGATGTGTTGCGCCATATGCAGAGTCTTTTACTCGAGGCCATCGCTTCGAGAATACTCCGTGTTATGTGGGAACGATGATTTACTTAAATTTCTTGATGAATACAGAATCTATGGCAAATGCCAAACGACCATGTGATGTTAGTTTACCAATCCATGTATTTTCGAAATACTAGAAGAATGGGGATGACTCCAAAGGACACATGTTCCTGAAAAGTTGTTCGAAATGTTCACTGATCATGTACGGAGGTACCAAGACCGAGGCAGGTTACGGGTAACTATTCACTTCAGGGTTGGCATCCATACTATAAGTCAAACACGGACTTGTTTGTTTGCTCTTTCAGAGGCAGAATCGAATCCAGACCAGATCGTTCGGCTGAAGAACCCTTCTGGTGCATAGCTGCCGTGCATCTCCGAACTAGTGTGAGGGCGAAAGGAATAGCATATGGAGTGTGCCGCTCGTCGGGACTATCACTGAGACGTGTTTAAGTTGTCTTTCTAAGACTTCTGCCTAAAAGCCCCGACTACTTTCCTTCTGAGGTTTTTTTAAACGGAGCTGTGACCTGCCGTGTGAACGCAACAACGTCATGTGCATCTGGTGACATGCGGGAGCCTTCTCTCTTCATACCATGTCCCATGCATCATTGTAAACTCTGGTACCTGTTGTCCTAGCCTTGCCAACATATGTCGGACGGTATCAATCATACATTTTTCTATTCCAGCACTACCTCTGGATGTAGTTTGAGGCATGCTCTGAGCGGAGTAACTATCGTGCAATTTGTACACCTTAATGCGACAGGGTCACCCGAGTGGAGTCAGTTTGTACGTTGGTAAGTAACAATCCGTTTTATTACAGGCAGATGTTTTCGTCGCGTTTTCTCGCTATGGCTGCTTTATTCCGTTACGTTTGATGTCGTTGTTTGTGATCGATTCATGGTTTGTGACACACTACTGCTAGTTGCCAATTTCTACCCCGCGCGCACATTCACCTGCTTATTCAGACGACTCGCGTTACGTATCATATGTGTAACTGATCAAGGTCACATTGATAGTCTTTCGTTTTTTCTTGACCCAACCAGGAAAATATTTTTCCTTTGGAACACCTGATTTTGGTAACGTCTGTTTAACCGTATGTTGTTTTTCCGCGTACGTTCGCACCAGCTAAAACTTAATGTTCACTGGATGCTATGACAGTGTTCTACAGTTCCGTCTAGCATAAAGCCGCCACCATCAATTTGATGTGCCAGACTACGGCAGTTGTGAACACTATTACAACTTTCTGCCCGTGAAGTCGCGTGGGGGTGTCAATACCTATTTCTACACGTACGTGCAACATTATTAGAGTACCCGTTTGGTTAGTTGCTGTCGTCCTAGGAGATGTGTACCCAATGTGAGGCGTACATCTGTCTGTTCCGATGGACGCTTCAACCAACCTCACTTACACATAACCCCCTTTTTAGCCCCAGCAAGTATCATGTAGTCACAGTGAAATCGTTTCCATAAGCTTTTTGTTGTGACTAGTTTGCAACAGTAGGTCTTTACTGCTCATTAGCAGCATTAGCCACAACTGACCATGACACTATGGTGAACGTGCATTTAGCTAAACAAGAAGAGTACCCGTATTTTCTTTAGTTGAATTAGATTGTACGGGGGATAGTTACGCTTGATCGGGCGGACCAAGTAGATGGGACTAATTTCTGGGCCCGTCAGTCTCATCGACAATTCGCTCCAACAGCTCGCCGCTTTCTTACTACTCTGCAGCTTATGCATGGTTGTGCAAAGGTCAGAAATATACCCCTGAAAAACGATTGAGTATTGCTGGGATGCTCTTCCATACAATGCTTCCACAAGAAGTCACAACAGTGTTGTGCTAAATAGTCAGCTCATCTTTCAGTGGTAGATCACCGTAACAACATGAAGGTAGAAGGTCTTTGTAACACGATTTCACTCGTCTCCATAGTGTGTTGTCGGAACGAACATGACCCTCACATACTCGCACCACTCCCTGTCCCATTGGTCGTGGATGTTTCATCAATTTGAGCCTGTTTTCTGTAAATATTGTATCGGAGGTGACCTCAGATATCCTGCAACCGATTTATCCGGAACGTAACTCATATCAGTTGGTGTTAAATCTTTCTCAGCGCACCTTTGGGGGACTTATCAAATAATTCACTGCACAAAGGGCCCCATTGTCACAAATTGTGGCCTCCATCGCGTACCACACACGCTCAGTGTTCGTCTGCAAAAGAGAAGGATGCTGTTTACGGTGTCGGATTCAGTTTGTCGCATACCGAGAGTTGGCAGAAGGGTAGGTAGTTTATGAAAGGTCTAAATTCTCCCTGTGTGGCTAGCCTCCCCGAGTTGGATCCACGCGGCCCTTGATTAGCTATAGGCTGTAGTTCTGAACTTATAGTAATGCGTGCTTCGCCTCATCCTGATAGGTGTTGACGGTTTTGGTACCTTGAAACGTTTGTGCTAGGCCGGTACCAGACCATCCCCATTCCCATTTTAAACCCTCTGTAGGTAGGACTTTTTTGGACTCGTTCGACACATTTGTTCGGTACTGAGGAACGAGTTTTCATCACCCACTTTACTGGTGATAATCTAATGTAAGACTATTATTTTTTCCTGCATTTCGGCAAGGTCGAAGTCGTAGCCAACTACAGAATGTACTCTTCGACAGGCAGTGGGTCCACTACTCACCTCCACTCCATCCTCTCGCCTCATTTACTCTTTGAAGCAGAATGAATGGTCAACATGGTCACCATCACTACAGTGCTATCATCAAGAATTTACTGAGCTAAGTAGCATCAGTATGTCGCGTTTTGACTTCGATTTGAGAGCCTATGAGAGTCAGTAACGTTTCATTTTCGCATCCGCTTCGTTTCTGATTGGCACTGTCATATCTGTCGGAATCGCGTGTCGCTCCTTTTCGTCTATTGCTGAATCGCTTGAACTTCATTTGCTCCGTAACTCTCCACTGAACCACCTAGAAGCCAGCTGTCAATGTCCAGCATTTCCAACACAACAAGCAGGTGACTTTACGCGAGGAATGCCAAACACTAACTTTAACTGGCCAACAAGCAGTGGGGCGTAGCTGTTTGCATGTGACCTGGTCAACAGCCTTTTCCCAACGCGTTCGAATGAGCTAAACGCGTCCAAGGGAAAATTGCGATGTACGGGGAGGGGGTGTGTTGGTTCACAATCGGTTACCTATGGTGACAGGAGGGTAGCCGTGTGTGTCGGATGTACTGCCCCATTCTAAGTGCCATTAACAAGAAATCTATTAATTACATCATGTAGAACGTGCTGGCTGCACGTTTCCCAACCAAAGAATAAGAGAATGGGCCCTAAGGACTCACTTGGGACACACTTTTAACACGACTGTGTTTTTAGGTATTCCTGGTCCAGAAAACAAAATGCGCTATTTCAGTTGCGTGTGAGTTGCTGTCACATAGCTCATCATGAATTTGATTTGTCTGCATATATCCGTGCATTTGAACTGGACAAATCCTGTCGACCGCTGTGGACCACTGGGAAGCTGCCAACTGATTTGACAGTCCCTTCTGGTTGTTTTTGTTTTGGCGGTTATTGGTCATCTGTGGCCATGGGATGTGCCATACGTACCGCACAGGACAACAATACCGGTGGCCTGTCTGTCTGACTGGCCAATCGCCTCTGACTAACCGTTGGGGGAATACACAAGGCCACGTTTACGCACGTTCGATTTGAGGAACCAGCAATCCCACTGGTGACCGCTTGTTTACCGGACAACTTTCGTAGGCGTTTTACTGTCCGTTTCAGGCGTGTGCCACCACATGTCGGCACATTATGTGGACAAGAAAATTGCCCAAGTTTTCCGTGTTGCCCTGCATCTGTGTATGCGTGTGCATGTCTCTATGGGTGCGGAGTTGCACATCTGCTTAGTGGCAAATGGTCAGCTTCTGCTTACATCCTGTCCAAGTTCAGTATAGTGTAGCACAATAGTACCCACAGGATCATGTGGTCAGTATTTCCTTCCGGGCATAAACACTAACGATCCGGTTACTGGGGCTTCCTTGGAAAATTGCTGTTATGGTCGGCGCATGTCCTGTGTGACTGGTGACTCAGGTGTGGTCCACGCCAGACTGATATGTGGCGCTCATTGAAACGTGGACTACGGGATACTTTTACAATGAATTCGGAGTTTTATTCCACTTATCCGTTGTTTATTTCCACGGCATCCTTTGGAGTGAGAGGAATACTTTGCTCATACATCCTATCCAGAAACAGATAACCACTCAAGCCGCCTTGTTCAGCCTGCCTGTGATACATTTTTGGATCTTATTATATTCAGCCTCTTGCGTTTGGCTCCATACCGTGCATTTTAGTTTAACTCATATGAACTACGTGGAAAAGACATGGCTTTCAGTTGCTTCAGGCTTAAAGACTCCTCAAACTATCTTGATTCTGAAACAAGGGAATATGATAACTTAACCGACGATTTGCCTACTGCTGACCAAATTTCTCCATCTGGGCATGCAGACACTACATCCAATGCTTCTTCAGCTGGCTCCTCATTGGGACATGCCGGATTAAGATCTGGTAACAAGGATGTTGCCGTTTCAGCCAAACAGTCTACAGCCAAGTCCGGTTCGTCTGGCCACACAACTCGCTTTCGTCAAATCGCCAGCTTTCGGCATGCAGGGTTTGCATCCTCTCCGTTCTCAGCGTGTGTCTCACACACAAACAAAAAGCAAGGGAAAAGTGGGCATGATCAAGAACTGGGAAGTCAGTCTTCGTCTGCTGGGATTTGTTTTGGATTATCAGGTACTCAAGTTCTGAAGGAAGTCGGTGCCGACATTAATTCCTCGCTGCAAACACAGCGTGTCCCCGAATGCGTCCTTCGAGATAGGACACTGGGGTGTCTCGTCCGCAGTCAATCAGACTCAACTTGTCTGTCACTAAAGGCAGTTCAAAAAGAATCCATCCAAACCGCTCTTGATAATCACGCAGCTGACGCTGGACCCCGATTGGTTGACGTTCTCTGTGATTCACTTTCTTCTCAGCTAGACAGTGCAGCCTGCACAGCCCTTCATAGTAGTTCTTCTGATCTCAGCGCATCAGCAGCTGGGCTGCTCTTGAATAACCCAGAACAACCTTCCATACCAGGTGACGAGCCCCTAGCTGGGGGAACCTCATCTAGTGGCTCTTTCTCTATTGGATCTCCTTTTTCATCTCAAGGCCCTTCTTCTGTGTCTCGTACATCACCCTTGGCCATACAATCGACTGCTAGGTCTTACCAACTTGTTTGCCGAGATGGGATTCAGTGTTATGAACTTGTAAGTGCGTCCAACACAATTGTACAGTCCGGGGTTGAACTAACTCCTCGTACTTCGGACAGCTCTCCACCCACATCTGATGTGCTCAACCTAGGTCAGGCTTCCCGTCGTGAACTAAGTGAGTAAAACTTTCAAAGCCCTCAATATTATGCGTTGGGTCAACCCAACGCAATGCTGTTATTCTCATAGAACCGGTGTGGTGCGATAGTCCAACTACCCGCCATCACCTTCATAGGTGAAGTTGTGTTACTGTCGGAGGTGGAAATTCTCCTCCAGTCTGTTTCTTCCGTAAGCTTCATAGGACTGTTTGCTTCCCTCTGTGCTACACCGAAAATGGTAACTAACTCATTAGCCATCTGTTTCTTCTCACTCTAGTAAAAAACTTTTATCTCGTATCGTATAGATTGCGGTTGCGCAGAGTTTACGAGAATTCTTCAGTGTGAATATGCTCCGAACTTCTGGATTATGTTTGTATTGGCCTGGAAGAGCTGGAATTCTCTCATCCCTTGTACTGCCAATTGGTTTATTGGTTACTTCCTATTGAACTTGCGCGACATCTACCGGTTTCTGTCTTCGAACTGTGTTGTCTAACTTACTGAAGTGATATAATTTTTCAGATTTTCTTAGTGCGCTGTGCTCCGCACACAGTACGTTCATCCAATTAGTCGGCACAGGAATATTCAATGCTTATGTGGCACTAAAACAGGTTGAGCTAGTTAGACAGTATTGTAGAATTTTAGACAGTCGCAGAACAAGCCGGCTGCCAAGTAATGCTTATTTCTCCCTCCCAACACTCAAGAGAGTACTCACTGTACAGCCAGTCACGTGCTGAGTTAGTGTAGTTTTATCTTCTTCCAGTTCCATTATCCCCATGCGCATGGCGATCAAGTTAATGTTCTGATAGGAATCACCGGATACCGCTAGCCTCATCCATAGTAGCCGTCTCTGAAAAGCTCGGTGAGAGTATCGAAACGGGTGTTTTCGCCCTTGGTGTAGACCAACCAGGAAAATTTTTAAAATCTAAGTACTTGAGGAAGCACAAATTAACTTGATGAGGTGGCTTCACTTCAAACGTGTTCGCCCACTTTATGCTCATGCAATGGCGTGTTACGTGCCATCTTTTATCGTGCGTTTTTTAGTGTAGCCAGCTCATCATACGTATGCAGACTGTAGTGTTTCGCGATAGAGTTACCTTCAGTCCGTATTTATTGACTGCAGCGTTACTGGTGCTAATTTGATTGGATTGGTTGTATAGTATGACATGCCATAACGTCCCTAGGTTGCCCCACCCCACCCCCAAAAAATCGTACGTTATCCTACGCTTCTGGTATACTGGATGCAAAGTGAACCTCGAGTGAACCAGCTGGTTGACTCACCTTATTTCCATCCCAAAACACATTTGGATCTGACTTACCTGCTGAGTGATTCGAATTCTTTTAATGCAGTATACAACGTGAGTGCACGTGTGCCTCAGTGAATACATGGGACTGTTACGGACTGTAGAAGAACCAGCAAGGTCTATGCATATCTGAGCTTAATTCCTTTAAAAATACAATTGCTCCTCTTTGGAGAGACCACATGAATGGCCCGATAAAAAATGATCCCTTGCGAGAAGCGCTCCTTCTCTTGAAGAAACCAAAAAGTAAAGCTGTTTATGTTTAAGATGTAAATGTATACTTGCAACTTGGCACCATTGGCGAGTGGTTTGCAGTGTTTGGTATACATTAGCGCAGATACCCACAAGTTCCATCCACTTCGAATGAGCAATTGACATCATTACTCGCGTTGTTCCAGTATTTGTTGGTTCATCTGCTTCTTTCGGCCCATCTCATCTGCCCTCAGTTCAGTTACAGATGGGTGCCCAGTTAGGGGATCTTCTTCGAGAGGAACTCCGTGCAACTGTGCAAAACTGACTTCGTGTGGTCAATACTATACCATTCCATTCGGTTTGAAAGCAGCTCACCGATTTCAGCACAAGACTACCTCACTGTGAATAAGTTAACGCCGTGTTTTCTACTCTTATGCGAACTGTTTTTCATTATCCATTATTCAAGAACCCGAATGTGCGCGTAGCTGACACTAAAGTAGTTTTGCCGATGTACAATCTTGTCATAGTGTTTGCAACGGTGAACTGACGTTCTGCGGCGAGAGGGCATGTGTTCAATCTGCTGTTTATAATTCGGTCTTAAGCACTCGTTGCCAATTTCCATGTACTTTAGACCAACCCAAGCGAATCACATAAGGCCAAACCCGTGGACAGCTTTTAATTTGCTCATTGTTAAGCTCACGTCTGCGTATCACATATGAATGCAATTCAACCTCATTAGTCCATCAGTAGGGAATGAGTTTGACAGAAATTTCGGAACTACACTTACTTGATAAAGGACAAAAACGATGGTCAACCTTCCAGAATTCTCATCGAACTTTAAAGTAGCACCAGACAGTGTTTGATTCGCGCTACCCATGAAATGCCTTTTGAACCTGTATTGGACAAGCCTTGGGGACACATATTCCTGTTTGCACGGCAGAGTAGCAGAGTAGATGAATCTTCTCTTTTTGGAGGGATTTCGGCTCCCGAAACTGATCAATGGTTCGAGATGAGAAGTGACGTCATAAGGCTCTTAAAACCTCACAGAAGCTTTAGAGAACCAACTAAAGAGGTCTTCCCCTCAGGGCGAGTAAACTGTGAGAATTTCTTTGGTCTACCACCAAGAAAGGATATCTCAATTTTAACCTGTTCCCTTTTTTGTAGAGTGTAAGTAGACTAGTTTCTAATGGGAAGAACGATGTGGTCTGTGCGATGCACTAATGCTGCCAATAGTGACCACTAGATATCTGTCACTACGGTTTGTGGTCATATAAACGATAATTATTTCTGTTCAGTTCAGCAGCTTATGATGATTTTGCTTTACGCTACCTCTCACTATCTACTTAGGCCTCAGGGTTAGGTTTGAAAAAATAGTTCTCTGTGGAGAGCGTTCCGTATTAGAACTACTAACATTGGTTAACTTGAAGGAAACTACCCACAAGGTTGCTGAAAACTCTGACAGTCCACGGCCAGTTTCGCCCTTCTTAGTGCTAATCAGTTGGGCGCATTCCCCAAGTTTCTGTCAACCTTATGTTCTACCTGAACCCAGATTTTCCAACTACGCTGATTTGCATACCAGTTTGGTTTCCACGAGACACACCTGATTCCCAGCTGAATCTCTCGTTTACGATATTGTTCTTCAATACGTCTATATAATGTATTGCGATTTCTGGAATATCGTTCTAACTGAAAAATGGGGTGGCCTTTGTGCAGCCCATTCACTTGAAGAATAAAATGCTCAGCTGGGATTCAGTTGTCCTTATCGTGAAAACCAACCTAGTGTGCAGGTTAATGTCTCTCGCAAATTATATAGCTTGATTCGCACTTTATTCCACTAAAGAACGAATCCGACAAATGCCGTTTCACATCACACGATGACTAAACAGGGTAGTTTATCTCACGGAATTATTTTACTGAGCTGTCTGTGACGTATCGAGCTTCTGTGTAGATTCGAATCCCATAGTGAAGCAGCACCAACTGCACAACAGTTAATGTTACGGACACTTTATTTCGATAACTTCCCAACAGTCAGATGCGAGCTAAAGTGTCTGCACGCGATTTTCACGAGAAGAGTCCACTCGTTTCTGAATTTCGGTCCTCTCTGTGTGAAAGAAGGCGGATAATCCTGTAGGCCTAGTTCATTCCATGTTGAAACCACTCGTCTGATCCGCTGGTACAGTTCAGCAAGCATCTTTTGGCTAGCGCTGATAGGTTAGTAATTGAAACCCGCTTATTATTTTTATTATTCTGGCAATTCAATGCCAGCTTGTGGATTTGCTTCCATTGTTGTCGTCCGACATACAAACCCTGAGCATCTATCTAATCCTTGTGTATCGGAAAGCGTCAGGAAGACGCAAACGTTACATATTGACACGATTTTAACTCAAAAACCAAAAAGAATACAAAGCAGGTTTGGCCATAGTGTTCAGCGTTTCACCTAAGCACAGTGCCCACATACCATGTATTCCCTAGGTTGAATGTAACCAGGGTTCGCTTCGGACAGAACATCTAGCTACAGATGAATGGTGACATCAAACATAGTAACACGTTTAGGCCAACTAGTTTTGTAGGGGGTAGCATGTACAATGCCGTGGTCCGATATGTTCTACTTTGTGGATCAGGGACGTGACCGCTGCGTACGGAAAGCCTTCGAGGGTTCTCGGTGTTTGACCATAGGTGCCTCCGAAGCATTGCGCGAGTCTGGTAGGAACACCAGATCAGTAATGCTGAAGTACGGCAGATGGTTTTCTGGAAAGTTCAGTCCCCCCGCGATAGACCAGCCGGTCATACTCCACAGGTTACGTTGGTAAGGCATGTGCTTCGTATGCCAGAGGACCATTTGCCTCGTAGAGGCCTCTTCGCCCAGCCTTGTGTCGGACGGAGACAATCCAGGGGCGGTCTGTCCATGGCCTGGCGACGAAGCATAAAAGAACTTAGCAGTCAACTCAGTCGCGTTGGTAAATACCGTCTTCCGAATGGGGACTGCAGGACAAGACAAACTAGTAGTTAGTGACCTTGAAAGATATGGCTATCTCACGCAGCCAATGGCGGTCTTATATCAAAGCTATCGCCTTCAATGCTTGGCGCTCAATCCCTGCAAACCGGACAAACAGAACCATTTTACGTCAATGCACAGATTGGGCTATCGCCTCCAGCGCATGGATCTCATTCCTTTATTCTCCGTATCCTCGGTGGACGAAGTTGTGGCAACTGCAACTGCTGCATATCGGTGCACGGTTTGTGGGCTGAAATACTGAACTAAACGCTTTTTGTGATTAGAAAAACAGGGCAAACATAGAGGACAAAATAAATTGCTTTACGAACCGCTTGTTTGGTAGAACCGGTCAGTGCGTTGCCCATATTTAATTGCAATACATTACCGTACACAATTCATAGGCCAATGACATGTTCTGGGGGCCGGAAAAAGGTGACGATTATGCCGATTAGCTGGTCACGGATAGGTGGTGAGTGAGCCTTATGGTCCTCTTCTTTTTAACTTCAGCAGATGATGGCGCATCTCCGTTGCCAAACTGACTCTCGTATTCCTTGGCCAATAGGAATCCAACTTTTAGCAACACGAGTCATTTCGTGCATCTCCGATCCTTAGTTGTCGTATAGTTCGTTTTCGTTCAAGTGTCCACGTAGCATCCACTAATCCGTTCCAAGATTTAATCTGCCCTGGCATATATATATATATATATATATATATATCGTCTAGAATCGATCATTCGTTTTGTTGTCACACATCATGTTGTCTATCCACTTGATGCTATCTTTACTATCATTTTGGGTTGCAACTATATCTGTGTGACCAGCGAAAACTCTCCAATATAACATTCGCTGTCCCTGACTTACTCATAGTCAAGGTACCCTTGATACTCTAAATAGTAATTTGGTAATCACCGAAGTTCCACAGAACTTGTTGTATTTCCTCGAAAATGACAGCTTAATGACCCTGAAATCTGATTTTACTTTCACTCCCGTCATTTCTGTCCATACGAATCGACTCTCGTGTATTTTAGTGTCTAGGAGCATCACATACCCACTACGGAAGAATATTTACGATATACTTTCGTCAATAAAGGCACAATTTGTCCCTAGGATAGATAGATCTTTTGCGTCAGCTGATCTGCTTACTGTCTGCTTCACATTCGTGAAAAGCTGTCCCAGCCTCCACATTTCCCTGTCCCGACATAATCGGATAGTCGGTGCTATCGAATGGGACAGTGCGTAGTCGTTGCAGCTTGATTTGTTGCACGCAACTCTTTCTTCAGATTTTTCCGTCAGCCGTGACATGGTACGTTCATCTATCAACCTAACTACAGTCCCTTTTGAGAGTTATTACACTTGTCCAAAAATAGTGACCCTCCATGAACCGTAGGTTTGCTACTAGCGTGGTTTTATGAATGTCGTGATTGGACTATGTCGAATTTCGTCGCCTTTGTTGAAGCTCCTCCGAAACCGTATTCTTCATCCGCTCCATTTTGGCATTCCCTATTGGTCATTAGTGTGTCTTTTCTATCAACTCTGATATGAATTGAGGCAGCTGTTGCACACGTTCTCACTTATTTGACTGCTGCCTTAGCCGGCCATGACGTAGTTGCGCGAAATGAGGTCGGTGGGATCTTCGCGCCCTCCTGGCTGGGGTTCACGTGATTCTCCTTGCACGCTGCTACAAACCCTGAAGGATATGCAACGTAACCGATCTCATTGGCATTCATGCTGCCACCTTCTAGGCGGACTAGCTAAAGGTTGTCTGTCGTAGTATGCTGAATTATTGTTGCGCAAGGCTCGCAAAAGACGTTGGGTCAACCCTATTAATGATGTCTTACTCCGATTTCATGGTTGTATGATATTAAGCACCATTATTTACTACCGGTATATTGCTGTCGACGACGAGGATACATACCTACCGCTGGTTACCCAGCGCATTTTCGTGTTTCTTCACTTGAAAAGTCGCCAAAGGCCATTAATACTGCGTAGACATTCCGATACTGACCGCTTGATGTTGTGTTATCAACACGAGTTGGATTGGATTATACAGAACTGGTAGAGCAGTTTTTGGTTTTAAATTGGTACGCGATTCTTCTCCGTAAGGCCCACGCTTGATCGATCCGACTTTCTAGGTTTTGGTGCTTCAGTTTGCATGTGGTCGCAGCGCTTGCCCCATTTGTGCTTCATGATGTGCTGGTTTGCACTAGAGCCTGGCCGAACGATCACGCATCTGTGATGGCATGTACACGCTGCGCATCGACCACGATAAACTTTTCTTCGGAAAAACGTGGTGATCGACAGGTCATTATCTCAGTGCATTACCTGACTCCAGTAATGCTTCATCCTTTTTCACGTCTTTTCTGGAGCATCTTCTTTACCCTTTTCCGCGAAGTTCCCGAGTGTTTTTTTTCGAAGCGTGAGTACAGGGCATCTTCAAGACTTCCGTAACCACATTAAAATTAGTGAAATTATTTGATTTGTTTGGCCGTTTTACGGCTGCCCTTGTCTAATCCTAGCACTGTATGTACTAATCGTGAAGTTCTGTGTTCTCCGGATGATTCAGTGAGTTGCTTTTCGGTTTCCCTGTGTGTGACGATGATTTTACATACTCAGTATTCATCGAAGTAGAGTGACCTTGTGGTTGCATCACACGCAGATGGTCAAACTGAACCGAGCACCCTCGTCACTGACCTCTGTCTACGTATGGCTTTAACCATTGTTTGTAGCCACACTCATCAGCCGGCTGGTCGCGTGCAGCTCGGTACTTTGTGTGCACTAACATGACGTCGGTCATTATGCAATAATTTGGTTTTGACTGGTTTCCCCCCCCCCCTCCATGGGTTACTGTCATCCTCATATCGTGATTGCATTTGATTACAATCCGTTCCTGCTTGTGTGCATTAGTGCTTTCGCTCTTTAATTCAACCAACGCCTAGTCATTTTCGCGCCACGCGACCTATCCAGTGTGAAGGCCAATCAGCGTCAACAAACAGTATACCGAACCCTGCAACTGCATCTATTTTCTGTCACGAACACGCGTGTCCTGACAAACTACTGACCACCATCCTCCCCCCACCCCGTGCCAGGCATGACTCATTCATACATTTCACAACAAATGTCAGCCAGTTGTTTCGTTGATGGTGTGTGCGAAATTGGGTCTCCAAAACGAAAGCCGCGTATGCTAGTGTGCTAGGCACATCGGTCGAACGTCACCTGGCTGCCACACAGGTGGACATGAAGTGTGGTCACAGTCCGCATCAAACTTTCGCTGCCTAGTGAACACAGCTCTCCCAGCGACGTTCTGCCAGACAGGTGAAGTGATGAGCTATGTGATCAACTTTCCGCTTCGCCATGGGTTGAATGCCGTACAGTGTCTAGACGGCTAGTGTTATTGCGGATTCACATTTATTGAGGGTCGATATTCGGGGATTCTGACTACCTAGTCCTGGTTAGCTGCAATGATACCTCTTTAGTGTAACCGGGCATTTGCTTAAGTTACCGGACACAAGACGGTTACTGACTGGATGAAACGTGTCTGAGTCCATTCGTTAGGTGACCAAAGCTCTTTTTGTCCCGTTTTTTGTGACCTTCACTACCCGTGGTCATCGTGGACAGAACACATATGAAGGTTGAGCTTTCATGAGGTTTCCTTGTGAGTAAATTTTGGTCCGTTTGGTGGATCGCGATTCTTATTGTATTCGGACTTTCATTTAGCGAGAGGGCGAAGCGCAACACATGTCGCATGTCGATCCTGTGAACTGGCTTCTCCAAGTCGCTTATTCTCCGCGCTCTTTGTGAGGACTCATGAACGTGGTCAGAAGTGCAACCATGATCACCTCTTTTCGTCTCCCGTCCACAGGTTCCATTGAATTGTTTTGATCCAGGAGCACTCGGCAGTCTTAACACATATCACTTTAGCTTCTTTAACTATGAACGTAATACACTACTCATAAGGCTGCTGAAAACTCTTCGACAGCCCACGACCGGTTTCGTCCTTCTTGGGGCTCATCAAATAGGCGCAATCCCCGAGTTCCCGTCAATCTTATGTTCTACTTGAACCCAAATTGCACGAAATTAGCGAAATACACTCATCTGCAAACAAATCTGGTTTTGCGGGAGACTCACCTGGAACCCAGCTGAATCTCTCGTTTATGATGCTTAAACGGAACACTTAGGCAAGTTTGTAAGCAGTTAATTAACGTATTTTCTGCAGATTCATCTAAATCACATTAGATGTTACTGTAGATGACGCAATTTTCGAGTGCCTTCTTATAATGGGCAGCACTCATGTACGGGTTTGAGCCGCGTTCAACACGCAACAAATGTTTCGTTCGCTTCTCAATCAGACCATCTGAGTGTCATCTCGACCCGGTTGACTGTGTTCACAGCTATCGCCCAGTCCATCACTACTGTGTCAGGCAATCCTATTTCCAAAAGCAGCTATTTTCCATTTTTGATGGTGTTTTTGTTGCCGATACCGAGTTCATCGTCTAATGTACTCACGGCAAGCTTCGTCTGTAGTGTTTTCGGTATTCATTGCTGAAATTTCCCAAAGGAATCCACCTCCCTAGAAGGGCCATAAGGACGTTCACCGTTACTCCTAATTCGGGCTAGACTCCCCATCCCGGAGAGAAGACACGATGCCCCTTTTCGCGCAATGTGCTCCTTTTGTGAGATTACTGTAGGTTGTCTGGGTCAGCTTTCTGTCTCTCCTTGAAGTGAACCTTTCTATTGGTGAATCCAGTCACGTCTTGCTCATTAGTCCTATTTTTTCATCAATCGCAATATTTGCTTCTATTCAGGCGCAACAACTCCCTCGACAAATGCACCGCGTCTGAAGGCTCACTTGGTTGCTGGTCCTAACACTCAGAGTGTGGTACATCCAAGCCACTCGTCATTTTATTCAAGCCAGCCTTCGTCTAGTTTTACATCCGGTTCAGCTAATCCATGTGCTCCATCGGATCTTATGCGTGGATCTGTACCTCCTCAGAAGAATGTGCCAAACTCTTCCCATGGAGCCGCATCGAGGGTTCAGCTAATGCATGCCGCCCCGAACGCCTATGCGACACATATCTCAACACCAGTCAGTCGGGTCAAGCAAAACACACAATTCAGTCCGCTGGGACAAACAACAGACGAATCTTATTTTGGTGGACCACAACAATCAAGATACGACAAGCCGACGGCCCCGTTACCCTCGCGTAAACAGAGAACCACATCTCCATCATCTCAAGTGCCGACGCCGATCACACATGGACGACCTCCCTGTTCGACAGCCGCCCACCAATATTCGTCCGATAGGCCTCCTGGTAGAAATGCATGGGCTGGTCATTCATCTAGTCGAACGTCATACACACGGGATGCGATGGACTCAATGTACGGTCAAGCTGATAGCAGTAGTAGCAGCTTTATCAGCACTCAGGTGAGTCCACTGCCTAAAAGCTCATGTATACGTTTTGGACCGAACGTCTAGTATCAAGAGCGCGTTATACATTGGTCAGGGGCGAGATGGCTCAAGTGGTTAGAGCGCGAATCTACTGACCGGAAGGCCCGTGGTTCGAACCCGACCTCTGCCTCTCGACTTCTCCTGTCTAGACTTGGGCAACCTGGCAGTATCCCAGCCCCCATGCTTCCTTCGGGTGGCATGGCAGGTAGGTACCGAAAGCGTGCTATAGCTGAACGAAAGGCTTACCACTCTGAAGAAAGTCCATCCCATCTCAAGATTCACGAAGCAGTCCTTTCTCCATGGTGGCCTTTCCTGGCTACTACCATAATATAATCTGAAAATGCGGGGCGAAACAATGGACGAAGTGAGAATCTTCCAGTCCATGCAGGATCCTCTTCCTTAGAAGCTGTAAGAATCCAGTAATCTGCATCGGTATAAGAGCTCCGTAAAGTTTTTTGCGATAAACAGTTACACTTGCCGCCCCGTGAAGTGATGAAAATACGTGTTAAATGGGCCTACCTTATAGAATAGCCTTTCACAGCTATTCCCATACGTTGCCAAGTGTGTTTCTCTTTTGTTTTGTTTGTTTTATCTCTTTTTTGTACTGTTCTCATTCTGTAATCTATAGGATACTAATAGATCGGATTAGCTCCGGTAATAGGATAGCAAGTGAGATTGTGGCAACTATCACTCGTGATTATCAAATTACTAGTCACACGACTTGCCTATCCGGATGATATTACTGTTCTACCTCTCAGTGAGGGTTGTTGCATGTGAAATCGTGACCTTGACCAGAGGTTGCCACTTTGATGTGGTGGCCTTACTTGATTACTTCAGTCATTTGGTGGGGTACACTGACTGGAACTTTGTTTGCTAATGTCAAAGTCAGAGCAATCAACCAGAGTGCAGCGAGTCCCCTGCGAGCAATCGCACTAGGAGGTGGTACGTGATCGAAATCACGTTGTCTTCTACAATACTAGCCTAAAGACAGTATGACGTTTGCTCCAGGCGATCAGCATTTCCATAATGATGGGAGTAACGATGCTGCTTCCCGAGAAAGGACAGCTTAGAAAGGGTCTGTCCTGAGGACAGCTCACTCCGGTCTCCCAACGGTTGGCTGTGACTGCCAAAGACTCCTCCAATACAGTAGACAAGCACGAAACCGTGCCAAAGGCCTTTTTGGTTGCAAGTGCTTCTATTAAGCACCGTGTCATCAGGAGTTAGGCTTGTTTATCTTACTGCTTGCACCCTCGCTTTAGGGCAACCTCATGCAGCCAACTGGGTCAGATTAGTAAGTCACTGCCTCCGGCCAGCATCCACCAAAAATGCCTGCCGCATCGTAAGACAGATTGTTGTACCAAACTTGCCTTGGAGGATTCTGGTGTTGCGCTCAGCCCCAAAACCGAGCGATTTGATGGACTGAATTCCCGTAAATAGTTGTTCGTGTGGTGTTCAGCTGACCCAACCAAAGTCAGTACATTTCTGAACCGCAGTGTTCGTGGATCGTATCAGCAAGCTCCGAACTACCGTGGCCCAAAAACTGAGAGATGAGTTCCTTCAGAGTCCATCAGTTCATTCAATACGAGGTTAAGATATTTCAATGTTACTCACGAACTCTCGATAGTCCACTCCGGTTTTGGTTCAGTGGTTGTTATTCTGGTGGGTGATTTGTCTGTTGGAGTTGGTCGACTAAGTCCTGAAGAAGCACGATTGGTAGGTTGATTTGATATCAGTCCCTACCGCTCAGTTGTGCGCTCATCATCATCAGTTCCTGTTCAACGTAAACTTTCAACACCAATGCTCCCAGCATGTCACTAGGAAGCCACCAGCCGCAAATCAGCCAATAGCCCCTGTGGCAGTCAGCTACCAGCGAAGATGGCCATTTCCGTTCCTTCGGTACGTCTTTTGGTTCCGACTATGCTGTCGCATGGGCACGAATATCAGTTCCCCCTCCAAGTCACGCTGTTTCACTGGAAATCATCTACTTTCCCCTTCTACAGCTCCACGATGTCGAACTGAGCTAGCTTGAAAGCTGTTACGTACGATCTTACAAAATAGTGATGGCCACCTGGAGGAAAAGTGCCAGTGATGGCCCAGACAGATTCTCCTTTTTGCCCTTTAGACTTGGTCAGGTCGACCATTGGGCTGAACCAAGGACACGAAATTTTAATTCCCCTCTCACTCATTGAGTTATCCCTGGAGAGGACAGTGGTCGTGATTACAATTGACCTGACAGTCGTGTGCCGGTGGTTTCATACATTCGAGATTTTATCGTAATCCAAAGAATTTATGACCCAAGACCACATCACTGAGAGTGATCGACCTATTTCGCCTACTGCGGACAAAGTTGGTCGCTTGCTGTTAGGCGGAATTCCGCACCGACACCGTTTTACCGCTCGCAGTTAGGCGCTGCTACGGCCAAGAAACCTATCCCGCACGTAATTGGCGAGAAGATCGGGCCGCTCGCCGGTCCAGCATCAAGGCGCGCCCTGCTTGGTCGAAAGTCTGGCCCCGACCGCCAATCATGATCCAGTATCCGCCGAATACCGGTTGCCAATGGCGCATCCAGCAGGCATCAGAATTTCCAGAATATTGTCGCCGCACACACTATATACGAGGCGCTGTACATGTGATTTTGACCTGCTTTCGGAACGTTCAGACCGAGAGCTAACCCGAGAAAATACCGGTATCACACTTGTCGCTGCCAAATCGCTCTGTGCTTGGATTCCGAAATTCAGGTTATCTGGAATGATATAAGCAAAGCAACTCTACATTACACTACTCCGGCATAACGCAGCCCCAAACCCAACAATATACACGTTAAATCTACTCTTCTTTTGCAAACATTATCAAATAGTGATTCTGAGGTAATTTATTGAATACAGCAGGTATTTTCATGCCAAGGCACAAAAATGCAGCACATTCGTTAGGTACAGGACTGATTTACTATTTTATGAAATGACTTATTTTTGTGCGAATGTGAACTACTTGTACGTGCCAAATGACATGGTTTTCCTTAATCGGTTCAACCTTATGGTCGCATTTCCCCAGGGACCGATAGCCAGCAATTGGGTTAAAAATCACTAAATAATTAACTGATGTAACCGTGGCCTGGGGCTTTTGGCGCTTGAAAGTCGCAAGACTAATAAACCTGGATGTAAGATATTCAAATTTGGAAGTAGGGGGTAATGTCTTTTCGTGATTCTATCCCATGACCGTTCGGCAACGAATCAGTTATTGTTATAGCTACACTGAAATCTCAGTAAAGGGTATTCATCGATTATTAACAATACCCCTAAGTATGGGCTGACCCCTCAGTATTTCTTGCAGATATACATCTACATGCTCAATAATGTCTCATACATTCGTCCTTAGCCTACTTGACATTATGATGTGAAAAGTGAGCCTGTAGGTTTATCAGATACCCAAGCAGAAACATCTGCTTTTCAGGGACTTCCAAACGCCTGGTCTCCGGACTACTTTCTCCGACCTTCGACACAAGAATTATGCGTTCAAAAAATTCGGTTGTTTTCATCCGTATTGTACGCATCACCAGACAAGACATCCATCTTGATGCATTATAGTTTTCTCCAGTATGTCACCGTGATGGTGGATATTTTATTTGTTGCAAGCATCACGACTGGCCGCGTATGTTTCAGCAAGGTTCGAGTCGTATGGCCAGGTGTCTCTTCGCTCACGTAGATCCAGTCAAAACAAATCTCCAAGACAGACAAACGGTCCTGACCCATACACACACAAACGCAGATGTCGCATTTCGGCTGAGCTATAGTTCCGTCACTGAAGCAAGCCTTGTTATGACCACCCCACGAAGCCGGTCTTAGGCAAAGTGGATCGGTTTGAAGCCGGATTACTGGACACCCGGTGGCCCGTCTTCAAAATTCAACTCTTTATGGGCGAATCAGAAACCAAAACTCATTTACCAACAAGTACACAAAACGAGCTGCATTACATAGAGATTAATAATCTTCACCATCAACAACATAACAACACTGTCATTTTGATGTGAGCTCTCCAGTTTGTAGGGTCGCGTTTAGTATACCTTTTTGGTTCATAAAAATGTAGCCCTGGATGAGAGGCATCCTTTATTGAGAGGTCTTAACACTGCATTGACTAAGGCGTGCAATTCACTGAAAGTCTCTCGCTCGCTTTTGTCAGGATACATTTTGCCGGTCAGTTTAATGTCACCTTTTGCATATTTGGCTTTTGACAACTTTGCGTTGCGACTAGTTGCAAAGTAGGTTGTTTTTCGGCAGGGTGGAGCAGACTAGCAATACGACCTGAAGTGTAGGCGGATGACTGCCATCGGTCATTGGTTGGTTTGCAAACTTTATGTACCACTGTTATGTATATCGCTCTATGCGCGAGTTGTATGGGCGCTGTCACATGCAATCAATAGGTGGGCGAGAGAATGAGTAAGTCAGATTCACTCTGCCTACGACCAATCGTACTACATCAAATGAACAGTAGGTATTACTACCTACCAGGGTTTTCACATGGTTACAAGTAGCGAAACACGAATTACGAGCTAGACCACCTCGTCAGCCGAAGGATGTCTGCGTTATTTTTCTGCTTTTATCCAGTATAAACTCTTGCACTCTTTATGCTATTATGTGCACTTCAAAGCAGTATGGTAGTGAATGACTTACAAGTTGTCTGGATCAGCTTCACCACCCTTTTGTCACAAGATTGCGGACAGAATAGCCTACGCAAGAGCTTTCCTAGAAGCGAGCGACTATTCGTTGCACAATATCATGCACCAGCATATCAGCGAAATGTGTTAGCATTTTTTGCCTCTGATGCTTGCTTCAAACGTTAGCTGGTATCTCCGACTGTGACTCACACACTCACTCATCCAATTGATCTATGTTCACCCACTAACCACGTATCATGATACATTTGTTCACCGGCTAATCGTCCTGGATAACGAACATGTGGTGCACTTCTTGGATACCCCTGCCTATAATCACATCTTTGTCTCTCGATCGAAGCACAAAACTGAAGTCACAGTATGATTGGTTTTTAGTTCAGTTGTCATAGTTCTCTTACACAGGCCTTTTGGCATAAATTTTCACTCAGCCATAATCAAGGGACAGCTGTTTCACTCTTGCTGCGGCTCATCAACGCTGAACACGCCCATTTCGATCAATCACTCTGTGTAGTTACTTTATTGTTATCGCCACAGCTGCAAACTGTGGAAAAGATGAGACAAAATTATTTCCAAGGATGTGTTAGGTCACACCCCAAACGATGATCGTGAGCATTTGCTGAGAACAAGAGAACAGAATGATTGTGAAATACACTCATTTGCAAACAAATTTGGTTTTGCGAGAGACTCACTTGGAATGTGCGGCACCAGGCCACCTCATGTTTCAGTTGGTACGATATTCGAGATATCGCGATACATGTATATACGTAATTGTGAGTTATGGGCGTCACTCTCACCCATGTATAGCTTTAGATTCGTGACTTCAGGTCTGCCGAAACATGCCGCTCCGCCCGGTAATATCTGCTGATCAACATCCAACGTTCTTAAATTTTCAGTTGGGGTTTCCTACAAGTGAAGTGAATCTATGCTGAAAAGCCGAGAAGCACTGTACAGCTGTTTCATCCGTATTGGGGAGTTTCGAATCCGCGACCTCCTGGAACACTTAACCATTCGGTTTTGAGGGGATGATCAGTAGTGTGATGAACTTAAATTATTAAATTCCACGATGTCGCATGATGGCAACCTCCTTCTAGCACGCTCGCACTGTCGGATATGATAGTTCCATACTGGCCTGTGTCGATATTATTGCTGGGCTTCCCCGCCGATTCCCAAGATCTCAGGGGCAAAATCTGGTGCGATTTTGTGCCCATTTTTGACTTCTGCTCTGCGATTCCGGTAGCTCCAAGGGACCGAAGTTATTTGTTTCATATAAAAATTCTCAGGTGACTATCGAGAAAGAACATGCAAAAAATAATACCCACAAAGCCGTCGGCTTTGCACATTATCAAAATGGGGAGCATGAATTTCAGCGACAAACCTCAAGATTTCCTACCTCCGTAAAGAAATCCAGCTAAAACCGAAGATGAGTCGGCACCAGAAGTAACATGCGACCAACGAACAGCCCATGTCGATCGTATCCAGTAGCTGAGCTCGAGACATCTCAGTGGTTCAGGCGTGAACTTACTGACCGGAAGGTCCGTGGTTCGAATCCAACCTTTGGCATCTCGGCTGCTTTTGTCTAGGCATGGACAACCTTACAGTATCTCAGCCCTCATGCTTCCTTTAGGTGGGATGGCAGCTGGGCACCTAAAGGATGTTACAGTTGAGCGATTATTTATTATCTGGTAACTTTTACTGGCTCGTTTACGGAGTATTCGTTCCGCACCAAATTATCCGGACCGTCGACAGCTAGACCATTTTTCATTCCATTGTAGCTAGAATCGCGATATATTTCAAGCGCGTCATCAAAATCACACTTTTCTATGCATACTAGTTGAGATGCGACGTGCAATCTTGTGAGCATAGATTTAAAATCCCGTCTCTTCCAACAAAGTATGCTGTTTTTGGCGGCATCAGGTTGCGCATCTTTGGGGGGGGGAGCACCGTACTTGGGACACACTTTGTTGAAAACCGCTCAGATATCTGGACAAACAGGATTTGGGGGGTATTATGAGGGGAACATGGGGTCTCTAAATCTAGACCCTCCCGCTTAAAGTCGCATTCATAGGTAATAAAATCTGGCCAGAGAGTTTTTCTGAATTATCTGTCTCGATAATTCTTGAGCGCCTTCGTGGGTGTTCCGCTAAACTGTTGTGCTACCCTGGCTTCGACCTTCGCCATTTCCAGTCAGTTTAGAAGCCGTCACACGCGCCTATGTGGTCACTCCTCGGTTCCGTACTTTGTTTCTTGCCCTATTGATTTCAGTTATTCTGTGCCTGAGCTATTCTTCGTTCACTGGGTTACCAGCTGTATAACACGTGAACACCATTTATTATTCACAATGGACGCGGATGCTGTGATTCAGATGATTTGTTTTCTTATTTAGCCGTTATGAATAGCTGCCGATCTCGCACTCTACCTAGCCTGATGACATCCTGATTCAGTGTTTCTTCACCACAACACTTGGGACGAAATTTTTCGCTAAGTTCGCCCATACTTCGTTTCAGTCAGCGTCTGCAGCTCGACTTCATATCTAGCTACAATAACCCCCAAAAAAAGAGCTAACTCCTTTGGAAATTTAACAACAGTGCTTTCGATCGGCTACGATCTAATATGCAACCTCCCCAACATATATCACCATCGGAAAATGCCAAATGTCCGTTTCATCCGTGTCCTATGTCTTGTTGGCATGTATTATGTGAGCGGGTGTCACTGTACAGTTTCCTTTGTCCGTGTAGCTATATTCTTGTTGCTCATGCGCAACCCGTAGATCGGTTTTGTTGCTTTCTTCGGAAAACTGCTTGGTCAAGGCTTCGATTGAGCGCTTCACTGTAAATCATCGTGACCTTTAGAAATTAAGTAGGTGCACTACACCTGTCTTCGTCCAGCTGGCTTACCACCTGATCGTCCTGCTGAAGAACTGGTCTGATCAACGAGTAATTGAAAGCTAAATGACCCACCTTTTTATGCGTCGGTATGTATGTGTGCCTGCACTTTCGAGGTCGGTGGTGGTCTGTCGATTGATTTCCTGTATAGTGAAAGGGTGTCTTCCGGCTTACGGAAGCACTGCTCTGCCAAATCCCTATGCTTCTGAAATGTAGTAAGAACTCCAATAACTGTTTATTGGAGTTTCTAACTCTATTGTGCTTCACCTTTGCTAGTGTTCTCCCAGACGGTAATTTCGGAAAAGCTTCCAAATTTGGGGATAGTCCAGCTGAAATAGTCGAAGTATCATATATGACGTGTGTATTTTCTCATCAATTGAGTGGTAAGCTTCGCGAGATCACAGCGCCCTAATATATTCAGAGAATCAGATCACCCACCTTCTAGTTTTATGCCTTCATGGTTGAGCTTGCCGGTTAGTTCATTTCGGTCCTTCGACCGTCAACTGCCTATGTATACTCTCTGTGGATTGTCCCCGCACGTCTGACACTCTGAGCGACCTCAGCTCCCACCTGACACCCGGCTACTTTCAGGGCTCCAAGCAGTCGTTTGCATGAGACAGTGACCACATCCCAGTGGACGCCTTCCATGGACGGAACCAAATGAGAGTAGCCGAGGATCCAGACTTCTTGGTAATGTTCACAGACGCGTGGGAAATCATATCCAGTGGATTAAATGGAACGTATTATTCGTGAATATTTTGGTGGCTTTGTCACACGATCTTCTCTATTCTGTCTATTGTAGCCTAGGCTGCATTTAACTGCGTAAGGGATTGGGATGTAGTGCTGGCATACAATTCCGGCAGGTAACGGAACTAGTTCATTTTCACATAGGGGATGACCGCAGTTAAACAGTCGCCATGGTTCTGGTCGGCTGCCAGCTCACTGCTGACCTCTGCATGATTACCCTCCGATCTTACACCATCGGCTCTACGTAGCACAGATTCCATCTCTTCATATACTCGTTTCGAACGCTAGCCAGTCTTCGCCTAGGCATAAAAATTAAACCAAGCTTACTCATATTCTAGTCTGCTTACTGAACGTCGCATTTCACCCGAGCAAGCGTTACAGGTGGCCTGAACACTCCATACTCTTACTCAACTAGCCTACGTCAGCCTCAGGTGGTCTCGCCAACATAGGCGACAATGATTCCAACAATCTTTTATGAATCATTATCACAAGTTGAGATAGCTGAATTTATATGGTGAGTGACGAGGGGGTAATATTCTCATTGAGGTTTTCGAAGCCTGCTCCCTAACTTTACTCGACCATTTGGTCGCTTCATTCTTTTCTCTGTGGAGACTAATTAGGCGCCCTCGACTTAGTTACGAGTTTTCAAAAGAAGGTTCCAGACTTATAGGAGCGTCAGTTTGATTTGTGTAGCCGTCCGACCATTTGCCACGTTATCCATCGACCGCCTTTCGGCCTGATCCGAGTGGCCTGTTATCAGTTACCAGTGAAGCTCTTCACTACCTAGCCGCTTTCAAGATCCTAAATGGTCAAGTAAAAGACGAAATAAGTACACGCACCAATAGTAACAGAACGGTGTTCCTCCAAATTCAAGAAGTCGCGTGGACTGGAAGCGAGATAAGCTCACGTTGGAGATAGTCACTGTGTAGTGACGGAATTAAGGATTACTTCTTGTTCTTCAAGATGCCTCTTCTTCTTCGTCTGTTTGTATGTTGCTAGAATTTCGCCGGATATATCGAATAGTCACCGAGTCTTTTACCTCCATTTTTCGAGCTGATTTGCTTAATCCTACCTTATGAAATAAACTCGTCTGTGGCACAGTCCAAATGTTTAAGAACCGGATATGTAATTCTAATCTTTATGAGTTTTTGTTTACATCACCAGATGTTTAAAATATTAGCTGAACTATTCAGTGTTTTGGGAGTCTGATGTTGGAGGGATAAAACGGTTGTGGTTCCATCCACTTCTCTATATGCACCCAAAAGCTACGAGCCTTCAAAAACTGCTCAGCAATTTTATGGAACTGAACTTTAGTCAACACTCTCCTGCTAAATGAATCGTTTGTCATTACCATATCCGCACTATCCCCCTAACTTCTGATACACCTGTGTTCGTCAGCGATCACTAGTCATAATCACCGTCAGCTTTCTTTATAAAATTCTTAAAGAGGATGTTGCCTGGTCCCGAAAAACTCAACTACGCTGTAACATTATCTCTTACTACAGCTCATTTTGCGGTTGTAAAAGGGTTAGTTCTGTGATTCTTTTGGTTAATTTGTTGCACAATGATCCCTGATCTTAGTCACTTTTGTGGGGTTTGGATCAGTGCCTTCTCCTTCCTGGATTCGTATTCCCGGAAACCACACTTTTACTTTGTTTTATCTTGATGTTGGTTTTTATGCTCTGTGAGGTTGTCGACGAATCAGACACGCCTTACTGCATCTTTACCATGTACACGCTTGCATGCTGGCCTTTCTCCACCACTTTTTATTTCCTTACCACATCCGATCAGAATTCCGGTGAAAGCAGTGACTTTACAACACCCAGTAGTCCTAGAACAAATCCTCGTCCGTCTACACAAGCAGAATTACGAACAAACGGTACGGTAACTTCTGGTTCTCGGGGTTTCATTTCTCCACAACCGTCTCAGGAACTCCGCGTGAAACAAGCGACGCTGATCAGCGCCCCTTCTGGAAATCTCCCTTCTTGCGTTGTGGCTGATGGTTCCAGTCAAGAAACCTCATCTGTTCAAAGGAAAACAGCTGCCATAACTTCGCCGTCTCATCCATTTTCCGGTGGATATGGTCCATGTGACTCCAGTTCGCAAATGACCGTGAGTGAATTACGCTCAATAGCAGAACGGCAGCGGCAGCAACTTACTCGACAAGCGCAACAAATGCAAACCAAGGAAGAGCGTCTGGCTTGGCTTCGGTCAGTTCGAGCCCAATCTTCCGGTCCAGAAAAGGTACACTTTTTCTTTTTAACATGAATCTTAATCTACGACTTTCCCCGTGCAACCCGCTTGCCACAGAAATAGTTCCCACGCTGGTAGGTTTAAAGCGCCATTATTCTGTGGAACTAAAGATTGCTGCACACTTGTTTTCTACAAGAACAACCTTAACGGTCTGATCGATCGACGAATCAATCAGTAACAGATAACAACCAGGCACTGTGAGTGGTGTATTTGAATTTTTATCCCTCGAAGCTCGAGACAACCCAAACGTTAAGAAGGGAGGTCCTAACCGAAGGTGTCCGTTATTCGACTTCTTCTTTCTGAACGGTTTAGCATTATCTCATATCCCATATATATCCTCCGGATCGTGCTTCAGCTATGCACCGGAGACATTTCAGAGCTGAACGACTTGATTTAACTTAAACCCCCATCAGATTACATATTGAATTGCATGGTGAATCCTCATGTTACAATCCTAGAACAACACTCCCTCTCTAGCACGCTCTCGTGAAAGTCAAGTGAGTTTGCTCGTACAGGTGATCCTAGTAAAGAGGGGCAAATAGCCAAATGCGCGTCTTCCATTAACAGTCAACAGGTCATATGCGGGGGACGGTTACAGGCAGTTGTTATTTAGAGGAATTATTGTAGTTTGTTCCACCCAACATTCCCAAATGCATGGCTCAGTTTGTTGCTTTTGTTTATGGCCACACTATCAGTAAGATCCCATTCAGAACGCCGATTCTCGTAAAAAGACACTTCCAGCTATGTGTCGGTTGCAAATGAAGTATTCCCATCTCACATGCAATGCCGGTCTTTCGGTTATATCAACCACGTGTACTTTATGCGATACCTGTTCCGTGGCCAATCAAATGAATAAAAACACGTAGATCGATCGAATTCTCATTTTCTCGCCATTTGGCTGATTTCTAATGGCTGAAGCGATCGATTTTAGTACACCTGTGATGGTCAAACCTGTTGGTCTTTACGAATCGCTCGTAACTCCTATCTTTCAAATTACTACCTCGTACCTCGTTTCCACACTCTGTTGCGTATTAGGGATGCACTTCACGAGTCATTCATATACGGAGTCTTCGTGAAACTCCTTTTGTTCCCGTAGCCGACCTGATGCACCGAAATTTGGACAACACCGTTGTTTGCCAACTTTTGCCGTTTTACATGAATTATGCTCGTGGCTGCCGCATTGGGATGATTTATGATGGAAATAATCTGACGGGGTTTTCGGAACTAGATATCCTCATCACTTCACTGTTGTAGTGTACTGGTTGATGTTTCCTAGCCCTAGCTGACACCTCTGTCACCTTGGTAGCAGCACATTTGGCTAATTTTGGCCGATGTTCCGGCTATTTGGACCGGACGTGAATTGTAATCGCTGTTTTGTGTGAGCAGTGAAAATACTGAGCTCAGTGCTCACAGCTTCAGTTACCGAGATTCTCCTCGACATCAGACGGATCGCATGATAATCAAATTTCTCCAAGTGTTAGTTCTAATGAGCCGATGCAAGGAGAAGAATATTCAAGGTGAAATTTACTGACCTGTCCGACCGGGATTCTTGTCACGGGGATGCTCTAACGTCCAAGCTATAGAAAAAACATGCTTAAACTCATCAGTGTGTTGCCAGTCCGTAGTTGAAGTATCGGATATAGAGATTGATGACACGATAACGACACGTTATTCGGCGGTGTTCTACTTCGGCTGCTTGCATCGCAAATTTACCGTCTGTGGCACCAGTGTCGTATCTACCTGATGAGCCCCAAGAAGGGCGAAACCGGTCGTGGGCTGTCGAAGAATTTTCAGCAACCTTATGAGTAGCGCATTACGAATAGTAAACAACTCCTTTAGCTGGTCATTTTTCGTTACTGCACCTGTTCATCGGGCTTGCCCTTGAAGCACTGTTTCAATCTTATCCACCATATCAGATAATGTGTTTCGTAGGTTTCTCTTCCCATCTTGACGATTCAAATCCCCCAGCTTCATTGGGAACTGTCCCCAGAGAATAACCTACGTGCAATCAATCTACTATTCCTTTTTTCGGCTGAGCTTAGCTTTCTCATCATATTTCACGTACGATAGCTGATATAATCCTCCGTAAGACCATATGAGCATTGACAACTAAACAATCTGTTCAACTAGCCTTTTTTCTTTCCTATCTTTGACCACGCCCTTTCTGACAGGAGATATTGTTTGGGATTGTCGGTTTATCCAGGGTAATTTTAGTATCCCAGGTCACGTGACCCAGCTAGTCGCCAACCGAATTGGTACGTGTACATTTATCGGTCAGCTGTGCCAAGCTTAAAGTAGGTTTTGGTTTGTTTGATGTTTTTAGAATGCTTACTGTAGATTGATCCTCTTTGAACTGACAAACAAGCTGTCGGAAGGTAATTTGATGAAGGGATTATTTCTTTTGGCGATGTTTTGCTGCTTTTCAGTCGTGTCGGATTAATATCGACAGGACCAGTAATGTAGACGAACTGTTCCGTGGTGGTTCGCGGTAGCCGATTTTCAGATTTGCCCATATAAGGATTTCCTTGACGTGATAGATTTTGTTGTACTGTTATTTCATCAAATAGTTTTCCGCCACTATATCTGAAGAGTATATTGGCTTAGTTGACCGGACTTCTTCAGTTGAGGACGCAATGTTTCTCTCTTTGCTTAGGGTTACCCACCGGCTCGGTCCCACTTCGACTGGTATCCAGCAAGGTGGATGATACATTGCCAACCGTTTGTTGGATACCGGTGTTCATCATAACCTTTTCCTGGACCTAATTTGAGTTGCTTTTCCCATTCTAACGCCTGCAAGTGCGCTTTATTCAGAGTCATCGCTTACCCTGACTGTTTTTTTGGTGCCCAGATGCCCCAGGATGCTGTATTGTATCCGTTCAATAGTTCTCGTTACTTTGCTTAGTTTCGTGTAAAGGTCCTATGCAACCACCCATGATTGGTACTTCTGTTTAGAATGACGTCAGCAACAAGGGATATAAGACATTGGGGTACATATACCGTTTCCACTGCACTATGGTTACCAAGATTTCCATCTATTTGGGTGCTATCATCTGAATTGTGGAGTGCATTTTACGCTTCTTCATTCTGACCTGGGAGAGGAAGGAAAGACGGTTGTCCTGACCTATCTATTCGCTCTTACGTTGCGAAACAGATTTCATTCTCTATAATCTTCCTAGCTGGTCTTTTTGTTTTACCAGATGCGTCAAAATGAATCCATACCACTACATCATGTGTTGTTTCGTACTTACCAAACTGTGTTACCATCCATGTTTCAGCTCCCTCCACCCGGGTCCGAGTTAACACACGATCAGGAGGCCCGTCTTCATAAATTGCGAGGTTTTCGTGGCCAGGCCGAGCAAACCAGACTCACGAATGAAAACTTGGGTGCGTCTTGCTCCTTTTTATGCTCTCTCTCTCTTTCTCTCTGTCTGTTAGAGCAAGTTTTGCACATGAAATGGAGGACTGAAGTCAATAGGAACCGCAAGCGAATTGTTCGCAGCTTTACCGGCATACTTTCTGTCCTCAGCTTTTAAGTGACTTGCGAAGACGAAAGGACTGGCAATCTTGCTGGATGGAATACGCCAATTCAAGTGCAGTTTCAGTTGGTTTGGCTTCTATATCCTTCTTGTGTTTGGATGTTCCAATGTATGTTCTACATAACTGAGAATAAGTTTCGCGTCCACTGTACTTTGACCTACCTAGATTAGCGGTTGTCCCGTTTGATGGCGGATTCCCAAGTTGCGTATCGTGAGGTTTGTGCATGTTGATAGGGTGAGAACGCACGTTAAACAACTACTGGACTATCGGATCTTGAAAAATGACCCAGCTCCATTCCGCTGTTTCGCAGCAGCTCATTAATGGACCTTTAGAATATTCTATTTTCCCAACCTCCCGCGTGCTGTTTGCAGCGCTTCTTTCCTGTTTGGTAAAGGATTCGAGACAGCTGTTGTTACCTTGTCAATTACATGTCGAAATACAGAAGTGCGTTTTCGAATACACATACGGGAATCGTGATGTTTATCGGAGAACGACTTGTGGTACCCTATTACTCTGATGAAGTAAATGCAGTAGGTAACTTGTCACCTGACAATGTAAATGAGGAAAGACGCTGTAACATCTGTGTTGTTCATTCGGTCTCTTCGTGACTTGATGTCTGCGAACTAGTGTCAGTACAGTTGACTGACTGGTTAAGGTCGTATGCACTTCGATTCTTTGCTGACTTTTTCTGTGTTTTTTATGACAGAATTTGGCGAAATTCTCATTGCAACAGTGCAAACACTTATACCGACACGTGAGAAGGGAACTTGTTTTGGCGGAGCCGGCTAGTAATCTGAGTCTGGTGTTAGCCACAGACAACGCAAGGATAAGGATAATCTTATCGGTTATAGTTTTAAGAAATAACGACCAAACGGCGAACTACGAATTGAACCATGTGTTACCCGCTGACGGTTCACGCTTATGGTGCTGCATAGTTCAGCTATTCAGCTGTAGCACCCTTTCGGTGCCTAGCTTCCATGCCACCCGAAGTAAGTAAGAGGGCCGAGATACTGCCAGGTTGCCCAAGCTTAGACTGAGCAGTTGAGATACAGAGGTCGGGTTCGAACCACGGACCCTCAGGTCAGTAAGTTCGCGCCTTAACCACTGAGCCATCTCGAGCTCATACTGCTTGCCAATTATTGACAGTTTGGCTCAGAAGCCATGGGAGATATCATTAGCTTCAGGTGTGCATTATAATTCATCTGTCTAACAAACTCTTCTCTCCAGTTAAATCGATGATCCAACGAACAGTCCCCGTCATCTGGTTACTCATCTGGTAACATAAGCAAATCCTTCCGTTAAGTTAGTTTTCGTGGGGTCAGCTTGTCGACTGTGAATTACAACCTGCAGGCTGAATATCCCTCCTACTGATTCACAAATGGGGCTGATTCAAAGGCGAACCTTTTAAAATAAACACCTTCTCTCTTGTCATTCCCCTCTACCATGGAATACTCTGTACTTAATGCTGCGTTTTTGGGGCCTGTAGTTTTCCATATTACTGTCATTAGTGGTCGCGCGATGGTCGAGAACTTCCGGGTCGACTACTTATCTCTAGCCGAACATAACTAAACAGATGGAACGTCGGTGCATGAATATTGATTTTGAAGTGCCCGTTAAGCTCTCTCTCCCTACATACTACTTTAATTGGCATAACACTTACATAGAATGCATACGCAGTTAGGATTTGTTAGTATTGTGATTAGGTTGACGCCTTCCTTGCTGGGCCGCTACAGCTTTCCCGAAGTAAATCTATTTTGAGATTGAATTTGTAAGACTTAAAAGTTTGAACGTGCTTTCCGAAAACTGAAAAGCTGAAAACTTGATTTGTCTAACCCAGCCGGTTTTTATAAGAATCGCTTCTGTTTTGTCCGGACCAGGTTCTGTGATGTTGGATTTAAGTGATTATCCATCGTGTCTTCATCACAGCCTGTCTGGTCCTTTTTTAAGGGAACTTATTGACTGGTTTCTTTAGTTTTCTCCTGATAGCCTATATTTTTGTTTCACAGACTGTATCTGCACTCTGGATTTCCATCACTTTCTTTATTCTATTTGTAGCTAAGGAGATCGATAACTTTGCTCGGATGCTATCGGCAAAAGAGCTTGAGGTGGAAACATATACCCGTCGCACGGATGAGTCACAACGGCTTTTATCACTTATCAGAATTTGCCATGGTACTGTTACCAACAGCTCAACTTCACGGACCAGTCGTCTTACTGCCACGAAATCACCTGAGTTGACTGTGCCGGTTGTTGACACGGCGGAACTGGACAAGCCACTGGATTTGCTGTCGATTCAACTGCCTTTTGCTTCCGAACGGGTGCGTTGAGTTTTTGTGGTTTTGTTTTAGTGCTGATACGATTGAATTCGGTCAACTCTGACGGCAACATTTTATCAGTGATTGTAGCACTTTCGGTGCATAGCTGCCATGCCATCCGAAGAAAGAGATACTGCCAGGTTGCCCAAACCTAGACGGGAGAATTCGTGTTGCAGGGGTTGTGTTGCAACCGCAGACCTCCCGATCACCAGGTTCACTCCTTAACCACTAAGCTATCTCGAGCTATTGGGAAATCCAAACTCTCCAAATACTTCGTAGAAACCCTTCAGTTATGGAGCTATTTGTGGCAGTCGTGGTTGGAATGGGACCGTTCGCAAAAGTTTGCTAGAATTTTATGAATTGTGGGTATATTTTCCGGTACTGTTAGAAAGATACTAACAGTTCATGCATCTAGCTGGTGACTAGGTTCCGGTAGTGTTGATAGACTAATAGACTCGCGATCCTTACCGCGAAATCCCCGCACAATGTAGGCGGTGGTTCTATCAGTCTTTACACTTTGAATGGAACTTTCACGACTGCGTTATTACTACTAAGGCACTTCCTAACCGTTGAAAACGGTTGCTTGCGCATCACCAATGCTACACCCATGTTGTTTGTTAAACTCTATAATCTGAGTGATTAGGATATGTGAAAGCAAAGATACCTAGTACTAATTCTGTTCAGTCATGCACACGATTCACAAATATGAGGTCACACCACAGAAAACTAACCGTGCTCTTGGAGCAGAATTCGTCGAACATGATCACCAGCATTTAACGTAAATTCATATTCCTGATGTGTTTTGTCATTGTTTTCGACCAACCTGGTATCATGGAAATTGGGATCGAATAGCAATCGCAAGATCTTATGCCGCTAATCTGGCGAACTTTTTCGGCTTGAGAATAGGGCATAGTCGCTAGGGCCACTAGGGCACCACACGAATATATGGGTGCCTTATCCGTGCATGCCCTCTCCGCTAGGTTTGGCGAGCATGATTGCAGCCCATCGATTGCGGTTTCACTTACTGTGCTCCTGGTCTTGGCGCTGCTACGAATGTCCAGCTGCTTGCTATTTGCAGATAAACATGGTCAAAATCTTGGTATCATTGGATCCTTCACATTTTCCCCTACTAGGTATTTGTCATCACAGAAATCACCTAATGACTCGCTGAAAAAATAATCAACACATCGAAAAATTTGAATCGAAAAATTTGCCTACTGACTACTTTCAAACGATATTGTCCATTGGTCTTCAAAGTTATCCACTTATGGTTACGATATTTAGAAGGAGCTTGAGATTCTCTGTCCGGCCATGAGCAAATCGGATAGACTTTACTTTTTCACTTTAGGTCCTAGTGTTTTGTGCAGTCACTCTTTTTAGCACTACTTTTTTCGGTGCGCCCTTGCTCGTACAGACCACAACGGATAACGATGGACTTTCGTATAAATGTTCTGAACTTTTCAGGATGATAATTCTCAGAGTAGATTAACCCAACTTTTACATTTCTAGAGATATCAGTATTGAAACAGCATGTGGGCAAAGTAACCCAATAGTGGATTTTTTAAGAGGTATGTTTCTAGAGTTGCGTGAGAGTCTCAGCAATGACGCGCCCGTGTTCTTATCCCGCTAGGCGTATCCAGTCTTCCACCAACTAAAGTGAATGAAGTGAACCCTTCTCCGAAGGAGCTGGCGTTTGTCCTATCGTGATAGCGTAGCTATCCTCGTATGTGCAGGGAGTTCTCTTACCAGCAAACGCGCTTCCTTCCTAACTGTTCGCCTAACTGTGACCTGCAGGTGTTATATATGACTATCCTACCAGTACACTTTACGGCAGTTTATCGTTTTGCAAGTATGCGCGTTTCACCGCAGTTTCTCCGTCGCCGGTTAAATTTAGCCTACACTTAAATACGAGGAATTCTGCTCAAGGTTCTTTTCATTCTTCAAGAGATCAATAGCTTCGTTCTCTTGATAACATTTGTGATAGATTTTAACAGAAACTTCTTACATAATCGCGTCTTCCAGGACAAGAAACGTTGGCGTGATGGACTAATTGAAGCGGATCGTCTCGACCGACAAATCACCCTGGCACTCAGCCATCGAACACACTCGAAGCGCGGTCCGACGCAACTTCCCGACTCTAAACCAGAACAAACACCACCACTAAGGCCTCTCGCCACAAACACAGCCGTCATCTCTGGCATCGGATCTACACATCAGTCATCTAAGTATCAGTACGTTGCCGTCACACCTTTTGCTCTTACTACTGTCGTTTACCGGATTGGATTCTGTTCCGGTTTTAAGTTTTTTTTTGGACGGCATATGTATTCATAGGACGCTCCGTCCAACAATTAGCTGCTATTGCACTGTACGGAATTGACTCCTGCCTGATAGTCTGTTGTTTCCCATTCTCTCACAGTTGCGTTTTTGCTGTTACGATGGTGATTGTCTAGACAGCAACTACTTCAGTGGGCGTCTATGTATTGTAACTGACATACGCTACCATTTAACCTTCGCAAACGACTGCCCTAGCCAGTCACAACCTGTCTCAACTGCGCAATCCGGAATCAGTGACTTTCGCAGCACAATAAATTATGTTTAATTTCATGTCAGAATTGGTTTCAGTGCAAAGGATTGTTTCGTCGTGAACCGCAATCACGTATGATCAACTATATAGTGGAAGGCAAGACCAGTACTGAAGACTGCTTACCCTAACATGGTTGCGCTAGAGTACTGTGGCTCTATCTAACCTAATCAGTAGACGTAGGAACTTCTCTAAGTCTCGGGAATGTTGACCTTGAAACCAGTGTTGCTCATCGGAGGGCCGGTCTTTCAGCTGTGTACCTGGAGTCCACATTTTATTCAGCTTATTGCTCGCCACTGCGGACAAGTTATTATCATGCCTTTCGGAAGAACGCAGAATGGGCGTCCCTTCAGGATAAATTATACCTGCCGGATTGTTCCTTTTCCTGTGTTGTTTTGAACTCGGTGGCTAGAGGTGTTAAGTGGCTTTCCAAATGTCTGCATGCAATCCATCCACCAGTCGTTTCCCGCGCAGCCTGTTTATCTGTGTGGCCATAAACCATCGCGACTCTTTTTCTTAAGAGTTGTTCACTCTCTAGACTGAACGTGAAAGCTGTTAAACATTCGATGCAGCGAGTACTTGCAAATCTGTCTACCTTTAGTAGCACAAACTAGAATTTGGTAGCTGGAATGTGTTCGTATTCTACATACGTACCCAACTGAATCCGATTTTAGTGTTATGCATACCGTACGTAGTACCAGAGTGGCCATTGGTAGCTAGTTCCGCCGATCCCAAGTACCATTCGATTGTTGGTTTGTCGCGTACTCTTAACGGGATCATATTGGCTCCCTAGGATAATTACTTTCAATGTATAATAAATATATATATATATATATATATATATATATATAATCAATATAATCAATCAATATATAGTGTCTAGGATTCCCTGATCGCTCTTTTCACCTCCGTGCTTACCGATGACCACCAACCATCCTAGTCATCCCTAGGAAAAGGGCGACTAGAAATTTTGGATGGTATCTGGAGCTGTGTGTGGCCTGTTGTCGGCCGTTAGTCTTGGTTACATGTATGTAGGCGTATGATGCCCATATTCGACTGATTTATTGATGAACGTTTTACAGTCGCTGATTGTGTGAGATGCCATGTTTTGACTGGACCAGTTTAACCAGTGGACTAAGTTGGTTGATGGCCTCTTTGTAAAATTGATATTATGGTATTTCGTGAGTTCATTCTACCTCTTTTGGACCAGAATAACACAACTCAAAACCTACATTTTCCACCAACTTGTGTTGTGGTTGTCTTAAGTAAAGGCCCGACATTTCCTGCAAAAATGTTCTTTTTCACGCCGGATTCCTGCACGTTTCAGTTTTGAAGGTCTTAGCGTGCGTTCACCCGGAGTGATTTTGAAGTTCATCAACCTAACCGAAAACTACTCAAGAATACCGTTACTCCTCACGAGGGCTGTTTTGTCGTCAACATAAGGCACCAGTGAAAATACACTCGCCGATGTGTGCAATGCCTGATCTCAGTGTCGTGCAGCTACCCTTTCGCCTTAGTTGTCACAACTCTACAGAGCGCCAGCTGTTTATCTGCCATAGGTTAGCTATCAGCTGAATGCATTTTTTTCTTCTTTTTTTTATACAACACACCTCATCCACGTGGTTTGCCTTCCAAATATCCAAACACCCAAGAATAATGAATGTGCCCATAGTTTTTAAAGACTTATTGATTTTGAAGTCACGGAGTAGAAAGCTTTGCAGTTCTTGTGGAATTGTTTCAAATCTCCATAGGCGTGTCCTCATTTCAGCTTCACTTGGCTAGAATCGGCGGTGTCGTAGATAAATCCCTTATTGGGAACTTTTACTATACCAAATAGTGTTTAGCTTTTCTGCCAGCCACATGTTAACTCCCACCTACTATGTGCAGTTAGGATGTCCCCTCCAGTAGGACGCAAAGGCGTAAAGTGAAAACAGTAATTATAAGTACTGGGGATGATGAGCGGTCCTCCATCATTCTGCTTGTTGTTATTTACTCTACTACATGAACCATCGTGTTCGTTTGCTCGAAATTCCACTTTGGCAGGTCGTCCGACATGCTTCCTCCAGCTGCACCAACGGATGAAGCATATCGCCTCTGCTTTGGTGTTGGACCGGTCCCTATATTGTCTTTGTATATTGTCCAGATACAGAAACTACGCTTGATTTGCGCTGCTAGAAAGAATAACGGGGTTTCATAAGTGTTGCAGCGGAAGCGTGAGTACCGCAAACAAAAAACAGCCACCGACGATAAGGTAACCGGCGAGCACACAATCAGCTGGTTGATAAGAGGCATCAACGTGAATATAATTGCATTCAAATGGTTACCAATTTCCGGGAAACAATTATAATTCGGCTTTCACATGCGCATAGTTTGGCGGTGTTCATACGCTGACAGCGATAATCTCTTTTCTCACTGTGAGGAGTTTGATCAAGATTGTTTCCCAAAGTCTGATGCAGTATCTCCAGACTTGAGCAAGAAAACCAAGCAGTCATTTCAGTCATAGTGCCCATCTACCATAAAACCTTCACGGCATGATACCCGATATACTACCGGGTTATTCAGGTGTAAGCAAAAGTAGCCGAGTGTTCAGCGTGGGCATAGATGACCCTTAGCCTAAGTCTAACCCCGCCCCCAGCTCGAGCTCATGCTCACCCGTCATGCCGATTGCGCTTCATTCTCGCACGTGTGACTGACATACAATCAAAGAGCTATCTTTCACGGAGTAACTGCCCATAGTAATTCAGTTTTTACCGTCATGAATATTGGTGGGTTTCCACATCCGGTTATCCGTGGATAAGCCTATTATCGTTTATTTTTGGAGAGCATGTTCACAGACATAAAAAGTAAATGCAAGCGATGAATGTGGAAGGGTTACAGGAGAATATGAGATAAAAGAGAGAAACGTCTCTTTCGAATTCATTCCACCAACAGTCCCAGTTAGATAAGATGAATCCTAACGTATATAAGAATTTTGGTATGGAAACACACGTGTAAAGATCAACAACCGAAGAAAGGACAAACAATGCTGAATGCTCTTCAAGGCGCGGTAAGCCCTAGCACAGTCAAAACTCGCACATCAGGCACAAAGTTTCCGTCACGCTGGGTCTGGTGTGAGTTTCAATGGCAAGAATGTTCACTCAACGCCATCTGCCACACATAAAAGTGTCGTACGTACGCAGAGAGCCCACAATGGCAAGCAAACACAAGTCACTGACTGTGACCTTAGGAAGGCCCAGTCCAATAACAGCCTTGGC
>SJOL01008821.1:1030088-1082907 GCA_004794785.1 Opisthorchis felineus
ATATATATATATATATATATGGTCAATTCACTCTCCGTCAGGTCGAAATCCTGCTTGATGCTCTCGGACTTGTGTATCACCTGCCGAAGATATGTGTCGCAATATAAGGGAATCCAGTAGCCGTGTTCGACAGACGTGCGAATTATGTCCCTATGGTTGGAGCAGTAGGATCTTGTATCTTTATTGAACACGGGTACGAACAACGATTGACCCCAATTCTCTGAAACATGTTCTTGTTCCCGAATAAGCACGAATGCCTAATCAAAGCGGAATACAAAGGCTCTCCTCCATTGAACAACGCTAGAGAAAGCTCATCTGGTCCAGCGGCCCGATGGAGCTTCAATTTAAAAAAGGCATGTTAGTGCTTCATCTACTAAGGGGGATCTAAACTCACTTACTACGGCTTAAAATGAGCAGGTCGAACGAAATACATAGGTAGAGAGACCGAGTGCCAAGTAAACTGCTGTTGAAAATATTCCGCCCAGCTGTCTAGACGTTGGCCTTTAGCATACGTTATCTTTGATCACCTCACTTATGGATGGTCTGTCTGGCCCTGTTTTGCGGATTAGCTGGAATGGTTTCCGTACATTCTCAGCCGCATTGGCCTCTTCCAATTTTTGAACTCTCCACCACGAATTTCTCTCCACCCACAGGCTACGTTTGGGCTGTCGTCTAATCGGTCGTCCAGCCGCATTGTACTCCGAACCAGAAGGGATACAACGTGTCGCATCAAGAAGTGGTAGCGAGCGTTCTGAGACCCAGTGGCATCCGTGTATGCGCTGGGAAACACCAAAAACATTTCGCGGCGTTACATATAGCCGTGGTTATCTCATCCTAGTTAAGAAGGCCGCTTGCAATGTATTGCATAGTAGACTCTCCTAACTTGTGGCTCACAAACCTTGTCTACTGCTAGGTGGAGAGCTCGTTTCTGGGGTTCACGGGGAAAGTTTTTTGAGAATGTGCACTGAACGAGGACGTAATCTGAATAAATCTGTTCCCCCAAGTGATCAGCAATCAAGGACTGAACCACAGCATCGATCCTGGTGGTCAATTTAACTCCAAAAGTTCTCAGTGGTAGAGGACACCTATGCGCCCACTGCTTCTGAACTACGCACTGCTGATAAGTAACTGGTGATCAGTACAAATTTGCGAAAGACCATCATTATCGTCGTATTTTGCGTTCAGACTAAACACGCCACCAAGGCGTGCTTATGATGAACCTGTGCGCTGAAATCTCCCGCCATAATGGCTACATCCGAGATCTTCGTGGTGGACAAGAGGGCGGTCAGTTCTCGGTAGGTGTCTGGTGGTGAGTGGGAGCTACAGTTCAATGACGCATACATGGACAAAGGGAAAATAGATCGCTCGATAATTCGACGTGTGCGAGTTTTTATCGAGGCAAAAAGTTGGACAGCACATAATTGGTTGTTTACAGGTAGCCAGTCGAGCACTCAAGCTCAAGCTCTCGAACTTAGTCCTACACCAATACCGGCGCAACCCGCTGCAACAGTTGCAGGATCACTCGAAGTTCGCGGTATGTCCAGTCTACGTAGAGTGCCGTAAGCTCCGCAGGTGTAATTGGATCCTATATTCGAGTTCCAAAGATGCAGCAGGTGTTAATCGATACAAGCTGCAAGAGCAGGTTGTTGGACCGATCTGCCAAATAGTTCTCACTATAATTGCTGTAATAAAAACAGGAGAACGAGGCCTGAATAGCGGATGCACAGCGGTAGATGTCAGTGGTGGTGTGCAAATGTGTCAATTGCACAAGTGCCTAACTGAAGTGCCTACATCCGGGATCTACATAAGAGTACCCCTCAAGTGGGAGAGAACGAAGGGTTAAGAGATAACAATGAAGATGGGGGTGTCATCAGTTGCATATCTTCGCTTATCCGCCCTGCTGTGTGCAGCGCCCAAACCTAGACTGGAGGACGATTAGATTACTCACCCAAAGTCTTTGGCTCAATAGCCTGTCCGCTATGCAGGTGTGGTTGGCCACAGCTGTCCCAACTCCCAATCTGGAGGGCGAAGAGACTGTTTTTGTCATACTTCTATCCATTGACCAACCTGGTAGGAGACTCTGTGGATGTATGGGGATCCTCCGGTACTACTCAGTGGCTTACTGAGGTACGCAAACCATTGCACCACGATAAAGTCCAGTCTCTTGGCTACCGATGCTTTCACGGGAATCTTGAGACCCCGAAAAATGTCATATAGAAAAAAAACAAAGATGGGTTGAGAGGCGTCCTTTCCTCTTAGGTCATGTAGTCATAAAGGCTAGGACAGCAATATTTAAAGCAGTGTCGTGAGCTAACAAACACAAAATTGAGGGCGGATGGAAGCAGTTATCTGTCAACAAACTTCTAGTTCAGGTCGCCAGTCGAATAAACCGGCCTTATCAGTGTAGAATGCATCGTGTTGTGTGTTCAGCTTGGAGTGTTTGTGTGCACCGAGAGGAGGGGGGAGGACGAGATGCAATATGGTAGGTCCAACACGCGAACAAAGCGCTTCTGTGGACAAAGATTTCGGCCGCCTTGTGCGGTGCGGCACCGATCTAGGTTGGTTAGCAGGCGCTTTTCATACAATGCGGAAGCGCTAGCTGAGCACCATGGTTACGTCTTGTCTGTTAGGTGTTGCATGACTGCGCGGGTTATTTTTTCTAGTTCCAGAAGCCAATCAAGTTGGCTTATGTTCTGCTATCCCTTGACAGGCGCGCTTCGTCTTGTGTCCAATATATTCTACAGCACAACAGGAAGAAAGGAAGCATACCTTCGAATTCTTGGGTTTCTGAGGCACTTGGTCTTTGATATCAAAGGGAAACCGGCTTTTGCTTCTGAATCGGTTTCCAGTTGTTGAGAGGGAACGATCTGTTTTTACTGGTGTGCCACACCTAAACAGAAAACTGACGTAAACAGATTTTCTTCCAGCTGTAATGCCAACAGTCATGGGTTCCCCCTCTCCCTCTTGTGAAATTTGTGGGGGGGAGGGGGGCTTGTCTCTCGAGGCTTTGGTCACAATTGAAACCTTTTGTCCCAATACGTCTTCCAAGCAAATTTTCCTTCTTTTCTTATTGAGGCTGTGAATCTGACTGTGTTTCGATTTTGATTGAACGAAGCTGTTAGCCTTGATGTAGTACCCCGATCATGTAGACCTTCTGTACACAGAACATTTTAGTGAGCCAGTGTGACACCCCCCTCATGCTCAACGCCTGAGAAGTGGAAAGAATCGTCAGCTTCATTTTCCAGATTGAATTTAATGAAGACGTGGTCATTGCTGAACTCCTGTTGGAATCAGTTCATGTCAGTTTCATTGATCAAAGCAGCGGGAATGTTCCCCATATAGCAGCAATTCTGCTGTCTTGGGTGATTTCAGAGTGTTGTTTTCAAGTTTGCTCATATCGGCTAACATTGGTTCCAAAGGTGAGTTGATGACGACACCTGTTAAACCGTACATTGTAAGTGCACGTTGACCGTAACTGGAAATTGCTTGTCTCAGTGAGGTTATACAGTTAATCAAGTTTGACGCAGCGGGATATTCGTAAGCAGTGATGTCACCTTCAGTGAACACAGGAATGAGTCTTTCAGTTCTAGATCCCCTACCCAATCTACGCATCGGTACGTATCACAGACATGTTGATATACTTGTTAGCATACGGGCTCCGAGATTTCGACGAACCCTGTGGTTTTCGGATACGGTGAACTGTGTATATCTAGAATGGGTGTCAGTGAGCAGTTAGTAACTTTAAGCAAACCATATCAGCGAGGCATTGCTTAGATGCGCTGTCCCAATCCAAGTGTCCAGGCCATACGTGGTGCTCCAAGCTTCGCGCACCCTTCGGGGCCGGTCAAAATTCGTAAGGGGTCACCGTACGATTTATTGTGCCCCATGGAAGCTATGCCTGGCCCCGATACATACTAAGGAAGGCTTTTTCCGGTATCCCCATTTATATTGTGCACTTCAATGGGATTTGTTCGTTGGTTGGTTTGCTGAGCCCGGCAATTTGGTTGCAAAAGTTTCGCAAATTGCCCAGCTTGGCGAACAAACCAACGGCCATAATTATAACCTGAGCTTCCAATATTCTCTTCAATTGCGAACAATTTGAGTTTCCTGCTTCTCCCTCTCTGTTGATGAATTGTTATCCCAAAAACTTAATCATTTTTTTCTGGAGCTGTCCGCATTGGGTAACAGATGTGATGTCCTAGATGAAACATGATCGCTACGTAAGGAGCATGTAGCTGGTGAGTTAGAACGACTCGTTTCAGTGAGCATCGTTGTGCTTCTGATTTCAGTCCAACGAATTTTTAGACAGCCGTTTCGTCTATATATGTATTGCTGGGCCTTGAAAACCTGTACTGCTTTGTCCTTTCGAATAAACGCAAACAGCTTGATTGATCGTCGAACAATATCCGAATATGAAGAACAGAATGGATAATGTAGTAAAATGGCGTCATTCGCTCAATCAGTTTTTCTCGAACAATTGTTTTTTTTGTCGGACAATCAAAACCTCGCTTCTCAACCCCAGACACAAGAGGGTAAATCAAGTCTGTACGGATGGGAAAGTAACCTTTTTCTAGCACTTTGTGGTTCATATTCTGTGGGGAATCAGTCCACCTCTCTTCCAAGTTATTGGGCGACGTTACCCGTAACTAGGAATAAAGTCGTAGGAGGTTGTGATATTCCCTTTTTTTGTGAACTTATTGTGCTCCGACACATGCTATGGGCTCTTTGTGTAGGTTAACTCATTAAACTCTTGAGTTCGGTTGCTGTTCTCCTTTTTAACCAATCACAGCAGTACGATACTACTTGAAAGAGGGCAGCAGAGGAAGCCAATCAATTGCCTCCCGACATTATGTCTATCTGGTTATGTTTTATTACAGGATCTACCCTCGTAATTTTTTCACGATTCAATATACTCGAAAGTGTTGACGCTAAACTAACAATTTATATCTTTTTTACTTTGGGTCCCGGCGATCTCATCGCTTCTGCGGCCAAACAATGCGTAGACATCTACCCAACCGTATTTTAGCCAGATAATTTTGTATCAAGTCTCCCACGTCCGATATTCTAATTTACTAGACAAGTAATCTCCGTTGTAGCAAACCGTAATTACGGTATTTCAACCTACTTAGAACCAACAAGCTTTTCTTCTGCTGTACTTGACATGTCCTAATAACACGTGACTAATAAGATGCATGATTGCGACTGCAGACCTACTACTGACATTCATCCTCGTTTGGAAAATGCCAGCTTCTTGGTAAATGATGTGTTCTGATGAATTCTTTTCGTGCCATTTGCGAAACAATTATTCACATGATCGCCGGTTGGGGGTCATTTCACGCTGTTCCTCTTTGTCATTTTGTGTACGGTTCATTCCATCGCGATATTTTCCAGTTACTGATATCAGTGCTCTCTGAAACTGGTCCTTTGTTGCAGGTGGAATGTTTCGAGCCTAGACTCACTCGGCTCACATTCTTCAACAGATTAAAACGCGATCCGTAACATTAGAATCATTGGTACAACGGACTAACTGTATGAGGTGATTCCGTTCACTGTTTCTCGACAAAAACCATCAACTGATTATCCTGTAGAGATTGGTTGTAAACTTCTGTTTCCATCTGTTTTGGATCGTTGTGTCGGTTACTCCTAAGTCTATGTATCTCCCTTCGACCTGGCGCTTTAAATAGCCACAGCGAATACAATATGAGCCTATATTGAACCTCTTATCACGGACTATCCACACTTGATTTGTTCGCACACTATAGCTCACTGCTCATTGCTCCTTATTGAGACTTTTTAATTGTAATCTACAGGGAAATATTGCAAAGACGCATTCGTTTATCGTTTTCAGTTGTGCTCCATAGTGCTCAGATTGGATTGGCAACCTAACTTAAACGAGAACCGTTTATTTTCTGAAAAGTTTGGGAACAATCGGTAGATTTATTGCTGGGCAACGTTTCGCCTTCGTCAGGCCAAGTGACCAGGTTACGAAGTTGGTCGAGATTTAAGGCGGAAGGAGAACCAATCAGCTAAGTCAAGCTAAATCTGTGTTAGGTGTCCGCCAACGGAATTTGTGTTAGGGTGGATTATCAAGTGTTAAGACCAATGGGGAATCCAGCTTAGGGTCTAGCTCTTCTGGTTCTGTTCACGTGGAGATCCCTCGTTTACGTCGTTTGCACTTTTTTGTCCGTCTATGTGGAGGACTATTTTGGTTTAGTGGAATCGCTGTGGTACCCGTGAAGCGCATAAATTTAGGAAACGATCGCTCTTCAATACCTAATAGTGGTGTAAATGGTATCACCGACTCTGACGACTTCAGTCGCGTCGGTTTTTCCCACTTCCCAATGAACCCCATAATTTCTCGATAAGACAAATATACACAACGCTATCGCAGTTGACCGAATTCCAAGTACATGAAACTTTCCGTGAATCCAATAGATGAGTTCAACCCCTCTGTGTCGACTCACGGTTCATTTGGGAGCCCCCTCTATGAGATTAATACGCTTTCTCTACAATACCTTCTAATAAACTATGTACCTTGTCTTTTTAAACTCAAATTGTTTGTGTTTATCATGCTTATGACACACTTTGTCGTCTTCCCGATTTTGTGGATTTTCCGGGAGCAAACGTTTTACTATATACTGCACCACCGAGACCAAGCTCCAACCTGGTCGGTGCGAAAAGCAAAAGATTCCCACTCTTTATTCGACGTTCTGTTCGTTTTGCTTTTCAGTGCACACACGTGGCACAATTTTTAACGTCATTTTTTATAGGAGCAAGATCCCGCCGTACATATTAATATCGCTTTTCGATGACTAATCCAATGTTGTTCACCTTTGCAGTGGTGGAAAGTTCGCCGAACCGCCTAAAGTCGATCCTCCGGAAATTTTCCTCTAAGCGATCTACCTCAGACACAGCCAGTGTTACAGACGCTGCCTGTGCTCAGTCGCAGCCATCCCTTGGTTCACAGACTCGATCCAATTCGGTACGATTTCATCCTCTGGCCTTGTTACTGGATGCCGCTCTCGAAGGTGATCTTGATTTAGTGAAGGCAGTTGCAGCGGAAGTAAGTTTTGCACGGCGTCTGCTATCTAGTTGGTCCACTCGTGTCTGTTTAATCAACGAAAGCTTTACAGCATTCATAGTAATACATTACAAAGATGCTTGTGTAACAGAAACTCATTGCTGGGCTATTCTGTTGTTTGAGGAATAGCTTAAAAAGACTATACATTACATTATTCTCATTGATTCATGCTACTGTTGGGCCAGTCGGCCCTTGGTTTGTTTTTTTGGGTGTTTTCCAGTAACTAAACGGCGCTAGCACTTCTGTGCCCTCTTACGACTTCGAATTACTGCTTTCGTCCATGAGTTTTTTCTCTCGACGTATGGAAGAAGTAAACTACCCTTTTAGTTGGATACTCCTAACCCATTCATCTCTCATTATTACCCTATAGAGTCCAACTTCTGTGAATCTGCTGCTCATAGTGATACCTTGATTTTGAAATGCACATTCACGGGAACTCCCCTTTGAAACCAGCTTGTTTTGAGACCGTCTTGCGAGAGGTGGTATTTCAGAATACTCTAAAGACTTTATGATCTACATATCTGTCTCCAAGCTTAGGTTTTTCTTCCGCACACAAAAACGTCTACTTTCACTGCTTTTCCACCCACTCCGTATTTGCATCACTGTTTTGGCAACAAACAGTATTCATATTCGTTTTTTGAAGTCATGTTAATCATCTCCAAGAGAATCCACCAATGACGGTCATCCGCGGGGCCAGCCTCCTAAAATGTTATCGCTGAGGGCGCCCTTTTCCATAAGGTATTCCTAACTATTCCTTGTTTTTTGGTATTGTTAAACGGTGTGTATATGACAATCTGAAGTCAGTTTTTTTTCAGTTGGAAGCTAACAATGTCAACAGAGATTAACCGATAAACACATCCAAGACACCCAAGTATTCTCACCTTCGTGAACTTAAATTGGCCTGAGATAGGTGTTTACGAACATAAAAGCACCAATTAGCGAAATACGCTCATTTGCATAACAATTTGGTTTTGACGAGAGACTCACCTGGAACCCAGCTGAATCTCTCGTTTTTGATGTTTTAACCAACTGAATGTGATGCGACAGGCCGCCTCATGTTTCAGTTAGTACGATATTCGAGATATCGCGATACATGTATAGACGTAATACACTACTCATAAGGTTGTTGTGTCGAAGAGTTTTCAACAACCTTGTGAGTAGTGTTAGAAAAGCACCAAGTTGCATCTGTATCCTTTGAGCTAATGCTTTCAGCTTTCACCATTTAGTGGGTGATATAAAGGGGGTGTTTCGCCATTGTGTTTCCGATCATCTGGAAAAGTTGAAAATTTACCCTCCTTCGCTGACAACTTACATTTCACTGGATTTTGTGCGGCCGACCAAGTGGACTGTTATTGTTGGATAACGAGTTGTCCACTGTCGCTCAGCTACAAGGGTGACAAAATCACTCTTCATCAGCACTTATGGATCTTTTGGAAACCGCGGACAACTTAATGTAAGAAGGTGGGCACATACTGATTAGCTAATAACTCCTTGGGACATAGGCCGACGACTTTCCGCCACTCAGGTAATCTGATTCACGCAACGAAATTGGCGTGGAAAACTAATGTCATTTGACATGTTCACCTCGAGGAAAGAATAACGAGCTCTTGTATACGTGTATTCGAATATCTTCGGTCGAACAACGACCGTCTCCGTCCCGCTATTTGGCATAATCGCTCCTAGCATGTCAATCACTTTGTCTCAGACTGTGTACGCACTCCTGCCGCACTCTCCTTCATACTCCACCATTCAACCATTTTGACTTTCTTAGTTCAGGCAGGGCAAATAGTGACTGACAAATTGAGAGATGTCGCTCTGCTACTGCTTGACTTTTTTGGTGTCACCATTGTGTATGTGGAGCGCTTACTGATTTTAAATGGCGCGTTCATCCTGAAAGTGAATTCTGTTTAAGTTGAAAAGCCGGGAGGCACTGTGCATCTGTTTCATCCGTGTAAGGAATGACCAGCAGTGTGCATCTCAGAAATCTCATGGGGACATTCGTATCCGCACCTTTGGGTTAGTAGGCATGCACTATACCATTCAGCAACGAGAGGCTCATCACTAGTGTAATTAAATTGCATTCAAACAGAAAATGGCACCACGCATCGTCCGATCGCACAGTTCATTCATATGATTAGGCATTGATCAGAGTACCGAACGTTTGGATTTTCTGATAGCTGAAACCACCCACTCTGTTCACGAGGGACGACCTCAGTATTGATTCCTGCATTTTGTCCGTCTTATTTTATCCTCTTCGGCGACCACTCACTCCACTTAGATCCAAACATGGAAGTAAATATTCCATGAATTTTGAACACCAACTTTTACTTCAGTCACTTTCCTAGGAGTAATTGTACCGGTGATTCTTCGGAAGAAATACCCATGAGGTCCCACAGTGGCCGGACAGTCGCACTGCGATATAATCGGATCACCATCCGTTTGATAGCTAACATACCGACCGGAATTCGACTAAATTACTTTTTCTGTTGGTAAACGGTTAACCTACTGTTTTCGGTGGATAAATTGGTATACTGTGTAGCGTACTTGCACTCAACGATGTTTCACAACCCACGCACCAGTCCTGGCGTTTTTATTCGAACGTGACGGAAGTTTTTTTACGAACGGTCTGTACCAGACTACATGCTAGTTCTAGCCTGTCATACACAAGAAAAATCCTCGCTTCTGTAATTCCACTTTCGGGTGGGTTGTCCCAAGAAACCGTGCGCCATATGATGAATAATTTGACGAGATCTTTTCTGGTCTTGGTTTCCAGGCGTGTTCAGTGTATGATTTCGACGTGTTCGGAATAATCTCAAGGTATCCCAAGTTTCAAATGTCATTGCCTAGGATATCTTAAATTGATGGCGGTATGCACCGAAACTACTAGTAGACTGTTTGGGGGCTAACACTAGGATGGTTCGAACCTACTGTGGGACTTCTGAGTCATTCCTTTGAAAAAATCACAGTTTACCCTTTTATGGTGACCGCTGATGGGACATGTATGGAGCGATTGCTCCAGAGGAGCGGGAGCTGTGGAGGATGTGTAAACCATGGACGGAACTAAAACGGTGTGTAAGCCAGGTGCATAAGACAGTTGTCTCTGTGTCCTCAGGCGCTTTTTTGACTCAGTTGCTTCAACAACGCACATCAACTCCCGAATCACGCATCTGGCGGTCACATTGCCATTTACTGCCTATCTTAGCGTGGTGTCGTTACATGGCGGTTCTGTTCATACGAGGTACTAATATGCATAACCTGCCTACCCATTCCTCTCTTTGTCTTGTCCCTGGGCTACTTAACACGTTATAGGATAAGAAAAAATCGTTTTCAGAGGGTTGTTGGGTTTCTGACTATCACAAAAATGCTTCCACAACAGCCAATGACGGAACCAGTAGAAACGGTCGCACCGTAGAGACGGACGCCTTCTGTGAGTCAATACAACAATTACTTTATTCCTTAATCTTAGATAAGGAACCAGCTAGCTGGTGACGTGGGCTGAAAAAAAAGGTCACCCTAAGGGGGTCCCAGTGCATAATCAGAATTATTTATATATAATCCCAACTAATTTGTTTGGACCATCTGTCAAAATAGAAACAAAATAATGGAACTATGGTACCCTTTACGCACAATGCGACTCTAAAGAATCTCGAGAGCTGTGCTATTACCAGAATTCGAAACACCACCCTCGTGATTAGAAGCTTGCGCCTTATCCCCCTCTGAGTTCGGCTCTAGTTCGCCCGCTTACTATTTGACTATTTCATCCGTACAATTCTAAACACGGGTGATATTCTTGTCCTTTCATACAAGCCTTTCGCACTCAGACCAGAAATAACCAACACCCTAAAATCGTTTGCCTCGCTATGCTGTCTGTTTAGTCAATGGCACATGCTTTAATTTGTTTTCCGGTTCTAATCCCTACATCGGAGTTCCACTACATGATTTACTTGCGCATTTATTAGTATTCTTATTATTAGTAGTAGTATTCGGGAAATTCTTCGACAGCCCACACCGGTTTCACCCTTCTTAGGGCACATCATTTAGGCGCAGTCCCCGAGTTTCCGTCAACCTTATGTTCTACTTGAACCCAAACTGCACGAGATTAGCGAAATACGCTCATTTGCATACCAATTTGGTTTTGATGAGAGACTCACCTGGAACCTAGCTGAATCTCTCGTTTATGATTTTCTTTTGTGAGATACCAAAGTTCAACTTGGTGCTTTTCTTACACTACTCACAAGGTTGTTGAAAACTCTTCGACACAACAACCTTATGAGCACTGTATTACGTCTATACATGTATCGCGATATCTCGAATATCGTACCAACTGATACATGAGGTGGCCTGGTGCATCACATTCAGTTGCTTAAAACACCACAAACGAGAGATTCAGCTGGGTTCCAGGTGAATCTCTCGTCAAAACCAAACTGGTATGCAAATGAGTGTATTTCGCTTAAATTGTCTGTCTCTTTCAGCACGTCGGTCAGTCTAATCTGCTGTGTTGTCCGGGTTATACCATTTCAATGCATACGGATCGTTTACTTTTTTCTAAGTACCGACCTCAGGAACCGTGGGAGTTGTAGAGGCCGCGTAACACTGCACATTCTCTGTATTAAGAGCTAGTGATTTGAATGGGCCAGCTGTTCAGACAGCTGCGATGCACTTACAGTCGTGTAGAGTACACTGTGATCACATGGAACATACTTAAATTCGTTATTAAGCCGATGCGTGTTTTAGTCACATTTGTCTGCACTATTAACCGAAAAAATGAGCGTAGGTTATTCACCATTAGTGTGCCGATGAAAGTGGGCTTCATTTTCCCACGAGGGTATGAGCGGTTACTTCATTCAGCCGCTTCCTTCAAACGCTTCTGTGCCGGTTACGCGATTCGCAACCTGCATTTTTAAATTACAGCCACCGAAGCATATCAGTCTTACGTGTTCAAATTAAATTTTCGTGTGAATGCCAGTGATGAAAAACCAACGTGCGTTTTTTGACGGGAACTGTGGGTATAGTTTCAGAACAGTTTGGCAAACTATCGTCAATCCCAATCTTTCTGAAATGACTTCTCGATCAGTCCCAAACATTTTCTAATTGATTGCGAATCGTAGTTCGTTTTGACGATCACCTTGCTGGACAGTCCAATCCAGCTAATTTGTATTTCTTTGTTCACGTGGTCTCTCAACTTGTTCCGGACGAACAACACCGGCAGGGTAGAAACATTGAGCAACACACAACCCACTTATCATTTAGTATTAAATACCTTCCAGAATCTCCTTTGGCTTGCCGGGAGCGACATTTGGCTCTGCTTTTTCATCCGCAACCAATCAACACTTGTTTTCGTTTTTGGCGGAGAATTTTTTCTAAGCTACTTTCAACCCGTTGTGGTCTTAACCCGTCTATTCATTTTTCTCGTTTCTTTTGCGTCTTCTTTCAGTGGGTAAAAGAGAGGTTGGTGCATTAGTGAGTTACACGTAACTGGATCTGGGAACCGTTTAATACAGTATGGTCCGTCAGTAGTGAACACCTACTCATGTATATGTAGCTTTGAAGCAGTAGCGAAGCAGCCGGACCTGGAAGAGCAACCCACCAAGCGCTTCGTTCTGGTCACTCAGTCCTCCAACTCCTCTTTGCCCTTCTCATTACGGTTGCTCAAAGCCAAACACCACGCACCTACGATTTTCGCCATCACTGGTTTATCCGAATGATTCAGGTAGAATTGCAATTTCCAGCCTTTCTTCACTGCTGAATGCAGTGTACTCATCACGGTTGTCCTCCTTTGTGGGGACCACATGACAGGACCTACTCTAAATGGCCTCATCAGAGGAGACAGTTGTACCTAGAAACGAGGTCACTGCTATTCGCAAATTGTATAGTCATCTACAACTAATACTTAACTCTGTATCGGAATTTGGGTGCTGGGTTGCGTTACTTCGTTGTTGATCAGGTGGCGGTTGATCTGTTCGCCGAGTTTGACAGTTGGCTTCCAGACGCTTCATCACCATTAGAGAGAACACCGCTAGTGCTTGGTTGGTTGCCGGCCCAGCGAACAGGTCAACTAAAAAGCACTTGACGTAACTGAACTACCAATATTCCGATACACTGCCAACACCTTCGAGCCCTCTACGTTCAAAACAGCTCACTGACCGGAAACTTTCGCCTGTCGAAAAACTTTCACACGACACACCTACAGACCCACTCAATTACCACTGATCATGTCTCCTTGCATGGTCACAGAGCGTCTGCCAAGCTCAGCTAGCAGATAGACTGCCACCTGATCAAAAACCAATACTTAACTCGCCTAGTCTAATCTTTCCAAAGGCCTCTTGTTTTTTACTGACTCGCATGGCATATGACATGCAAAATTTCGAACTGATAGTTTGTGAACTTTTACACCATTAAGCTTTCAAGTCCGTAGAACTTTGACTTTTGACTGTTCACTTTTGCCGTCGTTTATATGTTTTATTGAAACTGCAGTCCAGCTGTTACGCTGTTGTCCGCACTATGAACTGTCCGCCGACTTCCGGGTTGCTGGCTTTCTTATGGGATCAACATGGCTGAACATTTGCACCTGAATGTTGAGTGGATGTACGCGGGTCGGAACAACACAGGCCATGTGTCAACATTCGACCAATTAGTTAGGCTACCTAATTTGCTTACTTTTTATGAGTATCATGAAAAAGCACCATAGATACACCTACTACTTTCTTTTACGACACCTACCCAGACCGAGAGACGTGTTTTGGATCAAAGTATGGGGCATTTAGACAACCTAAGGAAGTGCTGTCAACCTTAGAGGGGGAACCGGTTTTTTGAAATGGTCTTCAGAGCGTAGACGCCAACGTTATGCACTTGATTTAATGGTTTCCCATCCGCGTCCATCGGCTCTATCTCTATACTGGGTTATTATCGTCTGACTAAATTAGTTGGTTGGTCAGATTGCTAATTGCAAGATACTTCCGCCTGTGGTGATTCCATTTCGTGCTATTAGGTGTTGCGTGTGACAATAAAACATTTGTTTAATACTGGCTTGTTTAAAAATGCCGGATACCAAACGATTCCTCATTCTGTCTTCCCTGTCTCGTACACATAGTAAATGCTTAAAAAACATTATAAACGAGAGATTCAGCTGGGTTCCAGGTGAGTCTCCCGCAAATCCAAATTGGTTTGCAAATGAGTGTATTTCGCTAAAATGCACCCAAATTCTGAAGTACACATCGACTCACTCAGACTACGGCTTAGCCCTTGTTAGAAAATCCTATTGTGATTTTTTAAATGTTATGACTTGTGATTCTAGTGACCAGAGTGAATATTACCGAAAGCATTCACCCATCAACACGCCTTCTATAACTCTACCGGAGTCTTTCATTTCTTTGCTTTCTGGGGATTTTCCACCTCTCGTTGCGGTTTTTAAGACAAGATACAGAACTTCCCTGTACGGGTGGACTTTATTAGGAGGTCGGCTGTAGATGACTTCCCTTTCGTTGACCACTCTGTAGACATAGGTTGCGCTCCCTCAGAAGCAACCACACCCAGCTGGTAAATCCAGGCTCGAGGCCCCACAAGTGTAGATCAGTTGTTGGTTAAGATTATCGCTGACCGTTCTCTTGTAGCTGAGTCTTCTCGCGAATCCACCATTCCCTCCATCCCTACAGTTAATTGTCAAATATTTCCACACGACCGCATTCTGTTTCTCGTTTTTCAGTCTGCAGACGGCTCAGTCAATTGTGACCACTTTATGCTTTTCACTTTGCCCGATTTCACATTTGTTCGCAACTCTTGTTTGAGCGTACTCGAAGCATGACAACTTGTCAGGACCCAGCAATGGATGGGCGAATGAGTGTCATCGTCCGTTCTCAACAAGTGGCAGGGAGTTTGGTGACAAGAGCTCATGTGTAATGACCGTGCAATTTTTTAGATTCTTTTTGAGCTGTTCAACCGCAACTCTTAGACTTGGAGATATTGCACTTTCCTGAGATTTTTGTCCACATTTGACACGTAGCTGTGGAGATTTCGTTCTGAAAGCTGCCGTTCACTTTATCTGGATTCTGCTGTAGCATTCGGTCTATTGATTGGCTCATTCTCCCTTTTGTGACCTAAAAAATGACTTACCAGATGTATACCTTAAATAACCGACTGAATATTGGCTACCTGCGTTTTTTGTCACAAACTTACATCGTTCAGGCAGATTTCAGTTGTTTCAGTCATACACACGTGTGTGTCTAAAATTGTTTGTTGACTGCGCGCTGAGTAGGTAGTCTGAAAGCAACGCGTCACACCCCATACTTTTGGCATAGCTATATGCTCGTGTGTGTTGTTTATGTGTACAGTCAGACAATTTTCTGGTGGTTCGATTGGGTACAAATCGCCGTCATCCTACCTTTGCGATAAGTGCAATACATGGTGGTTACTGCAGGCGTACACGACAAACGCCGAAAATTCGTTTGTCACTTTCACCGACATGGGTGTGTTTAGACCTGACGGCTATGGTTTATTATGAAACATCTACTTTGCTTAACTGCGGTAGTATTTTGTCACTAGAAAGTTACCTTTAGAGAAACAGTTGAGTCTCGTTCGACACTCCGAATAACATCGTTCGAACAACCTTGCTTGTACACATCTCTTGTGCCTTCATTTTTTGGTCGATAGAGTGGACTTTTATGGGGCACTCACCGAATTTGTTGCCGACCCTTCCAACGAGTCTGACAATTTACTTGCAACTGCTTCGTCATCACTCGAAAAGAAACCACCAAGTGTCCTGTTGGGTGATTCCAAATTTTGAATGTACAGGTTGGTATTATCACAGACTCTGGGCCATAGGTCCCGTGTTCCACTCGCTGCATCAGTAAAAATCTGTCGGCATATGCCCGCCCGTGATTCTCGGAAGCCAAATGATTTAATGCGCTCTCCTGTACGCTGATTCCAGAAACCAGCAGAGTGACTTTGCTGGGACCTACACTGAGTCGGTGATCCGCTCATTCTAGAGTAGCCAAACAAGCCAGAATCAGGGTAGATTTTACTCCTGTATCCGGTGTTCGATGGTTGGATTGTAAGCATGTTTCCTCTACGGCTGACTGTTTCATGTTCCGAGAAAAGTCCCCTCCACGACCGTTCTTAATTAATAGCCCTTGTTCTGATAGAAAAGACACAATGCTCTTCATGTCTACTACAACCTTATCGCGCATTCAAAACCTAATATGCCTGTGATGTAGACAGTACAGGAATTTTGAAAATCCTGAAGAGGAACCCAATTACATAAGGTGTTGACAAAGGGCAGTTGTGGAGAGTGGCACTCGAATCAGCAATATCTCACTCGCCAAGCGTTTATTTCATTTGATTACTGACTCAGTTGAGAAAACTAATCAAACACTGTTAACCGAAAGGCTTTTGTAGTTCTATCAATTTCGTCTATATGGCCATTCTAGTGGATTCATCTTCCAGCCTCTATGCGAACCTTTTCAGTTCCGCATTCCACACTTCCGCTTTGGCTTTATGTGCCTCCATGCAGTCGTGTTGCGCATCTTTACATGACATATTGTAATGCGTTACTCCGAAATCTTCATGTGGTCACTTGAGTGTCTCTGTCATCAGCGTTTTCACCCACTGATACCACCTACCGAAATTCACGTTTTTGACGTTCCGTTCCTGCACCATTTGCAGGACAACCTTTGCTGCCAAACTCGCAGTTGCCGACTACACTTTTGTTCGTTGCGCATGGTTTATGTTGCTGTTGTGCGGTCCGTTTGCGAAACAGCATCACATGGGTCTATCGATTCATACTGCCAGCACATGTACTACCTACTCACCTCCGGTCACCGCTGCCGTCAGCGTTATCACTAGGCTCCCTCTAACCGCCTAATGTTACGTACAGTTTCTTATGTAGGGGTCAAGTATGTTCGTATGTTTGTGGGCTTGGTTACGTGGCCTGGCTCTACCGAACCGCTTGCATGCATTTTTGACTGCCTACCTGCTGAGTCTTATCACTTCATGTAGAGAATGGACAACCTGTTTACTGACAAGCGACTAGTGATTCGCTATCATTGGCGGATACGATGCCGAGAAGCTGATGGAACGAACCCACTTCAGTTGTATCTTCGATATTATGTTACATAGTAGTTGTAAGGCAGCGAAGCATTAGTGTTGAGCATTGATGTTATGCCATCGATGGTGATGTTACATAATAACTCCACACACAATGTGGCAGTTTTCTACGACGCGGATCCGGTGCCGTGCGGATATTCTTCGGCCCGGATGTAGATTATATATTCCGATCATTCGTCACTAAGACTGTCCTAGAATTTGCACTGACTACTATACACATGTCGAAGCAATGAGCAATGTCAGCGAATCCGGTGTCGTACAGAACTCAATGGGGCCAAATCACGTCATCATAGTAAATTGACATTTATTGACTGGCAGGTGATTTTGTTACATGTGATGCATTCATTGAGCTGATAGAACGGTCCAAAGTGATTTTCACTGCCTTTTGTTATGTTTAGCCTGATGGAAGGATTGTCAACTCATTAGAATATCTAAGTGTCCGAAATATCAGTGACGTCACCACCACTCTTGACGCCTCACCACCTTCGTGTGTAGAAAACTAAAAGCATCCTAGCCGGAACTAGCCCAAGAAATGAACCGTTGGCCCAAAATCACTCAGAGAAAATCGTCACTAGCAGTGGATATCCGAGCATTCGGACGTTATCGTTGGTAGTAGCGATAGCAGGTTTAAACAAACATTCATAGTCTACTACCATACAACCGTAGTGATTTATGAGAAGAAACCATCTCGTGAAAAGCGTAACCAAAAGGGGGATATCCCACAGACATTCCTAGCTATTTTTACGTCCAAACCTTCATTCAGACAACCTGGATAGAAAGTGACAGCGAGAACGCCCTAAGGGCCGATTCACAGCCTCATAGTATGCTCAGTCCTATCAGCTGATTTCCCCAGAGTTTTCTATTTCATGATTATAGGACAGCGGGACACTTTTTCCCCGGTTAAAAATCACACACTGTTCGGTATTCGGGAAAGCTGAGAAGTTTCGAACGCCAAGTAGCATAGCCTTTCAGCCCAGAAGGCACTTTTCCTGTGTGCTGCTGTTGTTTATACTCTGACTGTGGAAAAACTGCCCCCTATAGTTTCCCTCTTTCGGTTTCAGTCTTATGGAAGCATTGATTAAATAAAGCTGGAAGTTAATCTGATACCGAAAGATGCTACCAGATCTGGGTCGGTTATTTTTTCTATGCGTCGTCACAGTTGCATCTAAATGTGTTATTCCAATAATAACAGTGCTTCACAGTGATGAATACCTCCGTTAACGGGGATACCTACACACTTATTATAGTGGGAGAAATGCGCCCAACATTCGTTTGCGTTTACTTCCTAACGTTTTTCAATACACACAGTTTACTCAGGAATAGTTTTTATCTAATTAACAAACTTAGGGAGAATCACTCATCTGACTCCGCAGGTGACCACATATGCGACCATTTCTTAAACCAAATTAACATTTACGAATTTCAGCAAATTTCCATACCACTTCGGTCTGGTGTTCTTTCTTTATAATTAAAGTGATACATGGTACCTGTGCTTTTCTTGTGGGGGGACAGGCAATGCTCGAACATGAGTGTGTAACATTTTGCGACCACTTTGTTGATCCAGCTGAATGACACCGAAAGCGTTTGCAACTATTGATGTCCGAAAACAATAACTTGCCAGTTTTTCTGTCAATGGATCGACACTTATCAGATCGGTACATTTTTGTTGCTAAATGCGCACACTTTCACGCCTTCCAGGTTTCCGACGTTTCCGAACCAAATGACGAGGGTATTACCGCGTTACACAATGCTGTGTGTGCTGGACGCACTGAGATTGCCGAATTCCTTGTGCGTACCGCTGGTGCAGATGTGAATGCGGGTGATACAGATGGGTGGACGCCGTTGCACTGTGCTGCCTCGTGTGCCAATTTGCCCCTGGCCCGATTACTTGTTGAACATGGGGCTTCACTTCATGCACGCACCCTGTCTGATCAAGAAACACCATTGGAAAAATGTGACCAGGGTGATGAGGAAGCTGAATGTGAAGAGTACTTGTTCTGTGAGTTTTTCGTTCTGCAATCAGTACGAATGTACTCTCCTCACGTTGGAGAGATACAATTTAAATGTCAATGACGGTTTTTCGTTTTGATAAGCCGTTTCGAGAATATCGTAACTAGAGTGGAGACTTCGTAGAGCCTTTTGTCGCAGTGTTTTTATTGCAAACCAAGTTTCTGAACTTGATTACTTAGAAGATGAACTTCATTCTCATCAGTTGTCGTGCAAAATCCGAATGTGAATGTTCGGATGTGGTGAACCACGATCTATTCCATCCCGTCCGTATAATATCACCTTTATACTAGGCGTTCTGGTGAGTAAAATGTTTAGGTAATCTTGCATTTGAAGATAAGACAGTTCGCAATGACTACTTCATGTTATTGTGTGAAATTTGACTACACAACCTGGTTTCCCCTCTGATTTCGCCGCAGCTGAAGAGGTTCACATTTTTTGTTCATCTTTTGCTTAATGGGTTCGGTGTTTGCAGCTAGACACTTACTTTAAGCAGATTGTCCACTACTGAAGGTTCAGCCTCCTGGAGAAATTTCCGATTGTCATATAATTTTGCTACATGTTGTGTCTCTATCGTTGATACGCATTTTGACCGTCACAACTTCAGTATCCTACGTCTTTTGGAGGTATTTTCTACCTCTTTTCTACCCCTTTCGTTACAACGAGGCAGCTATTTAAGGCGAACAGACAGGTCTTGGAATTGGTCCAGACGTACCGGATGAGCTGAAACAACCGCACAGTCAGTGTTCACTCTGGTCATAGCAGCACTGTCTGTCTTAGAAAAAGTGATGAACCCCGTTTAAATGCACCAACAAAGTTGTTAGCATGACCGTTAGTTTGTCATTAGCAGACTGGGTTACCCGAACGTTGAATTTCATGGAGAGCGTGAGCTGCAAATTGAGTTCCATCGTCTGCTAGCTGAAGCTCCGGAACTTCAAGCTCTGCAAGCTCTGGGCTGCAAACAGCCCAATACGGTTGGATACCGTTTTCGTAGTCGAAGCTCGGTTAACGGTAAGAACTTTTGATCATTTCGAGAAATATCGTCATTCATCATGAAAATGGACCGTTGCAGTGGACCAGCAAGATCCAAATGCACCGGGTGTCTTAGTTTTCAGTTTTACGGCTAGGAAAACAAGTGAAGCATCATCGGGAATTCAGCTACCATTGCACACTGACTTCCGCTGCGGACAAGTCCTTCAGTGCTTGTATCAATGGAGGTTTAATCGGCATTACTTCGAGCAATTTTCTTCATTCCGTTAATTCCAGGATGCTCTTGGTGAAACTGTCGTCAAATTTTGTGCAGCATAACAACGCGGCCTCCCATTAGACTCAGAGCTTGTTTAGAAGAAACGAAGTTGGTCAAATTTAGTTGTGGGTGGTTGTGGGGTTCATGGGATTCATATTCACATCGCTCTTGTTTGAATCGTCCCCCTTCTGTCCTGGCGAGTCGAAACAAAATAGTAGAAGCACTGGACTCGAATGTCACTTTTATTAGAGCTTATCAGCAATGCATATCTTTGGCCGCACCGAGTTTTGAACTCCGGGTGCACAGTTGAACCTGTTGCTTGACAATGCTACTAGTAAGCAGTCGCTTGAAACCATCTGTTTTGATGAGTGCTCTGTCAACGTCCTGGAAATGTGATACTTTTGGATACTTTTTTTATATCGAAGTTGTTGCTGTTGGGTTACATAGCTTACCCTTTCCATAGTTGTACGTGCGACGGGACCGCCGCCAAACCAGTTGTAACTTGCTGGAGTGTCAGTACCCAGCCAGACTGGGGACGAAAGCCAACACTGGCTGTGAGCCCAGTGTACTTGTGAACCCATGAGCTACAACACAACGACCGATATCGAGCAGTAAGCAAATACATGGTCACAGTGCATGCGCAGTAGAATTGACCCATACGACGTCAAACAATAATGTTGGACAATGAAGCACATGGACACCACACCACACACTCAAAGTAATCGTTGTTCCAGAGGCAAGTGATTTAAGTAAGGTGGTCATATTAAGTGAAACGTACCCACCCAGCTGATGCTAGACAACGTGGCTAAGACCTGTCAACTCTTGTGCCTTACACCCACGTTCATGTGTACATCCACACCTACCGTTCTCATCCATTTACTGGATTACAGGTCAAAGAACTAACGTTTCAGTACGTCAGACGGTGCTGAAGCCACACGTTTCTGATCGAAGTTTACACTGTAGCGTATAGTGCTTGGAGCCTAGAGACAGTAGTTTGAATACCCAGTGCTCACGGGAAGAAGTTGCAGTGGGAATATTTTTGCTGAAGCCTTCAGGCGCTGGATAGCGAGGGTGCCATCAAAACTGGGCTACAGTATTTTCTTGACATAACATTCGTGCAACCCTAACCAAGCTCAATCTCCTGAGGCCGTCCAAGAAGTGAGACGTCCGGAAATATGTGCATCTCCTGCTTGGATACATTCTAGTGATGTACAACATCCGCCATGCAGAATAGGGGACCGATATAAATAGCTAGCTGAGGAATGACGGGTATGGAAACGAAAACATTGAGCTGGCAATCCAAACTCACAACATCAGTAGCGGACCACATGGAGCTCCCATAGACCTGGGCCATGTCTACACGGAATACAACTAAAAATAAATTCAGTGATCAATGGAATACAGTGATCTTGAACACAATACATGCAGGACTAATTTTGAAATAGCAATTAACGCACGCGCACAACCTGGCAATCCAAATCAGGGGCTTTCATTGGTGAACCACATCAGGTTCGTATTGCCTTCGCCGGCGGTACTCATCCGGACGACTGCAGTGGTTGGCTACCGCCTATTCCAGCTGGTTTAGGCGTACCTCAAACTACATTGCTTAATTAAGTATATTTTACGTCAAATATATTTATCTGAGCTTGTCTATCGCAATTTTCCTGATCGGGCCGCCACTGTCCTGTACCATATACAAGAACTTTGAGTGTATATCTTTTATTGCGGGATAATTCCTGTTTTAGCGGGAAATTGAGGAGCGGTTTCAAAACATGGTCTACAAAATTTGTGAAGATTTCGTTTCCGACTTAAATCTGGCCACTGATAGAACCGGCAGGCTTTCCATGCACCAGGGGGCAATCATATGTGTGCTTATAGATTAGACCGCACTCCGTTACAGAATAAGCGAAAAACAGGGGTGGAATCAGTCGAACAAGTTCAACTCCTGGCTATCCGAATGACGACTTCTCTATGGTCCCAAAACTATACACAGGCGGACGCACTGAACCTTCTGAGCAGCTCATCGCAAAGTTGAAGGTAACCTCATCGCTGCACAACCGCACCATCGTCCGTAGTCACATTTGAGAGCTTTATTGAAGCCAGCCAACCGAAAGCATGTGGTACCAGTGTGCGCTAGAGGTCGAGCGCACTGATGGACTCGGTGTTTGTCGTCTGGAAAGACGCTTAAGAAGGTGGAATTGCATCAACGCTCAAGTGTTCAAAGTTAGACGCTGGCACAGTTCGAGGCGTGCCTGGACGCATTCCTCAGGAGCCCCTTAAGCGTACCCCGACTATCCAGCTGGATGGTGAACGTCGCGGGTGTTTCGTGGAATGAATTAACGTGGACTAACTGTGCGAGTACTTCAACCAGATACTTGAACCTAGTGAAGCCCCAACTAAGAGTCTCTCAAACCTCCAGCACGACTGGAACGTTTACTCAGCGTTTTCATGCCCGCGAAATGTGCGAAGCACACACGAGAATAAATTTGGTGTATTTGATTAATACATTTCACTGCTAAGGTATCCAGATGCGGATTGCTCGGTTCAACGGTCCAAATATAGACCGCAATGAATCGCCTTGTGATTGAAAGATTTTTGGGTAGTAAACAACTAAATGTTGACCGTCTTCATGTCATAATTCAGAGTTTTCACCTCAAGAACCAAGTACGTCCACATGATATAAACATCTAGGTTAAGGTGGTTCAGGTCGTGCTACATGTCTTTCGGTTCGGCATTGTTCACGGCACGTCAACCGTGCCTAACTTCGATGTCTTGGTTGCTTCATGAGGGGCGACCCGTTCCCGATGATTAGAACGTTCTCCTCTTGGCATCTTAGCAAAAGATCTTACCTTTACTCATTAGGCTGGTCAATTATTTACCCATATTTCTTGCTTTACCGTATTTCCACTCTAATCCTTTATTAGGCACATGGATCCGAACCCAACCTCACTAATACACTGGGTATTGTCTGTTATTTAGATGTCTGTTTGCCTTTTACGGTCAAATATTCTCTATGGGATGCTTATTAATGAGAAGAAGAACCCATTCACATCTTCTAGCCAAAACTAGTGTTTTTCTCATCTTGAGATTAACTAGCTTCTAGAAGCTTGACTTTGCGTAACCTCCACCTCAGTACCGAGCGTTCACGAAAAACCCATTAAAAATCGTTCAATGATTTCTTATATTGCTTTTCACCCCCGTACCGTCAGTTCAACAAGAACGCTTGGGTTCGGCTGCTTCTGGTCGTGTCTACGCTTTATTTCCTCGCGGGTTGGAATGGGCCGGTCCTGGCTCGGCAGACGCTCAGTTAGAACATGATGAATTGGCCGTCTATCCAAACGAACCCCTCACCATTGTTGACCGAAAGCCTGCCGGCGAAACCGAATGGATGTTGGCGGAGAAGGCAGATGGTACTCGCGGCCTTATTCCTCGATCGCATATTTCCTGTTATCCGCTTGTTCGTGTCCCACCCGCAAGTATGCCTGTGCCTGTCCCTACAGTCCGATCGAGGCGGTATGAGTTTTGGGATGAGGATGATGACGTAGACGGGGATGTTGATGAGGAGAATGAACCTGTGGAGTCTGGCTTGACTGCCAAGGATACCACTTCGCCTCATCTGGTAGTGCAAGTGGAGATGCCTCGGACTGATTCACCCAATTCGATGACCACCTCAGATCCCGTGGCAATACTTCCGATTTCTCGACCTACGTTAACACCTTCTATCGCCACGATCGTTCCCGCGAATGAGGTGAGTGTCCTTTACTGCCTCTCTATGTTCTTACAAAAACGGAGCATACTCGCAGGTCACCTGCTCCTGTCTAACTAGACAACCTCTGTAACCTAGTTTAGTTTCATTTCGTACAACTGTTGCCGTTCATTTAAAAAAATGCGTTGTGCCTTACTTTGTTTTGATGACCATGCCGAAATACGTCCAATCTCTCTTAACTGGATTCTTCGCGTATTGTTGGATCAGGTTGACTCGCTTCAGTTCGGTCTTCTCAGGTGCCCGTTCAAAAAGCAGAAGACAAGCTTTTAAATCCTTCCAACAGTGTGGGTTTTTCTATAATGAATTCACCTTGATACTAGATATTCCAGCCACCAATCGAAACTACAGATGGATATCCAACCAGGAAGCGGAGTAGAGATAGCTATTATTATTGTTTGTTGAATAAACTGATAGTATTCGCTAAAGCGAACCAAAGATGCTAAGGTTGCAGTTTTCTAAGACGTGTACCGTGATTTTAGCCACTCTTCATGTGTTTTATGTTGGTTGATCAAACTTCTCTGATTTAATCATCAAATAGTCTTCCAAATGCTATGGTACCTCTTCAGCAATTGCAAGGTCGAGGGCCTCCTCTCGGACAGTTAAACTTGCTCGGTGAAGGGAAATTTTATTCCTAGCAACCCCGTATGTTGTTCGCAAGCCAACAGCAATCATGGAACCCCCTTACCCTGCATGACGCATTCGGATGTGTGAACACTAGAGATGCACTCCGAAACAAATGCGCAGTGATGCCTCGGGTCTATCACTTATACCAATCTTTCCGTGGGGTAGAGACGATTTAAGAACAGCCAGTGCATGACTTGGCAGCGAAGCATGAGAGCTCTTACCGTCGCCTCCAACGCGTGGTTGACAATCCCTTATTCTCCTTATCCTCTGTGACAGGAACTGTAGCAGCTGGATCCACTATACCTTGATACATTATTTGTAGCTGAATAACTGAACTGAACCCCGAGAAATTCCCTATAAAGCCGGCTTATCTTCTAATCAGTGATCCGTGGTAAATTAACTATGTTACACTGAGGCTGGTTGTCACGGCCTGACTCCGTCCATTATCATCCATATTAATCTCCTCATCCGGTACATCTTGCCATGTTTCAAGTGCTTCCTCAAGATAAACGAATACCCCGTGCCTCGAAGCTTCTAATTGTCAGCATGCTATCAGGGCTATAAAGGACATCGGTAAGTCGTCTACACGACGTGGTCGGATAACTTGACCGTACCAAAGTAACCCGACTGACGGAGACATATGTTACGGACTGTTAACACTGCCTATCGGACTAATTCTGTTCCATGCAATTTCACCAGATCGGAGTCTTGATGGAGTGTTTCCACAAGATGATGCAAATATGCGAAATAAAGGGAGTTTTTGAGGGACGACTTCCTTCATATTCGCATCTGAGAAAGTTGATTATGCCGCAACCAAGTAGTTAGGGTCAGTGGTAGATGCTCACTGCTGGGGCCAGACAACGAAACTTATGCCATCTATCTTGTGATGTTAGCTAGGAGTGAAACTAAGTGTGTATTGGTCCTCATGCCACTTGTTGGCTCTCGCTTTCGTGATTGGCCGCTTCAACCATGATCAATACAGTTGAATCATCCATATACTCAAGTCTCCCGTCTGTTTACCAGATTATGTGTGGAATGTAATAAAGTTTTACCCAATAATATGACGGCAGGTGTTGTAGTTGTGCCCACCAACCGCAGACCGAGAAGCACCGCGGAATCATCGTTCATTTGTATTATCATTTCGATACATCGCTGACGTGTGACCGGAATGGTGGACGAGGGTTGATATACTGCGGGGTTGCTCAAGTCTATAAACGGGCAATGAAGAAACCGGTTGCCAAGTATAACCATCCCTGTCAGTAATTTACACCTTAGCAGCTGAACTGTCCCGACTTCTGGACAGGTAACCAGTAGGCGTTGGTTTGCTTGTCAGGTGCCGGGTAAGGAGAAGGGTGATATGACACGGGTTGAGCTGGGGTTTTTGTGCAATCGCGCATACAACCCACCTCTTCAGATGCAGCACAGGAAATGGGCTCTCCTGATGGGGAGAGTACGAGCTGTTGCTCGATTAAGTTGAACTGCTGATGGGGTTGAATTGCTATTACTCAGTACATCGGAGACATCTTTTCTAAACGATCACCATTTCCCTCTATTTCTGTTATCAAATCTTTGTACGATTTCAAAAATAGACTACTCGTGGTTCTATTTCTGGTCGATTTCGATTCGCATATCTTTGACTGCAATTGTAGCGTGCGTTCAGTCGTTTACTCTAACTGTTTCAAACAGTTAAGTCAACGCTCTCATGTGACGTGACCTATTGAACCTTTGCTAGTCTGTCCGGTGATTTACCCGTTATACGTAACATTGCAGTATCAAGTGTAGGGTTGTGGCGTCTTAACTCCTGACTTTGCACCCTCCTCAACTAAACTGTGCCTGTATAGTTATGGCTTGACAGACGTCAGCAGTAAAATCGATCAAATGATCGGTGTATCCAATGCCTCGCTTTCGAAGTTTGTCTGGGCCAGTGTCGTGCCACAACTCGAGCCTAACTGCTGAATCATGGTAATGTATACAACGAACTGTACGGTTATTGAAATTCCAACGGCAGGTGGAAATTAAAGTGAGGGGCAAATTCAAATTCGTAAATGGATAGAAAGCGCGTTCTTCTCATTCGTTAGCACTGTGTGGAAGTTGGATACCATCCCCAGCTCGTGGCTAGTACATCACATCATTGGCTGTAAATGACGCTGACGACATCTGTTCAGGTGGTTGGTGACGTGAATCTTGCTGGTTTTAATGGAATTAGAACGACGGTAACTTTGATCCACCCATCAATATGCTTTCCGTAATTCTCGGGTCAGTGTCAGACACCCCAACTAATATTTGCCTCGCTTTTTTTATCTACGCCAGGTTATTCATGGAGCTTTTTTGTCAGGCAAGAAATCCAGAATTTAAATCCTCTCATTGTTCTGCAAGGCTTGTTGTCCGGTACAATAAATGCAAGACATTTTTAGTCCGTTTCGTGTTTATCTAATTTCAACACTACCTGCACGTTGCGTATTCGGTTACTCATTATTTGCGGGCTGAAATGCTCAGTCACTTGCCTTTGAATGTGATTTGTGCTAGTTGTGTCCTTCATGTTTTATCCTTTTTCTATAACTCTCGGCAGACGGAAATCGAAGGTTCAAAAAGCTGTGACGTCACTGGCTGTCTAGATTCGAAAACTGTCCTTTGACCCCTCCACCCTGCACGTACGGTCTGCAATAATGGCCCTCACAATGTAACTGGGTGCAATCGACCGATATCGCTTGTACATATATCAGTATTTTGTTCCTTCTTTTGGATGCACAGACGCACATACATACATGCTTATCCATGAACTCACCGACCAAGACAGATGGTTGGTGATAGATCGGATGTTCCTTTCGACGAAGACCCTCTTGTTTCAGTTCTTAGCTCAGTGTTATTTCTATCACTTGGCTTGTACAGGTCACTTTTCGTTCCATTGTCAATTATGACAAACGAAACGGTTTCCCACCGTCGACAGTTCAATTTTTGGGCACCTATTTCGGGCTCGCTTCACCCTCATAAAACCGTCTGTACTTTTTATCTTCTGTGAACATTTCAGTTTTAGAAATCATTAACTCGATCTTTCATTGTTACCCACATTAGTCTCGCACCCTCAAGCCCCTGGGGTGGGGCTGACCTGTATGCCATGGCAGTTATTTTGGAATATGAGCTTCATGTTCTATTTTGTATTTTCCTGTCCCTACCCTCCTTCCCCGTCACTAAACGCCACACTGTCCTTATTTTCATTCTGACCAATGGTATTTGGCCCCTTCCCGCAATACTTGTGGTGCACTACTATCTGGTCAAAATTCCGTAGTAGTAAAAAACGGAATCAGACGCACATCTTCCGTATGCACTGTTTGGTCTCCTCTCTTGCGCACAAATGATCATTTACATAGGATGTAGGAATTTTCATTTTGTTTTTCGGTCCTCGCATTTCAGTCTGCACGTCCGATTCTCTACTCTACAAACTCTACCCTATTCATCAAAACTGTTTGAGGCTGTGTTCTAATAAATCCCGCTTGATGATCCCATCTCCGCCGGTTTTGGTTGATTAATGGTTCATCACGCGTCGAGTGCCCACTACCTGCGTTATTCCATTAATATTATTCACTACTATCGAACAGATCAGTAGCCAATATACGAGGTGACTGTAATCAGGCAAAGTCACCAGCTACCCTGCATACTTCTGCCGGGGATTTTTCAACGGTCACAATTGCAGCACACAAAAAATAGGCACGCCAGTACAATAAAAGCCCTACTTGAAGATGGATGACTGCAGCAAACGAACAGGTGGGGTAAGTGTGTAGCTGTACGCGTCAGTCCTTGCTAAAATAGTTATGTACCGTAGCCTTGTATTGAAGGGCAAGAAAGCTCTCGATCGAGCATAATGCAAAGGATGACCTTGTTCAGACAATATTTTAAATAAGCGTTCGTTACTGTGGTTGACAAGGCATGCATAAATAAATACGGGACGTTCCACTGCTACTTTTAGGAATTAGTTCAGGGGGGATGGCGCAACAAATCTTTGTCTTTGAGTCCGGGTAACAAAACAGTTGAATAGCATAGCTAACGTGGGTAAATTAAGGCAATGACAAACTTTTCAGTGAGTTTTCGAACGCATACAATTGAATGGAATATATCCTCTTTTATCGGACACCACCAGAGAAGATTATGAGTCGCAGGGATGGCAGCATTTTGCTTGTATTTTTCGCTTCGAGTGGTTGGTATATGATGGCGCCTACTGTGTATTTGGAACCGGCCCGTCTATTAAACCTTTCTTCAAAATTAATCTGATGGGTAGAAGATGGACAGTCAATAACTACATGGTACACGTTTGCGACTCATTGCAAATCTTGCTGCCGACAGCTTTCAATGTCGAATGAAAATAGAAAGCGAAGTAAGTTGACATCATGAAGTCTCCCATCGTTTGCAGGCGTTTGGTAATCACAAACCGTGGAATTAGTTGGGCGAGAGACTAAATGCATCATGATAAAATGAGTGTCATCCTGTGTTCCAGTCAAAACTGACGTCTGTATGATGTAAGAGTAATAATCGTATCACGTCACCATTGCTGCTGGGCTCTTATGCAACAACATGTACAATTAGGATCACGTCCTCAATCCCTCATCGTACTTGATAATAAACGCATTCGAGCGTGATGGAGAAATGTAGACTTTTCAGCGTTTATCACAACATACTCTTCTATAAGGACGTGAGGAGGTGGGAAGTACAAACATCCTGGCGTGACTTATTGGTACCCTCTTAATGGGGTGAGGTTATTGAGACAACCCCCCCAATCATGTATCTTTCTTGAAGGCACGAATGAAACAAATCAATAAGGATAAGAAGTTAGCGCTAACTTCTTGCTAGTGTCAGCGCTAAACCGGGATGCGCCGTGTCCTAAACCTGGCTCAAAAATTAACACTACCCTAATTGATGAAGAGAGACCTGTCGAGGCCAAATCCAACTGTGTGTCGGTTCACATGTAAGTGCAGAGAAAGTTAAATAGGTAGAATTGATAGATTTCTTAATACCAGAAAGAACGAACACAATCCGTTTTGAGTCCAGAACCTAATAACAAGCCACCGCTTGACCATAAGCTACTGCAGTCAGCAATTGGCAAAAGTCTTGTGGACACAGGCCACGTAGTTGATTTGACCCCGAGTTCACGATTCTGCTCAGCCATCAGAACTCATTTGTGCTTAATTTCACTGAGGTCGCTGCAATCACCCGAATTAAGCCTCCGCTGGGTGCCCGAAAGAAATTCGATGCAATCCTTAGATTGTCCTGGACTTTATTGTGCGCCGTTTCTTCTTATTGACCGATCAGTCGAGTAACCAGGCAACCAAGTCCCCTTCATTGTTGTTTAACTTGCTGAATGGATACAGTTGTTTCGAACAACGATCTCAGTTGGTATGAAATCAGTTTTATCTGACACAACCAAAATCGACACGGTTTGCCAAAATACCGTGGTCCCCCATTCTATAAGGAACACTTGTCAAACAAACTTGGTCTTCATGATCGGTGATGATGACATTGGTAGGTTGCGCACCTTGTGTCATTGGTTTTGAATCTCACGAAGTACGTCGATAATCATATGGGTGGGTCACGATGTACTTGTAGACCAGTTTCCATTCGGGGTGCGTGTGTTGCTCATACAACCTATAATCTGCTACAACCTAATGCAAAAAAACATTTTAAGAATGCTGTGTGAGCACAACATGACCTGCATTTAGAAGAAACACACAAGCAAACATTTTCTGATCCGATTTTTGATAAGGTAAAAATATGCGCGAAATCGTTCACAATGTATGACGCAAATGCTCGCTGCTAATCCAGTTGGTGTTGGTAAAGTGGTGGCTTCCGAAAGAACTGTCTTATCGTTAATCATGGCGACGATATTCGCGAAAGATGGTGCTCTTTATAGGGGGTCTGCTATAAAATAAACTGAGGTAACTGCGTTGTGATTTGCTCGTACCATCATGGAGGATATCCTCTCACAAGGGAGACCATTTTAACCGTGAGTGGTTCTAGTGTGTGGACGACCATTGAACATGCTTTTTGGGATGACAAGGTCACAGAAGAACCTCAGTGAAGTACACAAACTAATTAAGTTACCATATTTGTATTTTAAGCCCATAGGAACGTACAAGCCACTTTCGTGTTCAATCCACTGGTGGCTGTCCATCTTTTGGGGAGTAGTGTATGCCACTGTGCATTCGAAACGAACTTTTCAACGGACGTCGTTGCCTGCTAATATACATGGCACCACCGTGTTCTTTGTTGCGGAAAATTAACGCATGGCCAACGGGGAATAAACGGTACTCCTCTAGTGCGAACATTACACTCTCAGAATCAGCACGAAGCTAACTTTCCTGAAACACATTGCTGCGTTCCAAGGTGTTCGGATGTTTACTTGGAGGTAGTTTTTATTCGTTACTTCGGAAAGAGGGCAAATGTTTTCATCGTTTTATAAGACTATAGCCTAGATAAATAAATACTGCCCGCTCAAATTCCGCATCTATATGAATTCATGTTTTTTTAAAAACTCTATAGTCGAGCTAACTGCAGTGCCAGTGAGTGTTTTAACACTTCGGTCAAGAAGCAGTGCGATGCTCTAACTCGAACTTTACCTACCAAGCTATCTAGTCGTCTTTGAACCCGAGAATGCACAACGTGGTAACCAGCACCGTTTGCTATCGCTAACGTTTGTCAGTCATCCGCATTCTGAATTATGGCGAGGCTACACTCGCATATCTCCAAAGCGTATTCTTTAGGGTCGTCAGCCAGGCAGCTATATGCACTCTGCTAAAGGGAGTAACATACTGCATAAGTAACGAACCGTCCAGGTTTCACATGACTGAAGACCCAAAAGTCGCATCAGCTATACAGACTGCGCAGTAAATATTGCTGAGGAAAACACGAACATGATCGGTTGACGGGTAGTTACTGTATACCAGCTGTCTGAGCTATCTGAAGCATGCACAACATGGCTGTGAATCAAGGTGCCCTCGTCCTCTAACATTTTGCTAAAGGAGGCGTGATCATGCCACCTAATTAATTGACTCGGCTTTTGATAAACAATAAGACCCATTGGTGAAAATTCATGACGATTTCAAATTTTCCGATGATCTTGGAGAAACCTGGACGACTTCCCCGATTTTAGGAAGTGTACTGTAAACTTTTTGAGTGAGCCTAACGAAAAGTTGTCATGGTTGATTATCCGTAGCTTCTTCGAACGACCCAAAACGGCCGGCCTGCTTCCTGCCCCTAGGTAAAAAATAAACTTGGACTAAAACTTCAATAATAAATGGTGGAGTTGTGTGTGGTAAACCGACGCTACAACTTCCAAATCAGTCATAATTAATTCCCTTCACTTCGGTTCAGCTTTAACAAGCAAGTAGTCAACATTCACGTTGTGCGAGACCTATCCTTACTCATTGAAAAAGCGCTTCTTTGGTCACCGACTGTTCCCTGCAATCACCCCTTTTACGGGTTGACATTGCAGTTTATCTTGTAGGAAATATCGTTTTTCCAGAGTTCAGAGAAGTGTACTGATGATGAGGAATGAACAAAGAATGAACAGGTCTCACGAAACCTCAGTGAAAACAAGGCTTTTTCTCTGTGGATCCAAACGACCATTAGAAAGATGAGCAGCACCGCGATGGAGACGTTTTCGGATTTAGGAGCATCAATAGTACAGACGTTTACTGAACACCTAGCTCCGGGTGAGGCTCGATTAGGGTGGAAATTCCTGAACAACGATGAGTTTTCGATTCGCCAGTTTTAGCACCCCCTTTTAAAGGTGATGAACCAAGCGGACGGCTGGAAAGAGGTATTTCAGCGTGGTGAACACCATAGCACGTGTTGAAACGATATGCTGATTCCCGTATGGTGCGTTTAGTGTGACACTTTCTTCTAATAGTTGACAATCGTAGCATTATTGAAAAACCTGACCATGAAAACGCCTGTGGCTGTCGCTAACATAAAAAAGCCGTGTTGAGTTGACTTAGATGTGACCGTGTGTTTACACAGCACAACGAAGATTTTCTGACCTCGCGCTGTGCAAACAATGCCGCTGGATACGTCACATGCACTGGAATCACGGCGCACGTGACCCTGCAACCCCCTATACACTTGAAAAGACAGTCGTGGTAGCACACCCATAACAAAGGCTAATCCGGCGCCGCTACGAAAAGACTGCACCCTACAATGGCGTGGGGGCTTGTGTACATCTATGCCTCAATGGGCACTACTGGGTGGTTCCACTCTAACACACATACACACACACATTCCCATACCAGTTTATCAATAGATAGGGTTCTGACGAACAGTCTCCCGGTCCTCCAGCTTGAAGACTGGAATATGTACGTCTGATTGTTCCTTAAAACTTATCATGTTACAGTAGTGGGCAGGCACCCATCTGCTGTCTTGTGATGAGGCTTTGGCTGAAGGTCTCAATTTCCCTCCTGTCTGGGTACGGGTGCTTTGACAATATCCTTGCCCGCATATAACCAGGAACTTCACAACCGAAAATACTCTCATTTTGTATCAGCCTTCTCACGGTTGCATCAGCCAGATGGCCTCATCTACTGTACACTGTACACAGTAGAGCGAATACGCGAAAACAAACTGCTGCTGACGCGCCCTCCTCACACTTTAACGTATTCCCTATTCTTCCCTATCTCACCTCATGATGAGTCCCAGCACCAGGATTGACAGCTTTTTACGCCTTGCATAAGCCTCAGTGACAGCTTCTGTGCGTTCCTCTTTGACAACATTCCCAAACACCCAAAAACTAGTTCTCAAATCTCAAAAGCCTTAATGCTTCTAATCAAAAGTAAGCAGAACAAGTTTTTCTTGCCCGTACGCCAGGCACCCTCCACACTGATGCATGCTGCCTATCAGAAACGAGAATCCAAGATACAAGCACTGCGGCTAGCTGCCCCGTCGCACTCTTCCGGCTTTCGGCTTCACAACTAGTGATGCGCAGACCGCTCATGGTGGGCACTCCGGTGGGTATTGTGTTGAGATACGAACTAAAGCGTCTTTACTTTTCACTGATAGTCGTCTCTACGTGGTAAAGTGTGTGAAAGAATCATGAGAAACGGAAGTCCATTGCAACCTACTTATTGTATCCTCATTCCATATTGGACTGTGGCTCTGAACACGCTAGACAGTTTCTATAACGCCCTAGGCGTTGGTTTACACCAGGCCAGCTCCCAATCCAAAAATATCACATTGCCATCAGCTACTGGTGGCGACGTCAATCACTGCGTACCGCTTCTTCTATAATACGTGAGTGAGTCTCTTGTCCGTCGCTGACTTTCACTGCGCTTTCTACACAGAACATGCACACTTCGCTTGGCCACTGAGAAGCTCATCGACCCGTAAATCAAACAAACGTATCGGAAGTAGCTCCTCCAGCGCGTCTGCTGATGTAATATCGGATGTTAACGAACACTCGAGAGGTATATCCAAAGCAGTACTTGGTGCAGGAACTTCAACCTGTCAGCGCGTTCCAATCGTTGTATCAATAACCGGAACCTGGTTTCGCTTGAGGCCCGGCGACAGATTCCTTTCAGACAGAACGACAACTCTAGATGCATGACCCGACGCCAGGAAAAGCTAAGTGTTCGCGCAGACCGGGAGGCTTGGTGGATTCAGAACTTCCAAGAAATTGCTCCGAAAAGTGCTAGGATTGTCCACAGGTTGTTCCACTCGATTAGTTAGACTGGTCCTCGGAGACGTCCTGTCAGTGGAACCATTAGGGATCACAATAGCTCTATTATATCCGGCAAAGAACACCAGGACCACCTGGCAGGATACTTTGAACACCAATTCAGTTAGCCACTTGAAAGCCAACCTTTGACGGAAACATGGGTGGTGAACATATAGGCCCCTTAAAACTAAGATGTTTTCGAATATATACTCCTGATCAAGCGTTACCATGCTTCCAACGGCCTTCCACGTGCTCTGTTTGAAGAAGGCGGTGAATTCCTCGCTCAATGTCCGTCTAACTTATTCGCGTCTACCTGACAGAAAGGAACTGACGGTGCTCAGTTGTGTAACAAATACGGGAAGCATCCAGCACCGTCAACTGTGATAGCTTGGCCATGTCCTACGCATGAAGAATCATAGCCTACCGAGACGAGTGGTTGTCCTCCAGAATGGCGTAAACTGCGAGATGGATAAGGTGTGGCGTGGCAGGATGTGAAAGGGATTACAAACAGTTTGGATGTTGTTGGTGGGGCCTCCGTGGCCCACCCTGCCCTTGGATGGAGACTCCGTAAGAAATATGGGCTAGTCGATATCAGTGGTGTTGGTGCTGTCGTCTTCTTCCCCGATTGCCTGATTGGATGTTTGAAGGTGTAGACATATCACAGTGCTTGCGGTAGGTCAGTACTAGGTCCCTTTCCAAGCGTCTTTCGTTTTTTTTCACTTTACGGCTTTAAATATAATTAAATAAGTACTGTGGTTTTACGGCAGTGGGGCATCAATGCCTAAACAGATGTTGCTGTCTCCGATGACGATGAATCAGGTATACGAAGAAGTACAATGTATGTGGTAGTTGTAAAAAGAATATTACGCTCAATTTGCATGAAACTAGAATTTGTCATAAAGTGGTTGGTTACTCATCGTACAAGAATCACGAAGACAGTCAAAAGTAATCATTTCAAGAGAGGTGTTCACTGCGGACGATCATCCTGCAGAGATTTCCATCCCCCTAGCTTCGTCAAATTCGCCCAGCCTATGTACCTGATCCATGTTTCCTTCGACGCTGTCTCACTCCAATGGTACATTCCAACAGAAAAACATCCCTGACAAAAATTACTTCTGTTCCAAAATAAGTTAACCAATGGTCGCGTGCTTAAACCAGACGGACTCAGAATAAACACTGTGGGGACCCTTCAGTCTGAGAATTTCCAACCCCCACTTTTTCTTGAGACCTCGAAATTCTATCCTCGATGGAGTAATACTATCGATGGTCGAAAACCACTGACGCGAAATCACAGAAATCTTCATTCTTCTGACATAGACGAGGTGATCTTCCGAAATAGGATTCCCAATTTTTTACTTAAACTAGGTATAAGGCATCAGAAAAATTGAATTTTTTGGAGAAAAAACTTTGCTGGTGGGCAGTTGTCAACAGCGCTTCACTGAGGTTCAATGCTGAGTGAGAACACTAACAACCCCGGTTCATTTGGCCAACAAGAGACACATACGCTTACTTGTTCAACTCAAAAGCAAGCATGTGAACAACGATGTAAGGCGCAACATCACCTCGGCTTTAGAGTGCGTTTGTGCTGCAGCCCACTTACATCTGATGCCAATTAAGAGTACTCGCTCCGCGCAAACATAAACTTGGCCTGTCTAGCTTATTTGTTTCTCATGTAGTCTAAGAGCTCTCTTACATCCACGGGAACATTTACATTGGCGGGACGGTCAGATATCTAGCGAAACGTGTAATCTGGATGTTGTCCGTACAGCCAACGGGCCAGAAGTCAACTCGCAATCCTGTACCGTCAACAACCAGATATCTGTCAAATACTGACCATTGACCCGGTGAAGTCCTACCGAATCTAGTTGTGCAACACAAACACAAAAGCGCTTCTGAATAAGCAGAATCAGCCCTGACTACGTGCATAAAAACAGTTGAACCAGATAACTTCACTAGACTGGCGTTGATCAGCTGACATGCAGAAATCAACTGAGCAGTGCCTGTTCAACATTGCTCCTACTCGAGCCCACCTGATGAGTCCCAAGAAGGGAAAACCGGTCGTCGAATAGCTTACAGCAACCTTATGAGTAGTTCCCTTCATTGCACCTATCTCTTATTTTATAACATGCACATTTTACATCCACGAGTGAAGAGAGCAAAATTTTGACATATCGTAGTACCTGTCTTCTACCACCTAATGAGACTGGGTGCCTTTATCAATACAGGGAAACCTATAGAGGAGAATGTTAGTAGCTCAGGTAGCATAGATGGTCGTTGGTTTGTTCGCTGAGCTGAGCAATTCGATTGCAAACGTTTCATCACCAATCGAGGTGACATCATCAATGCGTTGTTGGGGAGCGTAGCGATGGGTCGGTCGCACAACCACCGACCTATCGCTACGCCCCACCACGATCCCCAACAACGCACTGATGATGTCACCTCGATTGGTGATGAAACGTTTGCAATCGAATTGCCCAGCTCAGCGAACAAACCAAAGACAGGGAAACCTCTAAATAGGGGACATAAAACAGTCGGTATCTCTTTGAATCCTCCATTGGCTTCCTGGCGAAATTCCCACAAGAGTTAATAACATTTCGATTAATAGAGCAAGGTAGAGCAAACAAGCTCCACGAGGTTGAAGAACCTTTCCAAAGAAACACTACGTTGGTAAGTGGTGGATTTGTTTAACTAATCTCAACCTCTTATTGACTCTGACTCAAAATTGAGGTTTAGGGTTCAGATGCTATGTGCTCTGATAAAATTCTGTGATTTGATGATGAACTGTGAAGAGGGGCTACCAACGGCATGCTTCCAACCGACCTAATTTTGGCTCAGGCCACCGCATCAGTGTCTGGTCTCTTGACTGACCATCAACTATATCTGTGTTTGCATGTTTTTATAACACAGAACTGATTTGCGAGGTTTGACTCTAATGCCTTAACTTTGTCTTTGAAAGGAAGAATACATCTACTTGCTATCCAAGGCCTCAACTACACGTCGCCGTCCCAAGTTTCGAAAGACTGGTTTTAAGGGGATCCGTAAAGCAACAAAGCCGGTCTACGCGCAATCGTTCCTTGAAGTGAGAAATAATTACTACATTGATAGGAAGAATCGTCATTTTCAACTTGGACTGTCACCATGCAGGAGGGAGATGGTGAAAAAAAATTATTCCGGAAAAGGACCTGTCCCTCTTTCGATTTGTAGCGGTCACTCACTAGATCACGCGTCACGAACACTCAAATCACGTTACAATTCCTGTCCCACTTGCAACCTTACCGGACATGTACACTACAATTCCTCATCCATTTTTCTTTACGCGGCTACCACCTGCGTCACGCGCCAGGCTTACGAACTTCAACCACATCAGGTCAAGTTGTATTCACGTTCGTGCAATTAGTAAACACGAGTGGACACCCCTCTCTTCATACTGCACACAATAAATAGGCATGCAACTCGGCCCAAAAACAATCGCGCGCACAGGACAGGAAGTCACCTGAGCTCCACAAGTTTCCACGGACAACTACGGAATACGTGTAGCAGCTATACTGCAGAGAAGACACGTCCCGCGTCCGGAACTTCACTCAGGAGCTCTGAACAGTTGTCCTTAAACGATAAGTCACTTTTTGGCTTATTCCCTTCTTGCATTGTATTTATTTTTATCAAGTGCACATAACTTGCAATCATTATCATCCTGGTGAAACACATTTGTTAGTACTTGTCACCTTCCGATAATCAACCTAATTACGTTACAACCAGATCACTAACAGATTACAGTGACTCATTCGAGTGAGAACAAGGCAATAAGGGATACCACGGGTTAGTAAACATCCTATTCACAATATGCCCATGGGACAAAGAAGTCAAGCATCTCCAAAGAGGTAGAGTTTTGCAGGACATAAAGGCGGTTGCAGTTATTGAGAGTGAATAAATAAATCTACGTATGGAGCCCTACATACAGTTCCACCGTGCCTACGCCAGGAACACTGCAACTTCTGATACACTTCTGCGGAGGAAAGCGGCAGAGTCAAAAAAGTGCAAGGGGACAGATCCACTTCACAGTCATCAATGGTTGACTCGTTAAATCCAAGCTCCTTAATTACACTTGCTACCAAGCGCTGTGATGATCGAATAAAGCAAGCGTGAGATCGGAAATAGTTCACAGAGTGACGGCCCCCTTCAAAGGAAGTGGTTTAGTCTGACCCAACCATCCGTCTCAGGTACCCAATTTCAAATTACGTCTGTCATGTTCATGAATGGTCAAACTCATGTGGTCAGTGTAATGGCTTGGTATCTTGGCTGACTACACCGCATGGCAGGCGAACATCGTTCATCTTCACAATGGGGCACGTTTACACTGGTGAATCACTAGAGATCTGAGGACCTGGAGAACGATGACTGATACTATGCACGGCAATTACTAATGATGGTTTTCTCTCAAAATCTTTCTCCCCCTCAGATCCGTCCCGCTAGTTGGATCACTTTAGAATTCGCTATATGGAGGAAGTACTGTACTTGGATGCCTAATGAATTTGGCTCTAACTCAAGTTAACCACTCCAGTTATGTAAGCCATTCACACGTGATGTTAGGGCTAAAAGGCTGAAGACCGATCTAGTTACTTTCAGTTGAAGGATGACAGGTGTAGCGAACTTCCGTTTTCAGAAATCACTATATCTGCCTTGTACATACAAAGAACGCCCAGTGCCGTACGCAACACGGCAGTTTGATAGGGCTCATATCATTCGTGATCCGATGAGTTGGAGCCTAGCAGTAAAAGTTGTTTTTTAAAACCGACCATCACTCCTCAGTGGGCTGGCAAGTCAGGACTGTAATGTCAAATTTTGAGCAAAAACCAGGTCTTAGAAGGGAGTGTAATACGCTTGGAAGTTAAAAATCTGAGGGTTGTAACCGTAATAGCCCACCGTGCCGGTTCCTCTACGTAAGCTACCACGACCGAATCATCTGTTTGTCTCAGACATACAAGTAATCAACCGACCTGCCGACACTTTTAAACTCAAGCGTCATCAAAAACAGGCGATTAGAGTACTGGAATCGCCCTTGCCCCTTGCGTAACTGATTGGACATTGCCCATAACGTAATAAGTAATTCAACTGAAAACACATTCTAAAACATACGCGCTCTAAGGAGAACTATACAAACTAAGGAATGCTAATCATCAGTCGAGTTAATAATCAACAATCACTCTTCTGACAAAGGCTGTGCTTCTTTCGGAACGTAGCAGGGAACCCCGTTAGCGTTACGCATTAGCGCGCAAGCAACCTGTGGTTCCGGACATTCTTCACTTCAAAGATGCCAGCTCAGATCATGTACATAAGAGAAAACAACTAACGGATTCAGAAATGGAAGTTTGTGGATAAGCATTTTACACACAGATATCTAGAAAGAATGAACCAATGCAGTTCACCAGGAATAAACCCCTTGCCCTGAAAACAGTTGACACCAGTGCGCTACAGAAGGCCGATGTACAGACAGTTTCTCCATAGGATGTTCGGGTCGACTTGCTATTTAAGACAAATTAATACATGTACAAGTCGGATTTCAAAAGCTATCAGGTATCCTTGCAAAAAACAAGGATTAAAAATGGCAGTATACGCTATACAGATATTGAGAATATTGACTGATACAAATAACTCGGCGCATACCTCTAGAAAACACATTACATGAACATTTATGTATGCAGACCACGGGTGGATGAGGAGGAAAGAGGTGCTGACAATCGAGCCGAAAAATGAGTAAACATAGAATGACGCAAATTGTGGCCTAGGAACCAGGTACGGATTAACACTCTGAAGCAGATGCCGATTCATTCCGATCAGAGTCATCGGTAGGTGGTATAGAAGTGGTAGCCTCTGTGTCCATCACACTGGTCGGCTTTGTCTCTGACTTGGGACTCGGCGGCAGCTGTGGAACCCCACCAGATGATGTTGTTGAATTCAATGCTGCCGAAGAGGCTGGAGACCCGGGGAATGTTATCAATGAAGAAGTAAATGAAAGGCGTGGTGATGGTAGGCTTGAGGTGGATGGACTGCTTGGGGCAGTACCGGTCGGAAGGATTGATGGGAACAAGTGACACGATGGACTCGGAGGGTTCGAAGTCATTGGAGGACCTGGAGGCCACCTGAATTGAGGAGCATCACAAAATGAATATGCCCGACCGTCAGCCTGGCGCATAGATTTACAACCGCGGCCGGAGGAGAAAGAAGAATCAGGCGATCCTTCACGACTTGCGTCCTCGCTGGAACAGCCTGCAGTCAACATGGATGAGAAGTAACCGCGTTTTCTACATAAAGCTGAGGGTAGCAACAGGGGACTGGCGGTATTGGGGCGCCGAGTTGTGGGCGAGCTTAATGACGGAGCTAAACCGGGTGAGTAACACTGCACACGGGAGGAAACAGGAGAAGCCGCGGGTGATGCGTGACCTGAGGAAAGACTATGAGGGGTAGGACTAGTGGGCGTACACCTACTACTGGAGGGTTGAGCGGGGTGACAGCCATGAGCACTTTGGCAGGAATTACCGGAACATGTGACCGATATGACCAAGGGGCCACTGAATGAATTCGGACGATGGTTCGGGCTATTGCTTGCAGAAACTGAGGAGGAAGAGCAATCGCTTTCAGCTTTCTCGTTCCCAGAGACACTCAGGCTAGCCCAAGATGACGATAGACGTGAGGTTTCGGTTAGTAAACGCTCGTGCTTGACTTCGTTTTCCACATGATCTTCAGCGGAAAGGTAATACTGAGCAGAACAACGCCTCGAGCTTTTTCTCTGGAGCATGACAGAATTTACGAGTTATGGCAACAGGGAGCCTGGGCGCTGACGATCCTCTTGGGTGCTAGGAGAAAAGAAGAGACAAGGGTCGGTGTCTCCATAAATAATCTGGTTACAGTTCTGTTCGGTTCGTATCCTGTTAGAATAACACAAAAAGAGGTTCATCGCAAATAACCTTAACGCTGATCGCAAATGACTTCGGGGCCAAGGAAGGAAACAGATTAGTAGGAAAATTCGAAATAATTATATCTACAACAAATTAAAAGGTGATTGACAGTTAATGAAAGGTTTGAAAGTATCCATGAAGTGTTCCTCTATGCTCCGACAGTAGACACTGAGGAACTACCACATGCTTACCAGCAACAAAGTAATTTCCACTCACGAAAAACGGGACTATCTGTTTTCCAAGGTGGTAGCTGGCCTCGATTAAGCACCGTATGGAGATGAGGATTCTAGTTACTGGGGGATGGATATAGCACACGAATCCGAAAATCATTTGAGGCACTCAATAAAGGTCCACGAAGATACATGACGGTCAAACTTCGTGATAAGTAAGTTGGAACTGCAAGAACAGAATCTGTCCTTTCGGGGGGATTTTTCACCTTTCCTGAGGCTTAAATCTTCTGCACACTGAAAGGAGCACCCTAGATCAATAGGTTATAGTGACCTGGGCAAATATGTTTCTCCGTAGAATGTCCAAAAGGGTCACAGAAAGTCCTAGTGTTGCAAGCTAGCGTGTTAGAGCATGCCGCTTGTGAGTACAAGTGGGAAAAGTGAGAAAGTTGAGCCTCAACAGATGGTCTCCAATGTCAATGTGCCGTATCCAGACCAGACCACAATGATTCGATTGGGGTTGACGGGTTCCGTAAGATGACTGTCACAGTCACTTCTGCCGATGTAGAGAGCAGTTTTGGTAAAAACACATCCTTACATGTACTTGTACGGCCGAATTATGTGCGTGGGAGGACAGATTGACCTTAACTTCCAAAGGTTTGAAACTTCCAAGAAAGAGAAGTAGTCTCGCATAGAATTCTCATAACCGGAATATTTTACACTACTCTATGGCGAACATTTGCATTTCGTTCAATACGGCTGAGCTATCCGACTACGGCCAACGAAATTCCTCACTGAATAGACCGAATGAGTTCTGTTCAAGCCCAAAACTATACTGCGTCACTTACATTACCTTTGACTTTATTACGACTGTTTCGGCATCTGATCCACTCAGCGTAAAAAGATCTGGACACCAATGTTGAGCAAATAAGTGAACAAGAACGGTGAAATCATCTTGTCCAGGCAGTTCGGTGACTTTTCCAGCATCGAATCTGGTCAGCGTAAGCCCGGATGCGATCAGCCCCCGACTACGATTTACGGGCTAACACTAGTCCAATAAATTTTATTGAATTTCATAGCATCATGACCACTTTTTTTGATGGTTCACACAGATCACTCGAACAAAACGATTTTTTAAGAGACATCTTTTCTTATTTGCATTTGAAGTGGTTTTTAAGACAAGGCTACCATATTCGGTAGCAGATACTCAATAACAAAGTTAGAGAACGAAATCGATAGCTGTGACTTGCGGCACTATCCAGCAGCTAAATTCCACACCTCGAGATCCGCGTATTCGCATCAAATTTAGTCAACCATTACTGGATCGCTGTCTTTCATCCAGGCTTTTTATCTGCCCAGTACGCAATACAGCTGCGAAATGAATTACTTAAAGCACCGAGTTTTTTTTGGCTTTGTTGAAACTAACCAAAAGCGGTTACCACTCCTAGTTGTTTGGGACACAGACCGACGGCACTGCGTGCCATCGTTGCTTCTTAACCTCTTCGTCACTTTCCGAACTGTGAGAATCAACGCAAATCGCTCCTTGCAAATGAATTACTTGCCGCTGTCAAAAGTATGCACATCTTTGATTCCGTAACCATAGGGTGTCGCACTGAGCTTAGTTACCGTAGCCTTATCGATTAAATCGTTCTCGTCACCCTGCTTTCCTCAAGACACTCTGTACCTAATCTTGGACTTCTGCACCCAGCTAACACAGCATGTAAGATTTCCGTCGATTTTCAATATACATGATTTCGCCTATTTGTATTGCTTTTCCGCTCAAGAGGTTATCTGTTGTAGCAAAGATGGGCTGAACAGATTGTCAGAAGTGATAAGGCTGACAAGATAAACCATTCTCACAATAACGGAGAAGTTTGGTAGTGTAACCTGAAAGTGGGACTTTGTTCACTTCCTGTATGTGTTCATCTGTGGACGATTGGCGCATGCGTTTCATCGTTGGAGGTATACGCATCACACTGAAACAGTGGGACGACGAAACAAATGATTCCATTTTACGCCAACCATGGTACTTTGCAACTACCCTGGAAATTCGTTACCACATTCCTTGTCATGATTGTAATCTACAATCACTGGGTCAAAGAGCGTTAGTGTTGCCATACGGTCAGGACATCCATACAACCACATTACGCTGGCACGATCAATAGGACAAACCGTAGCTCACCCAACAAAACAAACCCATAATACCAAAGGTAAAGCAGTCTTGGTGTGCAGTATAGGTACTGGGTACCGAATAATGAGGATTAAGGTGGAATGGTTTGTGAAATCCCTCAGGTATCGGAAGACGAGGTAATATGGCGTATGCCGTATACTGTAGTTGGAGTTTCTAAACGTCATCATCGATATTCAGCCGAAAAGTCGGTATTGGATTCAGAATCAGAGTTGTCTATGAAAGATAATGAAACCAGTAAACACCTACGCATAAATGGAGAGCCTCAAATAGTTTGCGCGGAACCGAATGCTATGTCGCATTCAAGCCCTTGACACAGATGCAGACCCGAGGGAATAAGATACGTGTGTATACACTATATATATATATATATATATATATATATATATATATAGGGAGAGTAACGAGTAAGAAAATTTTCGCTGAAAAAACATCAACCAACTCCATTTGAACTCCCCCTTAAATGGGAAAAACTATCTATCAGGATCGTTATGACCAAGCTTACAGTGAGGTAGATGTGTGCAATTTCGCCAAATATGTGTCGACGAATACCCAGTACGAAAAGTTACTCGTACGCAAGTTGACGCGATAAAGACGCATTTGAGGCTGTTCATATAAAACGATAGAGGACCGGTAAGTCAATGCTAATTTGATCATCCCCATCGTCATTTAACAGCTCGAAGTCACCCTCATCATGGGCGACAGTCTGTCCCCCAGCTCTTATTTCATTCCCAGCCATGCGCCACACAGCTATCGAAGCATATAGTCTGTTATCACCGTATTAAACCATGGCTACATTTTGCGCACTTATCCATCGAAAAGACGAATATGCAGTCACCGAATGTATATTCAGAAGTGCAGGCATTTAATCGCCTTACGTTCCCACTACTGGGCAGCGTTTATCCAGCTAGAGGGTCCGCTGAACTATAATAATAATAATAATAATAATAATAATATAGTTCAGCCGTAGCACCCTTTCGGTGTCTGGCTGCCATGCCAACCGAAGGAAGCATGAGGGCTGAGATACTGCCAGACTTCCCAAGCCTAGACAGAAGTCGAGATGCAGAGGCCGGGTTCGAACCACAAACCTTCAGGTCAGTAAATTCGCGCCCTAACCACTGAGCCATCTCGCCCTTCGCTGCACTGACAAGGGTAAATCTACTAGATTCCACAGTCAAATTATCTACAACAGGAGGAGCGTTCGTTTCACTGTAGATTCAGAAGCACTAATGCCATCGACCGGAAATTTCACTCTGAGTATGCAATAATAGATCTTGAGCTCCAAGTGGAACCATACGAAAGTGAGCGCCACGATGGCATATCACAGGAGTACCAAAAAAAGTCCCACTCATTCAAAGGAATACGCGCTAGCGGTCAAATAAGCTCAAGCACTTGTAGCTTTCAAAAATGTCTAACAATTCGTGTTTGTCTACTTGTGTGTCGCCTAACTCGAGCTGGTGAATACACTTCAAAGGTTTGTTAGGGACAAACCTCCGAATGGAAGCAGTAACCAAAACCATCGTTCGACCCGAACTCGGCCTGTTAAGTAAATTTTTGCATGCACTGATCTTTTCCTGAGCTATCACCGAGGTGGTATGGTCCTAGGGTGGGTAACATACAGAATATTATGGAGTAACTGTAATATACGTAAGTAGTTGGACTTTTGGAGGGCATTTTTCGCGCCCAAAATTTTAAATAAGGAAATCTCGATATAAATGAATTCATGGTCCAGAAAATGTTTCTTCTTGCAAGCAGCATTATCGTTAAAGGCCGTCCATATTGCGGGTGAAGTATTCAGTCAACGGGTATTTCACAACATCTCTATTTCATAAGGGCGGGAGTGGTGGAATTGTAAGACGCATTAGTTTGTCTTTTTCATTATGACCTCCTGACTATTGTGGAAGGATACAGTACAAATCGGTGTCACAATACCAGCAGAAATAATACTTAATACTAATACTTAAGCTCTTTTTGAGAGTAGGCCACATTTTATTCTGCAGATAATTGGCTGCCACCACAGTGGATATTTATATTACTAGGAGAAAAACTGCCAAATGGCTTCCTGGAATATCAAGGTCAAAAATTTAAACGGAGTAACGAAACCTATTATTACCACCACGGTCGGGTTCTGGCCAATTCTTCAACCGTTTTCTCGAGCTTGGTGGAAACCTAGAACCTAGAAGTGAGCTTGAGATTATAAAGATCGGTAAATCACTGCCCCATCTCGAGCTCAATATGAGCTGCACGGAGTGGTGAACGAAAGAGAGTAGTCGTCTTTTAAAAAAATCTTTGCTCGAATTTAAGGTGATGCAGAAACGGTACTTAGGATGACTATGTGTAGAATGCCGGGAAGTAATGACACGGTGAATCACAAGACTACCTAGCATTAGATGAGGTTCGCCTTGAGAAGAATGTAGTAAAAGAATGTACATACTGTTTTCCAAACGAAACTCTAGACGTCGAAACCAATGGAGAGGAGTAGCACCATCGTAGGCAACCAACGACAACTCAGGGACTAACTGTGAGGCGATTCCCAGGATGACAGAGCTGTAAAAAGAGAGCATTGAGTACACAGCAAAGTGAACTACACCAATTGCATACCTCTGAAACAGACCATCGTTTTAATAACTCCACAGAAAGCCTGCTAGTAGGACTTCGAAAGCGCTAAACAAATTTAGTGGCATTAGACGTATGATCGTCACAATTTCTGAAGAATACTTAGGACACGTAATCGTTAGTGAGCGTCAAACACGGTACTCAGACCCAATGTACACTAGCTAATGGAATCTTCTTTGTAGTATATGGTAACTTGAACCAGGGTCCAGCCCACAGAGACCCACCACCCAAACTGCACTTGCTTAGGAATTTCTCGCTTCCAGTCGAATCCAACATCTATCCACTAGATGGCTACAAGTTACACAGAATGCCAAAATGTCTGAAACTGAAAGCCAGATGTAACAGAATTCCACTGACTGAGTAGTGTGATATAATGACATTTTGATTAATTACTGAAACGGTAATACAGACTAGTGGCTATCACAGTCTAGGCAAATCCCCTTCACCGATCAAATTGCGTAGTGGATTAGCCGCGGTCCCAACTTGCTGTCGACCCGGGTAAGATTGGCGACTAGTTTGATGAAGAATCCCGCCATTGGACGGCGGCTAAAGTGTCTGCCTAAATCGTCAAGTTCATAATCTTTCACCTTTTAAAGTGATAAACATGCGCTTTCCACGTTTCAAATCATGTATTTGAATCAAGCAGACACCTAATATCTGTAGAAATGACAATGTATCGGATGCTACAACGGTCGGATTATCATCTCTGAAAATGTCACAAGGATGAGATGCACAACTGTGCGAAAGCAGCAGAATCCTCTTTCATCGGAAAACATCTCTAGTTGATCTACATACGCCAACTACCGGTTATGCAAGGTTTTCTATCAATCCCAAGCCTTGGGTAATTCACTTTTAAGCAACCCGAGATTCATGCTTCTGGATCCAAGTTATTCGCTCTGATATAATATCCAGTAAGATCCAATAAGACTACCTGCGTTTCTTCTGCATACTCCTCACCGTGTCTTCAGCAAAAGAAGTCGTTTCGAAAGAGCATCCAGAAGAATAATTGAGAATGTCCTAAGGTGGCTTCCTACCTACTTTCGCTCCATACGAGGGAACTAGTCATTTAAGCCCGTTACGAAGAGACCGGACCTTACCGTGGTGTGACGGTTTGCGCACTTCAGCGACCCATTGAGCTATACTGAGGGGTGTCCCCGCGACACTCACAGAGTCTCTCATACCAGGTTAGTCAATGGTTAGAGGTCTGACTAACACAGTCTCCTGGACCTCCAGGTTGGGGGTTGGAACATATGGCGACTTGTTCCGTAGAAATGGTAATGCATTTGCATTTCCTGCCAAACACCGCTGCCTTGCGGTTAGGCTTTTGAGCCAAAGGCTTTGGTTGAGGACCCTAATCGTCCTCCTGTCTAGGTGTGGGCGCCCTGACAGTATCCCAGCCCACGTACAACCATGAATCGCACATATACAAATAAACTCATGCCACATCGGCCGTCGCGTGGTGCCATCAGCCGGGTCGCCTTACTTGCTGCATACAGCAGGGCGGGTAAGCGAAAACAGGCTACTGCTGACGCCTCCCTTCTTTCTATTTCACATACTTTTTCTTCCCCCTCTCCCTACCCCATTAATAACTCTACTCTTGTAGGCCCAGCACTTAGGACTGATGACTCCGTTCGTCTTGCATCGGTTTTGCGTGCAGCATCTGCTCGTCACATGGCGCCGACATCCTCAGGTATCTCCAAAACAATCTTTAAGCCTCGACAGCCAGTCTATCTGGCCGCCTTCAATGTCCGCACTCTGAAGCAAGCGGGACAACAAGCTGCTCTTGCTCTCACGCTGGACTCGCTTGGCATTGATGTGTGCTGTGTCTCAGAAACAAGAATTCAAGATGCAAGCACAGTGATTGAGCTAACCGCCCCATCACTCTCCACTCGCTTCCGGCTACGCACCTCTGGTGATCCAGAGGCTGCTGCGGCGGGATGTGCAGGGGTTGGTATCGTTCTGAGTCAGCGGGCGGAAGCATCCTTGCTTGACTGGATACCTGTTGATAGTCGCCTCTGTGCGGTTCGTCTGGCAACGTCTGTGAAGGAGTCTCACAAGCGGGAAGTTGAGAGATGTCTGTTTATCGTGTCTGCTTATGCCCCAACTGACTGTAGCTCCGACGCCGTCAAAGACAGGTTTTACGACGCCCTGAATGTCCTGCTGCGGCGAGCTAAAAGCTCAGATATCGTGGTGGTTGCCGGAGATCTGAATGCACAAGTGGGCAGGCTTAGCGTATCTGAGACTCAATTAGGAGGTCGACATGGATTGGACTCGGTACGTACGGACAATGGGGAACGATTGCTCCAGCTGTGTGCTGATCGTAGGCTGTTTTTATGCAGTACCAACTTCCGAAATAGCCGAAGTCGTCTGGCCACATGGTGTCCTCCAACGGCATGCCGGCCACAAACTCAAATCGATCACATTGCCATCAGTTACCGATGGCGTGGATCAATAACTGACTGTCGGTCGTTTTGGAACACATTTGTGGATTCTGACCACGCACTCGTCCGGAGTCGCTTCTCCCTACGTTTTCCAGGGCCGCGTAAGGTGCGGACAAATCGCTTGGCAACTGAAAGACTGGCAGACCCGGATGTTAGACGAACTTACCAGAATCGTCTCCTAGAATCTCTTCCAAATGCTCCACCATCAGATGCGAACTCATACTGGGACGAGATTGCCACTTCTTTGCATAGTGCTGGGAATTCTGCCTGTGGTACGGCACCACGAGGCTCACTCAAGCACTGGATATCCGACCGAACGGTGGCACTCCTTAAATCTCGGAGAAATATCCCAGCCGGCCCCGAACATAACTTGACACGACGAAGTATCAGACGTCAAGTGAAGGCGAGCGTGCAAGCCGACCGTGAAGTGTGGTGGACACAGAAAGCCAAGGAAATGGAAGAGGCCCAGAAAGCCGGTAATGCCCGAAGATTATTTCAGTTGATCCGTGCGACCGGTCCCCGGAAACCACCTGTGAGCGAAACCATCAAGGATCGGAATGGAGTGACCATATCGAATAAAGAAGAACGCCTCAATCGGTGGGCCGAATACTTCGAACAACAATTGTCATGGCCACCAGCTGGCACTCATCTGGATCCCACAGGTGACGTAGAACCTTGGACGGTGAACGTGGAACCGCCTACGGCATCGGAGATTTATGACTGCATATGTTCTCTCAAGCGCCACCGAGCCTCTGGTCCGGATGACCTCCCACCCGCATTGTTCAAAGATGGGGGTGAAGTCCTCAGTCAGCGCTTGTCTGATCTGTTCGCTTGCATTTGGGAAAAGGAGTCTGTCCCAGACAACTGGGGAGAGTCGGTGATAGTGCCCATTTTCAAAAAAGGGCCTCGTAGTGAGTGTGGCAACCACAGGGGGATCAGCTTGACCCCGGTCGTAACGAGACTGTTGGCGTCACTCGTGCTTCGTCGCCTTACGGTGGCTCGTGAAACACTGACTCGAGAGCAGCAAGCGGGATTCCGGCCTGGTAGGGGTTGCGTTGACCAAATCTTCACACTTCGTCAGGTGCTAGAACAACGCCATACGTATAAGCGACCCACGATTCTAGTATTCCTGGATTTCCAAGGCGCATTCGACTCGGTTGACCGGTCTGTTCTTCTTGACACGCTTGCCCACCAAGGAATGCCCCGGAAGTTTGTGAACATAATAAGCTCTTTGTATTCTCGGACTTCCGGACGTGTGAGAGTATACGGCGAGCTCTCCAAAAGCTTCCGTACACAAAGCGGTGTCCGTCAGGGATGCCCACTCTCTCCTTTCCTATTTAATTTCGTGATCGATGAGATAATGAGACGAACGCTGGAAGGTCTCCAAAACCCCGGTGTTCAGATAGCCTGTGACGAAAACCTTGTCGATCTGGAATATGCAGACGACATCGTTCTCATGTTCGAAGAGGAGGAGAGGGCGCAGGTCTTTTTGGATGAACTGACCAAAGTCATCCCGTCCTTTGGTATGCACTTTGCACCCACAAAGTGTAAGGTCATGCTGCTGGACATGCAGTCACTGAACACGCCACTTACAATCCAGGGAGAGGCACTGGAAGTTGTGGAGCGTTTCACGTACCTGGGTAGTTGTATTAGTTCTGATGGTAGTGTGACAGACGAGGTCAATGCACGAATCTGCAAGGCACGGGTCGCGTTTGCTAATTTGAGGCACCTATGGCGTCAAAGTGGTGTATCCCTGAAACTCAAGGGACGTGTGTATCAAGCTACAGTGCGGGCTGTTTTGTTGTATGGCTGTGAGACCTGGCCTCTTCGAGCAGCGGAACTGAGGCGTCTTCAGGTGTTTGACAATCGTTGTCTCAGAACCATAGCTCGTGTGGGTTGGTGTCGGCGAATCCGTAACGAGGCAGTTAGAAAGCGAGTTTTTGGTTGTGCAACGGGTACTTCCATTGAAGAGTGTGTCCAGCACCAGAAGCTGCGTTGGTTGGGACACGTGTTGCGTATGCCTAATCATCGTTTGCCGAAGAGAGTGCTGTTTTCCATGCCCAATTCAGAGTGGCGGAAGCAGAGAGGTGGCCAACCCTTAACCTGGCAGAGGGGTATGAAGGAAATTACGAAACGCTTGGGTGCTGTCGGTGCTACTCGCCTTCCAGGTTGGGGACCGCGTGATCCTCACTGCGCCTGGTTGGAGACGCTGCAAGATATGGCTGCCAACCGATGTCAGTGGCAATCTTGTTGTCAGTTTCTATCCCGATTGCCTGAGTGTCTGGAGGCGTAGGCACCTCGAAATGATTGTAGTAAGCTAGCACTAAGTCCCTTCCCCGTCCACCTTTATTTTTTCCTTCACAATAAGGCTTTCAAATAAACCATGGTTGTACGGCAGTGAAGCATCGGTGTTGAACACTGATGTCATGCTGTCGATGATGATGATGAGTCATTTAAGCGATATTTAGAGGACCACAGGCATTTCACTAGATCTTAGGAAAGCCCGCCTTCGTTCGCTGTGTAACGTTCACGCCCAGTTCCCAGTAGTCTGGTATGCTCGTTTTTTGTTTTCGCGAAGTACACTGATCGCACCTGTAGTTTTACATCTATTTAAATGTCGAATTGCTTTGAACTCAGATTCACTGAATTTTCATGTTTCCATCCTGGACTACAGGAATTTCACCACAGAATGCTCATCAGTAGGCAAAAAATCTCCCATGGCACAAAAAGAAATGCCCAACAAGGATCATCCACCGACTTATATGAAACTCCATTTTATTAGTATCACCATTAGATGGTAGGTTGCCACGTTTCATAAACAGGTGTCCAGGAAAATCTGTAAAGAACCAACAGAAGCAAGCGGAAGCTTGCTCAAAGTACGCATAGTTAATCGTGCACAATAACCTGGAAAGCATACGGTGACGAAGCATCAGTGCTGAACACTGGTTTTGTGCTGTCGATGATGATGACTTTACAGACGGGACTGGCTGGGCAGGTTCACCGCGGCTGTTTTATTGACGGATATAAGTTCAGTCAGTAGCGTACGGACAGAAAAGGCCTGCATACTTGGACAGGTTGAATGGACACACTGTGTTACGCTGTCCTTCTGTTCAACAGGGTTGCGGACATTTTCATCGTTTGGCTACTGCAGTATGCATAATCAGTGGCGTTTACCTGTCAGAACGGACTGCTGTGTGCATTAAAAAGGGATAGGTGATTAAAGGCCTAAATACACTCGTTTGCAAATTAGTGATGTTAACGAGAGACTCAACTAAGCCTCTTCTATATGATATGCTTCAGTGGATGTTTAGTTGTCACACATGCGGTCGGCTGAGTATATTAAGTGTGTGTGACTCGTTTTCATTGTTTAGGGAAAACTACACTCCTTAACCCTCGACTCAAAAATGAAGCGCATGGCTCTCAGACCAGCGGTCGGCTGGGTATGTGAGCTGAATGTGGCCATGTGACTGGTTCCGTTGAGGAAAACCGCATCCCTTGCAAATTGCCTTTGATGCGTGTGCCCACTTGGGGCGAACAGGTTCAGTCATCGAGACACCGCTTAATGTGTGAGCTACATGAGGCTTTAGTGTGCAACTTCAGTTAGTGAAAAACACATTCGAACGTGACAACGCATTCGTGAGTTACTCAGCCCTGACGGCGAAATCGGTCATGTGTATAGCAGTTGGTGTGAACAGCCAACCTGTGCTTTCGTATCTGCGTGAAACCGACCATCCGAAGTCTGGAAAGGTATGCTCACATTGCCTTTGGGAGTTCCAAACATCCATTTTCACTCTGAAGCCATACAGCCGCTCGTTGTGAATTTCCAACATCATTCTAAACTTCAGCTAATTGCAGGCCGACTGCCACCAGCTCAGACGCTTCGCCGTCATCATCATCATCACTGATAGCAATAAACCAGTAATACAATTTTTTTAAAA
>SJOL01008821.1:1087796-1100323 GCA_004794785.1 Opisthorchis felineus
AGGACAAGCCAACGACCATCTGCGCTACGTGAGCTACCAACATTCTACTTAACAGCAAAGATTAGAGGCGTCAGCAGTCTCATGTATTCGCTTATCCGCCCTGCTGTATGCAGCGAATAAGGCGACTCGGCTGATATCAGAACGCGACGGCCGATATGGCATGGAGGGATTTTTATCCGTAATGTTCATGGATGTATGTGGCACAGATATTTGCAGGGCACCCAAAAATAGACTGAGGGACAATTAGGGTCGTCAGCCAAAGTCCTTGGCTCAAAAGTCTGGCCACAAGGCAGTAGTAGCTGGCTTTAAACTGCTCGAATAGCCAAGATTTTAGGGAATAAATTGCCACAGATGTCCCAACCCCCAGCCTGGAGGACGAGGAAACTGTGTTTGTCAGGACTCTACCCACTGAACAACCTGGTAAGAGACTCCGTGGATGCTACACGAGCATCCTCCAGTTCAGTTCAGTGGTTTACCGAGATACGCAAACCGTCGCACCATGACGAGGTTCAGACACTTCGCGACGGACCGGAAGTCTAAATTTACCTGATCAGATATTCGTTGAGACAGACATCAAACAATTTCTATCGGAGCGGAACACTAAACCATCTAAGTCACCCTGGAGAGCATAGGTCTCTCATTACCAACGACAAAACTCAAAGAGAATGGTCGTGAGTCATAATCGAACCATCAGCCCTTTTACAAACCTAGAAGCGTATCCTCTATCACAAGTTAAAGATTAAGTCTCAGCTACAACGCTACAGCACATTGGACTTTGAAAATGCCTAGCACCAGGTTCCTATTCATGAGAAGGAAAATCACCACACAGCTTTGAGGCGTGTGGTAATCACCCAAATACTGTTAGGTGTCACCAACGTTGCTGCCTGCTTTTAGAGAATCAGTGACGAACTCCTCAAGGCAGCGAACCTGAAAAGCATTTTTCATACCTTTACAACGTCACAATCTGTGATGATATTACGGAATATCTCCAGGCGCGGCCGGAGTATACGGTCTTACGTCCAACCAAGATACATCAAGCATCGCAACTCCACCTGTTACTCCATTAGGTTATCGAGACTCAGAAGGCGCTATAAAAACCGGATCTCGGAAGATTCCGGTCCTTCCGTAAAGTTCCATGACCTAGAGACTCTAAGGCACAAAACCGAGCTGCTGAAATGCATAGTCATTACTCCCACCGCATATGAACGACGATGAACGATCGTTCAGCCGTAACACCCTGTCGGTGCCTAGCTACCATGCCACCATGAGGATGCACGAGGGCTCGGATACTTCCAGGTTTCCAAAACCTACACAGGGGAAGTCGAGAGGCAGAGGTCGGGTTCTGACCTTCCGGTCAGTAAATCTGTGCTCTAACCACTGAGCCATCTCGTCCCCCTCACCACATCTCCCAATCTGCAGACGAAGCTTGTTTACCTGTAAACGATGTAGTTTGCCCTCTCGTGGTATGACCTTAGGCATGCACCTTTCATCACCGCCAAATATTGGGCACCGCTAGTTACGATATATCCTTTGACTGAAATTAACCAGAATTCTCGTCCTCCCTCGGTTGTATTCACATATCACCTTCAACAGTAATTGGTTGTTCCTGTTCAATTTTTTAGCTCTTTTCCCTCATCCATTCTGAACATGGCGCCGCATTTAGGTCTTGAGAGCTACGGCAGTTCTTTCATGGGAAGAGGGTGCCAACCAACAGGAAAACTCCATATCACATGGAGGATAAGAGCCAGGTTGGCAGACTCAGTATCACCTTATGGGGAGCCATCATGCTAGTCTTGAGGTCCCAAACGCAAAGTACGAGCAAGTGGGACCTCGCGGACACTGGTAGCCCGCAGTCCGCCAGGTCCTTTCTTTGTGCCGACCAAACCCCATGAGATTGCCCGGCTTGTCACCGATCCACTTCCTGGACTTTTCACAAACAGCTGGTGGAGGGTGGTCTTGTATTACGTAATAAACAGCTCGGACCTTTCAGCTGCAACCCTCTAGTTGGGAAAGGTGAGTTGTCAAAATATAATCACAAATAGTCGGACGTACGCATGCATAGCGGCCGAGAAGAACCCTAAACACCACCTTTGAAACCGTTCGAAACCTTTTCACATGGTGATGAGAACGTGAGTGATATCTTGACAGGACTTCGGTACTATTGAACACAAATACTAGACCCAAACTTATTACCAACGGTTACCACACTGCTCGAAAAGTTCCGACGTTCACACCCATATGATTTGAGGAATCGTGGATTCTAGTCCTTCACTCGGTTTACAGTCATTTCGGGCGGATGAAGCACTCCTGCGCATTTTTATGTCGGGGACCCCCACACAATGCTATGGGACTACACTTCTTCGATCTCTATACCCAAGTTACTATGTTCACCCTGAAGCGAGGGGTTACTGACTGAGAAGTGTAATGGCCCACTGACCGCTTACTTTCCAGTGTGAGCATTTTCCGCCTCTGAATCGCTCTTCACTTTAGGCCGTTTGTTCATCTGGGTGAAGCCTCGTTAGTAGGTGCGGCGTACGACCCTACATGTAAATATGGTAACGCATGATCCGTTTTATTTACACACGTCGCTACTGCTTCTTCTCCGTACTTCATCCACTGCACCATCCTTCTCAGAAAAGTAAAGCCATACTTACGGACTTTTGTCTTTTTGTCCAACTCGCTGTAACCCCATACCGGGCCTCACTAATGCTCTAATATATGACACGGATCACTGGCCTACTCCCCACTTATGAAAGGCCAAAGTCCACAATGGACAAGCATGAAGGTTGTTTATGCGAATGATAGCAGAGTTGAAACAACCTAGCTACATAAACCTTGCCTTAAGCTTGACTTTTCACACTCGGGATCCACCGCGCCGTGGTGAATGAGATTTTGAACCATGTTCTGGGAGAGCAAAAGCTCCTGGTGGCGGCGTCGCTTTCCAACCAGGAAAAGACGACGACTAGTTTAATGTACGACGCTCACCACCAAAACATTCATTTCTCCGTAAGTATTGATGATGGGCTATCTTCCTTACTTGGTATCGACTCATGAAAGTCATTCTTGTTTTCCGTCCACAGAAACTGTTGCAAACCCTGTGATCAGAGGATCACTGCCTCACGGGACTTCCGCTATATATTCTACACTACCCGAGAGCTTGGAAAGCCCAGGTGTCAAACGGTGGTGTTGTCCCTTATCCGGGGCCGTAGATTTGTAAAACAGCCTCCCGGACAATATCGTATCTAAATCTCCAACTGAGGGCTTTTAAACGCTTACTTAACCAGCACTCGTTGGATAATTCGCGGACCTGGAGCTGCGAACCATAACCAGGAGGGGTGTACCATGGACATCTTTTACACTTCATTAATTGGCTACAAAGTGGTCTAGAGGAGCTTGTAAACCAGTCGGTCAAGACACGGGGTAGTACTGGAATAGACCTCGTGTCTTCTGTTCCCATTCATCTGAGTCTGATGCCCGAAATCTAACCATTCCGGGTCAGCAACGGACCCAAATTCGAGCTGCAAAATTCTCTCACCTGATTGGCGCTAGGTTTAAAGCACTCGGTAGGCAGGGCGGCAGAGTCAGCACAACAAAGATGAGGTAGAAATTCCTTATGCCCCATATGTAATTTCATAGAAACCGATAAGCTGAGAAGGATGACTTTTCTGTCACAATGTGCCATTTCTCTGAATATATGGTCAAGCTGAAAATGCCAACATTCTGCTTCACTTTGCTGAAGTTTGCTAGAATTACACTTTATCCTTAATTTCTGGCGCGCAGTTACGTTGGAAGTTGCAGGAATATAACTAAGCAGGGTACGAGATGGACTTCGGGGATGGTTCTTCAGATATTGGTCTCTGAACGGTTTTCATGTGAAGGTGTTAAATGATTCCATGAGGTATAACTGTGAGGTATTTGTGCGCGAAGCGGGAAAAAAACACCAACGTTATTTGACGTTCTGCTTGGCTGTAATAGAACTGAGCAGACAACCCCCGAGCCCAAGCGAGAGCCGAGGAATCAGGCAAAGCTTGTAAGTTGAGCGCATTTGCTAATGACAGTCAGTGCGCCAAGCACCGGTTATCTTGCCCGGCTTTGTCTGGGAAGGCATTGAAACCATCTATTAGTCACCTCTTTATATCTTCTTCATACTCCTAAGGTGAATGAGCGTTATAACGACAGACTACCTGGAAACCGACGATAGAAGAGGAGTTGGGCATGTGGATCGCCGTCGTCCGAGGTGCAGTGGGCTGTGGTCATTTAATTCGGCAGGACCCTTGCCGCTCAAGATATCCAGAACTACCGACCGAAGTATCCATCGGCCCTATTTAGTAAGTGACTCGTGGTTTGGTTTCGTTGCAGCAGATGATATGTCTTCGATTCTGGCGAAAATTCGCGTGTGAGGACGGGTACTAGTGTTAAACCCGGGGAAGTGCATTACAGCCAAATATGTTTCGCCAGAGCGCAGCAGATTGCGTTGTTTCGACGCTTCCCAGACATTATGCATGTCGGTGGAAGACAAACAACGAACCGATTTGAATGAGTCTTTTCGAAGCAACTAGTGTTTGGCACGTAGATACAGGCTCTGCACCTTCCAGATCACAGATAACATGGGCGCCGGGTGTCCGGTCAAGTATGCCTTTTTGGAAATCAAGCGGTTCGCTCCTGAGCGTAAACTGTTTGGCCTGTCCAGGGAGACAAAAAGTAAACGTCTATTGTGGACAAATTGGCGGCCAAAATGCGGGAGGCCGTCGTTGCGTTCGGCTGTGATGTTATGTCTTGCTATTTCCACATTATTACAGCTATCAGGGAGCACATGCGTATCATAGGATATACGTGCATTTTGAATATTCGCACCCTTCACCAATAGCCGAAACATGTTCCACCGTGTGACTCGTCTAAACGATGCCACAGAGTAGGTTTTCTTTTTGCTGCCTTGTTAGCGCACAAGTTTCACCACGACGATGATATACCGCGCTGCACTGAACCATGATTCATCTCTTGTCTTGCAGCACACTGACCATATGCAAACCGCAAGCGGGCAGCCAGCGTACAATCTGGGATTGTACACTTTGGCAATGTGACCACCAATCGTCTGGGAACACAAAAGGTCGTTTGAAAAAGCGGGTGCACCGCTTTGACACTCTTGAGCGTGCTATACAGATGTCCCGGTACGTCGGGTGGCTCGTGCGGGAACGAGATGCAGACGTCGTGTCATTGCCCCGAAAGGAGATCCTGGCGGGCGATGGCTACATTCTGGACGTGGTCCGCCGAATGACCACGCATGCACCTTTCTTCGTTTTGCGGCGCCTATGTTCACATCCCCAGACTGCAATATTTTCATCTGGTGCACAACCGCAAGTGCTCCTGGACTGGTGATTTTGTGCTGGTAAGTGCAGGTGTCCTTTCTACCGGGCAACGTGGCTCCCCTCATTCAGTTGTTCTAGGTATTCGGGGGCCACCCCCTTTGAAGCAATAAGATACCTCATTCACAGATATTTTCTCAGGTCGTTTCCCCATCCATCGACGGTGGTTTTCGGATTGTAGCCTGTCGGAGCAAGGAATGCCTCTTTAGACTCGTCTCCAAGTCATCGCCATAACCTTTTGATGGCTTCCAGAATTAACTTAACCGAACGGTGGACAAACTGCAGCTGTTGAGGTCCCGAAGATCCACAAACGCCACTGGGCATTTGATCTTACAGGGGCAAATCTTGCTGGGTCCATAGGATGAACTGCCGTCGGTGGTTGAGCATTATGGATGGCTATCTCAGCTAAAGGAATTTGGCTTTCGCAAGCTTTGTGACCTGTCAACTTGGCCTGCTGACCACTGGTGCCTAAGGGATCGCTTATTTCATCACATCGATTGTCATGGTGGTACATCTTGCCAATGTGTGGCGAGAATGCGCAGGCTTGTCCCGAAGCTGTGTAAGCATGACGCAATATTTTTGTACTCTAGGCGCCCGCCCTTCCAGAGAACGCACAGATGTGACTGTCGAACGATCCGAAAAGAAGCTACACAGTGATGTTGAGTTGGAATGAGGCACAGAACCTAAGCACGGTGTGTCCCAAGAATCTGTATGAGTCCACAGCTTGGTTCCAGAGAGGGGCAAATTTGAAGCCGTGAGTGCATAGTATAATATTAATAACAGTGTTTTAGAGCACCATTCAGAGGCGAGAGACGACAATGACTTTATCTCAATCATACGAGTGAGGACGCCCTTCGGCCTGTGTTGGGGCCGCCAAACTTGAAGTGGCCCTGTGCGCTGCCATAACCCTACAAGCTACGCTGGTAGGAGCTTTGTTCCGTTGGGTCCAACCGTGCCAGGTGGCCAACGCATAGCTGCGGTACCGGTTGCAGCGAATGCCCTCATCTTAGATACGTCCTTGTTCTGATGAAGTAAGCGATAATATACAATCTACCCGGGATAAAAAATCTCTACTTCCAGCATCACTTTTGATGCCACTTCTATTTCGACATTAGCCCCCCTTGATGTGACACCACAAAAAGAAACAATTCCCTACTTCTGTGCACAACAACAATATTTCTTAAGAAAGAGCTTGGTGCTGGGTGTTTGGCATTCAACACTTGACGTACGTGCATAGGCCATGTGCAACTTATGACCACATTTGTGTCTTTTGTTCACTTGGGGAAATTTTGTGTGTGCAATTTATATTCCGAAAGCAGTACGCTCTTCCAAAATCGTGCGAATCACCAGAGATTAGTTAGTACTTCCACCAATATTTTTTGCTCCGAATGATGCTTCCCGAGGTAAGTGAAAGCAGGCTTCCGCATCCGTCTATCCTAGCAGAGTATATCAGATTCAAATTTACATAAAAGTGTAATCCTCCCGCCTATGTTGCGTCAGTGTGTACAGAGCAGGTTATGGCAACGTTTTCAAAATGCTGTGGCCACAGAACCACCCTTAAATTCTTCCGTTTTAAGCTAATCACATTTTCGGGCAGCGTGAAATATTATATTTTATTAGGCACCGCTTCCTAATTTGGGGTGGTTGTTGACCTTGAAATGTCGCCCACTTAAACTTAGGTGTGTGCGTTTGCTCATTTTTATCCGCCCACTAAACCCTTTGGGCACTGTTCCGGTTAAATCATGATTTGGGTCACCAAGCTTAGCTTTACGTTTAAAGCCCGAATTCGAAGGTCAGCAGAATAGCCCGAGTGACGCAGCATTCAAACTTCCTCACAGCCTGACCTTGCAAGTAGCCCGACGGCACTTGAACTTGTTCACGCATCATCGAAAATATTCAGCGGTCGTCAAATACAATAGTTTGCAGACCTCCGATTTTACAGCCAAACATTTGCATGCACAATTCGTTATACAACATTTTTCAGACCGCGACATTTCAAGGTCAACCATCACTCCAAATTAGGAAGCGGTGTTTAATAAAATATAATATTTAACCATACCGCAAAGTGTGATTCGCTAAAAACGGACGAACTGGAGCGTGGTTCTGTGGCCAAAACATTTTGAAAACATTGCCATAACCTATTCTGCACACACAGACGCAACACAGCCGCGAGGATTACACCCTTATGTAAATCTGTATTTCCAGTAATTCCAGCACCGTATTTCAGGTCGTGGTGAGACTTGTGCGCTAACAAGGCAGCAAAAAGAAAACCTACTCTGTGGCATCGTTTAGACGAGTCACACGGTGGAACATGTTTCGGCTATTGGTGAAGGGTGCGAATATTCAAAATGCACGTATATCCTATGATACACATGTGCTCCCTGATAGCTGTAATAATGTGGAAATAGCAAGACATAACATCACAGCCGAACGCAACGACGGCCTCCCGCATTTTGGCCGCCAATTTGTCCACAATAGACGTTTACTTTTTGTCTCCCTGGACAGGCCAAACAGTTTACGCTCAGGAGCGAACCGCTTGATTTCCAAAAAGGCATACTTGACCGGACACCCGGCGCCCATGTTATCTGTGATCTGGAAGGTGCAGAGCCTGTATCTACGTGCCAAACACTAGTTGCTTCGAAAAGACTCATTCAAATCGGTTCGTTGTTTGTCTTCCACCGACATGCATAATGTCTGGGAAGCGTCGAAACAACGCAATCTGCTGCGCTCTGGCGAAACATATTTGGCTGTAATGCACTTCCCCGGGTTTAACACTAGTACCCGTCCTCACACGCGAATTTTCGCCAGAATCGAAGACATATCATCTGCTGCAACGAAACCAAACCACGAGTCACTTACTAAATAGGGCCGATGGATACTTCGGTCGGTAGTTCTGGATATCTTGAGCGGCAAGGGTCCTGCCGAATTAAATGACCACAGCCCACTGCACCTCGGACGACGGCGATCCACATGCCCAACTCCTCTTCTATCGTCGGTTTCCAGGTAGTCTGTCGTTATAACGCTCATTCACCTTAGGAGTATGAAGAAGATATAAAGAGGTGACTAATAGATGGTTTCAATGCCTTCCCAGACAAAGCCGGGCAAGATAACCGGTGCTTGGCGCACTGACTGTCATTAGCAAATGCGCTCAACTTACAAGCTTTGCCTGATTCCTCGGCTCTCGCTTGGGCTCGGGGGTTGTCTGCTCAGTTCTATTACAGCCAAGCAGAACGTCAAATAACGTTGGTGTTTTTTTCCCGCTTCGCGCACAAATACCTCACAGTTATACCTCATGGAATCATTTAACACCTTCACATGAAAACCGTTCAGAGACCAATATCTGAAGAACCATCCCCGAAGTCCATCTCGTACCCTGCTTAGTTATATTCCTGCAACTTCCAACGTAACTGCGCGCCAGAAATTAAGGATAAAGTGTAATTCTAGCAAACTTCAGCAAAGTGAAGCAGAATGTTGGCATTTTCAGCTTGACCATATATTCAGAGAAATGGCACATTGTGACAGAAAAGTCATCCTTCTCAGCTTATCGGTTTCTATGAAATTACATATGGGGCATAAGGAATTTCTACCTCATCTTTGTTGTGCTGACTCTGCCGCCCTGCCTACCGAGTGCTTTAAACCTAGCGCCAATCAGGTGAGAGAATTTTGCAGCTCGAATTTGGGTCCGTTGCTGACCCGGAATGGTTAGATTTCGGGCATCAGACTCAGATGAATGGGAACAGAAGACACGAGGTCTATTCCAGTACTACCCCGTGTCTTGACCGACTGGTTTACAAGCTCCTCTAGACCACTTTGTAGCCAATTAATGAAGTGTAAAAGATGTCCATGGTACACCCCTCCTGGTTATGGTTCGCAGCTCCAGGTCCGCGAATTATCCAACGAGTGCTGGTTAAGTAAGCGTTTAAAAGCCCTCAGTTGGAGATTTAGATACGATATTGTCCGGGAGGCTGTTTTACAAATCTACGGCCCCGGATAAGGGACAACACCACCGTTTGACACCTGGGCTTTCCAAGCTCTCGGGTAGTGTAGAATATATAGCGGAAGTCCCGTGAGGCAGTGATCCTCTGATCACAGGGTTTGCAACAGTTTCTGTGGACGGAAAACAAGAATGACTTTCATGAGTCGATACCAAGTAAGGAAGATAGCCCATCATCAATACTTACGGAGAAATGAATGTTTTGGTGGTGAGCGTCGTACATTAAACTAGTCGTCGTCTTTTCCTGGTTGGAAAGCGACGCCGCCACCAGGAGCTTTTGCTCTCCCAGAACATGGTTCAAAATCTCATTCACCACGGCGCGGTGGATCCCGAGTGTGAAAAGTCAAGCTTAAGGCAAGGTTTATGTAGCTAGGTTGTTTCAACTCTGCTATCATTCGCATAAACAACCTTCATGCTTGTCCATTGTGGACTTTGGCCTTTCATAAGTGGGGAGTAGGCCAGTTATCCGTGTCATATATTAGAGCATTAGTGAGGCCCGGTATGGGGTTACAGCGAGTTGGACAAAAAGACAAAAGTCCGTAAGTATGGCTTTACTTTTCTGAGAAGGATGGTGCAGTGGATGAAGTACGGAGAAGAAGCAGTAGCGACGTGTGTAAATAAAACGGATCATGCGTTACCATATTTACATGTAGGGTCGTACGCCGCACCTACTAACGAGGCTTCACCCAGATGAACAAACGGCCTAAAGTGAAGAGCGATTCAGAGGCGGAAAATGCTCACACTGGAAAGTAAGCGGTCAGTGGGCCATTACACTTCTCAGTCAGTAACCCCTCGCTTCAGGGTGAACATAGTAACTTGGGTATAGAGATCGAAGAAGTGTAGTCCCATAGCATTGTGTGGGGGTCCCCGACATAAAAATGCGCAGGAGTGCTTCATCCGCCCGAAATGACTGTAAACCGAGTGAAGGACTAGAATCCACGATTCCTCAAATCATATGGGTGTGAACGTCGGAACTTTTCGAGCAGTGTGGTAACCGTTGGTAATAAGTTTGGGTCTAGTATTTGTGTTCAATAGTACCGAAGTCCTGTCAAGATATCACTCACGTTCTCATCACCATGTGAAAAGGTTTCGAACGGTTTCAAAGGTGGTGTTTAGGGTTCTTCTCGGCCGCTATGCATGCGTACGTCCGACTATTTGTGATTATATTTTGACAACTCACCTTTCCCAACTAGAGGGTTGCAGCTGAAAGGTCCGAGCTGTTTATTACGTAATACAAGACCACCCTCCACCAGCTGTTTGTGAAAAGTCCAGGAAGTGGATCGGTGACAAGCCGGGCAATCTCATGGGGTTTGGTCGGCACAAAGAAAGGACCTGGCGGACTGCGGGCTACCAGTGTCCGCGAGGTCCCACTTGCTCGTACTTTGCGTTTGGGACCTCAAGACTAGCATGATGGCTCCCCATAAGGTGATACTGAGTCTGCCAACCTGGCTCTTATCCTCCATGTGATATGGAGTTTTCCTGTTGGTTGGCACCCTCTTCCCATGAAAGAACTGCCGTAGCTCTCAAGACCTAAATGCGGCGCCATGTTCAGAATGGATGAGGGAAAAGAGCTAAAAAATTGAACAGGAACAACCAATTACTGTTGAATGAGGAATGGAATGACAAGCCTCAGTATCCGATGATTTCCTTTCGTTAATTTTGAGGCGTTATTCTTACAAATTTTTGCAAAATTTATGCAGGTTATTTCGTTATTTTTTCCGAACATTCTGATCATTTTTGGCTTTTGTGTGTTTTTCTCTCCAGTGCGTGTATTCATTTTTTTGCGCCATCGTTGTTCTGAGGAATATTGACTCCGCTGAGTTCCTTGTCGCCCCTTCTCTACGAATCCATGTTTTATCCTTCATTTGGGTGATGGAACCTTATCAAATTTGGCCTCCGGTCATTATGTTCCCTGCGGAATTCAGAAATATTTCGCTTCTTTACTCTGGGCGCTTTACCTCAATATGCGGCCTGACCTGAATCCCAGCGCGGGAATGGAACTCGCTCTTCATCCACCGGGGCACATTTTTCAGCCCCCACACTCATGACCATCTCCATGTGCCACCAATACGTCACTCCAGTAAGCTGTTCTCATCCGTCATTTTCCTCCGGAAGCTTTCGTCCAGCTTATGTCGCTTTAATGTTCTTGTGACTTATCGGAACTGAATGGAATCCACCGCTCCTTATTAGGTGCAATGCACAAACCGATATGTTGGTGTGCTGATACGCAGTCCATTTTACATGTGCACGCCGCCGCTACTTCTTTCCTATTTCAGACACTGAATAGTTACTCTCAGAGCAGTAAGCCCTAAACCGGGGAAATGGCTAAAAACTGAAAGCTTGGGTGATTTTATCGGCTGATTACCAGACGGTGGTTCAACTTCTTGCTGAGCTAGATATTTGTCTTGCAAATTTTCCGTTGCCAGGCCAAAGTCTTCGTCAGTGCATCTCCTCCAGCTCTTTTGTTTACGCGTTTTCAATTGCAATCCCTATTGGTTGTCTAAGGATAAACCAGTGTGTAACTTGATTGATTAATTGGGGATTTTAGTTTCATTTCCCCTACTGGTTCATGAAACAATGTACAGAATCAAGGCTTTGACCGAGCATCCCGGGTCAGGTTTTTCTTGACGTTGGTCGGCTTTGTTTCATCCACAAGGTGCAAGACAGGTAGCATCGTCTTTTAAGTTCTAACCGTTGCGGAACAGATGTATAGGCGCAAGGTCCCCAAAACACCCAAAGGCGACCTGAACCAGGTCCGAGATGCAGTGCGGTCAACCGTCGAAGGAAGGTCATTCCACTAACAACCGTAAACATTGAGATAATTTGTTGTCTTGAAGAACTTCTCGACATATATTCACCCGTATAGTACTTATAGGCCAAACCTTGTTCCAGAAGGCTAAAGCGATTGTCAGTTTAAATTAAAATGACTACAGCTTGAGGGAGATCATTCAAGGGTCTCCAGGCTCTCACATTCAGTGAAGTTGAGGAAGGTGGCCACCTCCATAACAGCCAGTTAGGTAAGCAACGTTTCTAGTTACGTCCTCCTTGCGTCTTGACTGGACTACTTTTCTGAATCATTCAAGAATACCTGATGTAAGCCCTGCACAGCGTCTAGGCGTCTGTGTGATTAATGTGGGGAAGGGGCACCGAATCATCCTCTTTAACGACTG
>SJOL01008821.1:1115835-1151355 GCA_004794785.1 Opisthorchis felineus
AGAGAGAGAGAGAGAGAGAGTATGAATAGCAGCCCAAATATCACTGGCTGAAGTTCCGCGCCATATAGGTAGGTGTCACACGCTATGCAGTATCATCACCTGCTTGTCCCACCGTGGTATTATTTTTTCCAAGAAGAGTGATTAGTGAAATATACTGATTTGCACACCAATTTGGTTTTCATGAAAGATTTAACTAAATCCTAGTTGAATATCCCGTTTATAATGTTACGTGTATATGTGTTATCGTTACACCGAAGGTATAGCCTCCAGAACGGAAAGGGTTAACAAAATAGAGAAAGTCAAGGTAAGTATATACATCGGTCCGATCGCCTGATGACGAAGCAAAATATGACAACCAAAATGAAAGAATGTGTAACAAGGAGAAAAATGCTCAGCACTGATCATGTTACGAATACAAACAAATTAGGTTAGGATGAATGGGTGAGTGAGTGATGAAACAAGCACCAAGACAAAGCAGACAGACTGGGCTGAGTTAATCGGGCTCAAAAGATTATTCACACAACATGCAGTAATGGAAAACGTCAAACAAACAACATCTAACCTGGAGATTCTTGAGCTGGAACAATCGTACACACATGCGGGTGGAATGACGATTGAAAGTTTAGATTGTGCTAAGTTTACCAGCCAAAAACCAAAGTACCACAGTACAGTGGTTCCAGCCATCCCTGTTCCGTTCACTTATAACATATAGAATAGGTAGAGGAAGCTATGCACTGAGGTCGATAGCTTGCACACGTTCAGAATGGTAACTGCCGGTAAAATGGTGCTAGAATGGAATACGTGTTACCAGAATTAGGGTGGCAATGGCCGCATGAAGATATTAATAGCTCCAGTGCATTAGCAACAATGCGAATGGGTAATGTCACAGGCCCCTAAAGTATAACATCCTGGGAACCCCAAGGCTGAATGAGGCTTCAATTTTTCGCAGTCAACCAAGGGACGCTTTGCATGCAACAATGGTTGGGTAAAAAGGACCATGTGCCCACGCCTGCAAAGTGCACCTGACGGAGTGAAGAAGAGGTCAATTTGGGAAACATAGCATAATTCAAGCGAGATAGTCAGTTCACGAGTGAGCCAGCCATAGAAACCTCAACGAAATGACTCAGTTTTCATGGTGCCTTTCGGATGCAGTTGCTGCCATCTGGAGAGACAAAATTGATCTCTTCCGAAGATGGCTTCTTCCGTCCTGAAAAATTATCATACTACTCCGTAGGTTGCCGCAAAAAAACTGAAATCGTAGAGATAAATCATCCCGCTCTGGGATTTAGATCAAATGGAAGGCATAAGGAGAATGTCGTAGGAAAAAAGCACTTACTGACAAAACGTGTTGAAGCTCAATCTTTCCATCTTGGTCTTCGTCTAACACCTTTAAGATCTTTTCCCACTTGGTGTCATCTGGAACTTTCTGAATTCGCCGGAGGGCTAGAAGCAAATCGTTAATATCAACCACACGTTGGTGGTCGGCCTGGATGGCATCCAGCATTTCTGTCTGTTCACTGGGTTCGGTGGCATGTTTCACGTGAACCTCGCGCAACTGCAAAGAAACAAGGGCGCATGTACACACGAAAACCACAGAGAATAAGCGAAGATTTGTTTGCATCCATCGAAACGCTAAACTGACCTAATGAGGTTGTAGCGATTAGGCAAGAGAAGGATTGTGAAGCACCTCATTCTCGTTGTTTGGAGAACTGATAATCATGCACTAGAAATGGATGTAAAAACTAGTGGCCGACTGTGCACCACCAAACTGGTTTATCTGGAGCAAAACGTTGCGGCGTGTAAGTTTGACTGAGCGAATAAAATTGAATGAGACGCACACATGGGGGGGGGGGAGTATCGACAAATATCGAAGTGCGCACGCATACTTATGGGGATATACATCATTAGTCAGCTATGGATGCATGCACGTCGAGATAGCTCAATGGTTAAGGCGCCAGCTTACGGACCGGAAAGTCCGTGGTTAGAACCCAACCTCAACATTTCGACTGCTCCTGTCTAGGCTTGGGCAACCTGGCAGTATCCCAGCGCTCGAGCCTCCTCCCGTTGGCATGGCAGCTAGGCACCGAAAGGTTGCTACAGCTGAACTGTTTGATTTTGATGGATGCATGCAACGAGTAGCTTTCGGTGCAAGCGCTTCAGAGTAGACAACATCTTAATTACTCTTGGGCCCCATTGGCGGATTAGCACTCGACATCATGGATAGTTATGCTCCATGCGAAAGATGTATGGATTGGGTGGATCGCCTCACTACCTCATGAATCAGGTCAAGGATACGCGTACGAATTGAAGGGAATATCGAAAATGTGGGAACTCCATTGGCACCAAATACTCATGAAAGTTCGCTAAAGTACCTCAGTCTGTTATTCATGAATCCGCATTATCCTTTCGGAGGAGCCGCCAATGATAAAGTAGCAGTGGGTTGGGTCATTAGGGCACAAACGTAGAAACCCAAAAAGCACCGGTTTGTAACGGGATGCAATTTGATTGTTTAGTGGAAGGAGGGTCAAGTAGTTGCAATCATTCAAGGTGCTGCGAGGCCATAGAGGTAAGATATTCTGGTAAGCCTAAATTTGTGAGGAAATCGTATTACGAAAATCTCGGTCCGTAAGGAGCTAGCTTAGTCTGGAGCTCAAGAGGTAAGGGTATAGACATTGGGCACTCACTCGAGCGACTGACGGTGGTCAAAATCATGAAGGTGCAGACGGAACTTAAAAAGCTGACAGGACTGGCTTACAGTTGCTGACTACACACCGACCACCTGTCCGTCTCGTTGAAAAAAAGCAACGAGACAAGATATAACAGTTTCTAATTCCCATGAACGCAGGGTATATTGAAGGAATCAATAGTGGATCGCAGTAGTTTATGCCAACTGTCCAAAAGCAATGGGCGCACTCTCAGTTCAGCTCAGTTTATCAGCTAAAAGCCATGTACCAAAGGTACGTTGGTTTCGGCTGTGACCGTTTTGGTCACCGACAAAAAGAGCTCTGCGAAGCAGACATTCCCCTGGCAAATATGTCCTAACCAACATAACCTGCGAGGCGTGAGTAGCTCACCCGCCGCGGAAGAACTCCTCCTTCTTAAAACCATCCGGCGTAACTTAACATGCTCCCGACAGACCACGCCAGTACTTCGGACGCCGACGGTCAAACATCGAGCGTATTTGTACATCCACTACGCATAGAGGCCATGTTTCTTATCCACAAAACGGTATGGATCATATCATCGCGGTGACACTCTACCCTTGACAGACAAACTGACAACACATCGGCACCACGGATGTCGGAGGTTGGCGAAGGTGCACCCTCTCCATCATGCATTGTCTCCCACCAAAATAGAGTATCAGAGTAAGCATGGTAAATAGGAGCAGTGTTACCGATGAATTTATCGATATGCGATGTCCATACCCTACGGGATGATTGATATTTCTAGTTTCATTTGCAACATACAGGTTGATCCCGAAGTAAAATAGCACAACCAACTCGCCCTAATCCATCTGAACATTCGTGGATTTAGTGGAAGATACAGGGACGCGCACTAGGGGAAAACCATAAGGACACACAAATGGAAGTAGTAGCATTCACAACTGGAGGTTGATTGTTATCAACCAAGGTACAGAGGATAAGGCAGCCGATTTCATCCCCGTATGCCCTAGCGAAAAAACGTTTTCCGCCAGTGAGCTACATCTAATTATACTTATGGCATAAATGCGACTTGAGTTGTGCGAAGGCGATCACAGTAATTTTTTCAAGTCATCAGTACTGGCGAAATGGTCAGCGAATTTCCGGTTAATGGGATGAGGCATTTGGGTACGGTTCCGACTTGATTTCTACTGTCCAGCAATACATGACTACTGGCGACCGTACTTTTGACAAACAAGGGTGGTTTTAGATATGAAAACATTCTGTTGTTTTTATTCAACCAACCCTACTTAACGCCAAGTTAGTTTGCTAATGAATGTACGCTTTAGGGGCGAGATGGCTCAGTGGCTAGAGCGCGAATTTACTGACCTGAAGGTCCGTGGTTCGAACCCGACCTCTACATTTCGACTTCTCCTGCCTAGGGTTGGGCAACTTGGCAGCATCCTAGCCCTCGTGCTTCCTTCGGGTGGCATGGCAGCTAGGCACCGAAAGGGTGTTACAGCTGAACGATTATCTTATTTTATTAATGATTGTACGAATCCAGGCATTCTAATATAACTTATTTGTTGTCTCGCCGGGAAACAGAAGATGCTCTATGCTAAGTTAGAGTTGCGCAAGATTACACACGTAGCGCGTGAAACTTCACGCGTTTCCTCTGCGACTTTCTCAGGTCCCAATCCACTCGAACGATTACACGTGAAAGTTGCACAGAAACCACGGTGGTCAATCTGGCAATCAGTAAGTGCCGCTCACCGTCCATTTAGTGGTAAACCACAAACACCCGAGAGCAGTAACATGTATTAGGGCTGGCCTTTATGTGATCCTGGATGGCGAGTTGGAAAATGGGACAAAAACGGCTGCACTGGTCAGTTGCCCGGTTTTCCATGAAAAACAGCCCACACTAGACAGGTTACTCTGACACGGAATAACTGAGCTACGAAGAAATCAGCAAAATACGGTGCCCCGATCAACAAACCAACACACGGATTGCCTTCGCTCGATATGAACTCAATAAGTTTACTCTATCCCATCAGGAGCATGAGCATAGCACAAATGATTTGCGACAAATTTGATCCGAACACTGATTTGGATTGTCCGACAGTCCACCAAACATAAAATTCGGTTGAGGTTTCACGGCAGACAAGAGCATGCGATACACCAAACAATCCAGTGGTCTTCGTTCTCGTACAGCAAATATATCTCCGAAAAACAACTCAGTTCCGATTCAGACAGGATAAGAATAAGCCCGAAAACATTTGAAGCACAGATAAGCTGCTTCATGGCGCGCGTGTCGTCAAACAAACGACCCTGCCATTGCGCATTAACACTTCTAATACGTTTTAGTTAAAGCATCCCAGAAACTGAAATGGTTGAACATACCATTCCAGAATGAAAGACGAAGGCATACTTTACATGCACGGTAGAACGACCGAAGCTACGGTTTGGCTTCTTTCGTACATTCGTGCATAACTGTTAGAAACGTGGTCATGTGGTCTACGTGTAGCAAATGGTCCCAAGAGTAAAGGTAAAAGCGTCGGAAGTTGATAAGAGTGAGTGAATATACACATGTGTCGTTTCACAACCTACAAGAACAACGCTACGGCGCATACTTTGCAGATTTACTCAATGAAGCTGGAACTGGTTGTTTAAGTTGATTCGACTGTACACAATGGGCGCGATGCTTCCTCTGTTGGATGAAGTAACACTCGTAGGCTTGAGGTACCGATTCCAAATAAGATCCAAGAATATAATTATTGTAACAAAAAGACTGATTGTCAGCCGTTTATTGCGGTTAGTCAAAGAGACAAACGACATCCAGGTATTGTGCACACGAAATCCAGCAAATTTTTTTTCTATAAAATACTGAATAGAACCGACAACACATTAGTGAAGTGTCCTAATATGAACATAAAGATAGCCACAGCCATGATTGAGCAGTTTTCAATTTAGGTGTGCAATCATGCACCAGCAGCCATTTCTATGTTCGCTTTTTTGAGAAATCATCCCAGTGGGTTGTTCGAATATTCTGATTATCAGTCAAATACCGGTCGTAACGCACATATTGACCTTTATTGTATCATGGTGAATAAATTACTTCGTACGCACAGAAGGACCAAGTGTAGATTACTCAAAATAAATGATAGAAAGTATCTACCAAACATTAAATTTTTATAAGCAGCAGAGATGTCCTCAGACCCTAAGGTGATTGAAAGACCACCTCTTTGGTCCGATCGGCAAATGCAGGTCACGCGATCTACTTGAGTGCCATTAGGAATGGTACATTGAACCAAAAGAAATCGGGGATGGGTTTTATAACCGAGGAACAAGTGAAACAAGCCAGAGTTATGAAATGATTTAGACACAGTGTAAAGTAGTGAAGAGTCACGTGAGTGAGGTGCAGTCTTCTTTTGAGAAATTCGAGACATTAGGCCCTCTTTATCCATCTCAGTAGAACTGATAGAAGACATGCTGCGATATGTTAACATTTCTTTTACTCTCCTCAGTGGCGGAGGCAAAACATGTAAGTAGAACCAATGTTGAGAAAACACTGATTGATTTCTGCGAGTCAGCTGATCAATGTCAGGGTAACCAAACCGTTTGCTTCGAGTGTTTTTGTGCACACAGCTGGGGCTGCTTTGGTTTGATCAGTAGTGCTTCGCTTAGTGCCAAAACCTTCGGGTTGATCGGGTCAATCCGATTGCCAATACCTAACAGATGTCTGGCTATTGACAATGCACGATTGTGACTTGACGCTTGACCCGACGGTTGTCCTGACAGCACTTGGATTACATACTTCTAAATGTGTTCTGCCGCACGTTCCGCTAGGCACCTGTCTGTCCTGCCGATGTAGACGTCTACCCAGCTGCAGGAGAACTCGTAGACTACATGAGGGGCAGATGGATTAGATAGCATATACTCACGCTTGTGTAGAGCAAATCCCCTAGTGATCGGTATGAGACGTAACCTAGGTTGTCTAATCCAGTGCCTGTTCAACATTGTTTCTCTTCTTTATTTATACGACTTACATGTTTTCGGTCCGTGAATGAAAAGAGTGAAAGAAATGTCAATTTATCCCAGTATATGTCTCCTGTCAGTTCCAATGAAATTGTAACGCGTCTGAAATAGTTGAGGTATTGCGGGACCCACTCAACAAAACCACGGCAACTGCAAGGTCACTGGTAGGAGCTTCTCCGCGCATAACAGTGTTTTACATTAGTCCATCGATAATGTAAAGCAAATAATACAATCATGTGCGATGACCTGACACGATTGCTGAAAATCCATTAATGAACAATGCAGTAAACTGTGTCGAAACTAAAGCTGTAGTCCAGTTCCGGTTAAGTAATACAACAAAAAGGTATTTAGGCGAGTGCTGCCAGTCAGTTCCGCTGCAGGTGGAATAGCAAACACGAGTAATGGATAACAATGGTCTTGGCGTTTGGATAAGCGACAGTGGGTGTTACAGTGCACATAAAATTATTCTCGGGCGTGCGGTGTAGCATGCTCCCTTCTTCATCAAAGAAAAACATTATGATTAGCGTGGAGTCGTTTATCCTGAGTTGTTTGCTGTGAAACTATCACGACAATTACATCATCGAAATACCTTACGGGGATAGTTCGGTTTCTCCGGCCGGTTCATCTGCTGCACACATAGATCTTGCTCTATGAACAAGACGTATACCAAAAAGGTTTACAATGGCAGAGGACCACAAATGCGATGTATGCACTACTAGGTCACCCGTGGAGCATATATGCTTGAGCTTGCAGTGGTGATCACTCAGAGAGACGTGGTCTACAAGTTTTCGCAAGATTCGCTATGAAAGGATTGGTTCAAGGCGTGGATGAGTTAGGGGGTTTGAGAGAGAGCGGTAATTGTTCGAACAATATTTCAGAATGAATATATGGGATGTTATCCAAATGAATGGGGAGATATCTGTACTGGAGGATGGAAAGGCAGTCATATGATAACAGGCGGGGGCTCTGGTGCGTAATTTCGAAACAAAGTTGGAAGGATGCCCCATACAGACCCGATGGCCTCAAAATGTTAATAGAGGACGTTCCTCGTCGTAATTTGTAAGGTAAGTCAGAACAATGGAAAAAGGGGAAGTATAAAAAATGTGCGCAAGTGATCCGTAGAGTTCAGCATTTTCATGTGAAAGAGGTTTGAGAAACATATGTATCGGAGGTGAGTGAAAACATAGGATGCATGATCTCCAAACGACGCTAAACTCGAAAATGAGCAACTTCCGGTGAAAACATGGGATAATTTGTTACAGTTGTGACTAGCGAACATATCTATTGCTTTATCGATGGTGGCGTTACAGGAGTTTCTGCAAACCACTCGTTCGGAATGGATGAATGGACTAGTGCCTTCGCCAACACAAATACAAAATATTCTTCCATTTAACGGAATGGAGACGAGCGTAGTTGAACTATACGGAGACCTAACAGGCTTTGAAAAGTAGGGAATAAGCTGGAACCACCGTCAAACTACTTACAAGTGGACAGCAACGATTCATAGGTATGAGTCGAAAAGGAAGGTAAGCCACTCGGAACTATGAACTTTGAAGTCACCGAGGATGTCTACCTGGGAGGCGAAGTCTGTTTGGAGAACCGGCTAGAGGTTGTCGATTAAAACAGTGAAGTTTCGGGAAAATATTCTCGTTTTGCGAGCAGTGAGCACACACATTTGTTTCGGAGGGATAAACAGATTTTGGGCCAAAAATGCAGGAAACTAGGGGTGCAAATAACAGAAAATGAAAACTGAAGGACGGAAAGCGATGAATGGCTAAGGGTGCATGCTCCACACTTGAAAGAAAAACGGGGAGGCAATACATAGTTTTTGGACTGCAAATGGGTAAAATCATTATCGCTGGAAATGTGAGTCTCTGGTACGAAGAAAAAAGGGAGGGATTCGGGGAACAAAGATGGGAAACCGAGATAACATTCTCCGCCAAGCCACGAAGGTCGCAGAAAGTACGTGAGAAGCTTGTACGATAAGACCTATTATTCATTCTATGTGGTAATTCGATACGCTTGATTTGAAGGCCGGAAATCCAACCCAGGGGGTGTTATTGGCAAACCACACGAGGCACTTGTGGGTTGGGCAGTGGTACTTCCCTGGACGACAGTGTGTGAGCTACCTACCAAGATTAACTAAACAAAACATTAATTTATAGAGATGATACGCAATACGTAGACCCCGGCATCAGTTTAACTGATGAAGTTCTCAGAGCCCCGTGGATACCTAAAAATCTACAGTCCATGATTAGTGCTGAATACCCGATGAGATCAACATCCTACCATCAACGAGCGTGACACGCCGGAACACAAGGAATTGTAAGTGGGTCCAGCCAGTTTGACTTTGAAAATAACGCAACGTTATTCAGTCGTCTCCAAAGTGACGCAACAAACTGCGTAACTAACCTCAATGTTCTTCAACAGTTGTTTACGTTCATCGTTCAGTTTTTCTATCATTGTGTCCATTTCTTCGATCATTTGACCAACGCGAGCAGCGAGCCGGTTTGCCGCTTTACGGGTTCGCTTATCCACAGGTCGATCGACGGAGACTAAGGCTGCTTCGTGTTGTTTGATTCGCTTTGTCGTTTCAGCCACTTCTTCCTACGAGTATAAAATGTGAATGAGTTTCGGTCACCACATATCCAAAAATGAAACACGCAAAAGTCAGATGGAAGACTGGCAGAATTAGTAGGAATAATACACAACTAAACGATGCTTTCACGTACCTTTAATCCATCCAAGGCCTCTTCATGAAGCGCATCGGATGACTCGGAAATTGCCGTTTCAATTTGATTGAGGTCATCCGCAGATATTTCCGTATCTTCTTCGTTGGTTTTATCTATCACCGCTGTGGCTGGTTCACTAGCTGCAACAGGCGCCGGTGCTTCTGAAATCCGTGTAACTGCGTCCACAGCAGGCTTCTCATCAGGAGCAGCAATAGTTACTGATGGCTCAGATGTCGAGATGTGTGAGATTTTAGTCGTATCGGTAACGGTGTTCTAAATGGGCAGGAAAGATACGGAGAGTGTAGAATATTTAGGAAGCAATAATTACAGGCGATTGGCAGTGGAAACAGATATCCCAGTTATCCCCAGATGAGTTGTAACCGACAGTTTCAAGGCCAAACAACCTCTGCGATAAGACTGCACAACCTCATGAATATATCGCAAAGGGAAACAACAAATTCTCATGAGTCTTTCTGTCTTTGCAGACGTATCTTTGCAGAAACTGCATACTGACGGGTGTCAATAGAGCGAAAATGTCGTCTCTGGTTCTTAGTCTTGAGATGGCCAGAAGTAATACAGGTACCGTAAAAAGCATAATGCGGTACACATTCCGTCCGTATCACAAACATATAAGTGATGAAGGATGAACGACATGGTGCATGCCTATGGTTCTACAAGCAACAATTTCCACAGAATGCAGCACACAGCTACACAGAACATTCCCGACCGAGCGGGAACAAATAGGCCTGGAATAAGTCACAAGGAATGCGTGACCGCGGGTGTCTTCGCTTCCTGTAAAAAAGAGTAAAATGTTAAGTTCACTGCTTATTGCAAGGAAATATGCGCTCATACTCTAAACCGTTAGCGTCCATTACGAATAAGGAACTTTATCTCTTCGTGAGGTTGTACGCATAAGCAGAAAGCCATCCTAGTAAAGAGTTCTTTTAAGTGCTGAAGAAATGTGGGTCGAAAAACACAAAAACTATTCTAGGATTCCGGGGCTAACAAGCAGCCTAGCGTTTGTGTTTATTCCGCGCTGCCCTAAAATATCAACGAGTCATAATCAGACGCCTCAAGAATTGGTGAAATTACAGTACCCACTCTTCAGCATGAACCCAATAAAGTCATATGAATTCGAAATTATTGAAGAGACGATCACAATGCGGGGAGGGAACAAATAGTGTGACACTTCTGAGGGCGGCATACAGCCACGGTCATATTACAGAATGAAGGTTACGAGGGTCGTTAAATGGAGAGTCCCATAAAAATAAACCGCAGTAGCCCGTTGAAGAAGGAGCCTCTCGAAGCAAATGCAGTATGCTTAGATCTCATCCAAGACCGACTGAAATCCTCGACACTCAAGCCTCGAACAAACGGTAGCCACCAACACACAGTACGCACAAAATCACTGCTATTTATTCCTGAATGACTCGACGACATGTATCTTTCTCGCCTACCGGCTATGACCACGAAAGAAAACAGCAAGTGCCCGGGATGTGCGCCACTGTGCACCGCATGAAGCGCTTTCTAGGCTACTGCCATGACTGTGGCTTTCAGTTATTGCACTGACTACGATGTTAGCGGGTCGCGTCACATCCTGTCATGTCAGAATCCCTATGCATCACTTCGCAAAACTGCGAGAATACGAGCTCGAGACAACACATCCTCACCGTCTATCCAAAATAATTCACTAGTTGTGGGGCTCCAACAACAGTGGACTACCGGAAGCCCAAAAAACAAGTATCCAAGCAATCCCTTCGATTACCGCCTATATGATCGATGCAAACTAACTTTTGGTGTGTTTTGGAAACAGTTATTGCTATTCGATAGAGATAATACTGAGGGCGTTAAAAGACGACACTAGCGTGAAAAGTAGGGATGCAGAAGAATGTACAAGTGACTCCCCGGAGTTTCAGCTTCAATAGCGAACTGAATACAACAGAAGGTCGTCACAAAGAATACGTCCAACTCGATAATTACTATATGCACCTAATCTCCGGGTGCCGGAAAACTTTATGGTCACAAGCGAAATGAAGGAGCACCAACTGTTATCCTCACTGGTTAGGCATCTAAGCATCTCATAATACAGTGTACCATGAATTCAACAATGGGAGAATCTAAAAGTAGGGACCACGTGACTGTCGGTTGTCAACGCGAGGATAAACTTAGGTATGGAGCTCATCATTCCGGGAGAAGTGGTCTCCTACAGTCCCTGCACAATGTTGCGAAACGCAATCTACGTGAATACCCTTATAAGAGAAAGTAGAGAGGAACATTACAGAGGGTATCCAAGTGGCCCTACGTATCGAATTTAGTTCTTCAAAATGATAGTGAGATAAACGAATGTCATCAGAATATAAGAGAGAATGTCTAAATGTAAACGTCAAGCGACAACCATTATGCGCATACATAAGTATCGTAATTATTATGGCAAAAAGGAAGTAACTTATACTGATGAGTCCCCATTCACCGAGAACCAGGTTTAACAAAGGAAAGTGCAATGCGAGTCTGAAGAAGCTCGGAGGCCCCACTTGGCTTGTTTGCGCATTGTATGGAGCGCCAGACAGATGCCAAAACGGTGGGCCTCTTAAACCCATAGAAGAAGCATGAGAGCCAAACCAAACGTGTTGTAATGAAGCCTACCCTGTTTCGCGCCTCTCAAGCAAAGTGAAATTCCAGGTTACTATCACGTGGTATGAGTACACACTATGAGTAAACAACCTACACTTCGCCCTCGTTACAAAGAGAGAGGGCGGCAGATCGGAATGAGAGAATTACTAGAGCACCAGTCCAGTTAGCAGCGCTTCACAGTTACTACCTGGTATCATCAGGTGCATGCTCACCAGCACTCGCGAGAAGCAGAGCTATGAAAATCGAACTGGGTTGCATTCGGGTCGTGAGTAGGTTTGCCACGCACTGGTTTTGACTTCACGAGCACCGTTCACGAGCAGATTTCGACCAAACTGATAGCGTCGTCTTATAGTGGTGTACCTCCTCAAAAGGTGTACCCAACAGTACCGTAGTTCTGCAATCTTCGTCTGTCATGAAGAGACCGCATTTTACCATGCTGTGACGGTTAGTGTATCTCCATGACCCAGTGAACTATTCTGGAGGATATCCTTGCGAAACTCAGCTGATATATACAAGTTTAGTCAAGAGACAGACATCTGACTAAAGCAGCCTCATGGTCTTTCATGTATGGCAAGGTCCAAAATTTGTTTGGAATACGAGGGAATACGAGGTGCCTCCCGAGAGATGCGCCTCCAAGAAGAGAGAAGCCTGCTCATTCATGTTGAAGTGTCTTCTGTACATTTGCCATCCCATATTCAAAACCAGGGCTTTGGCTGTTCGGCTGATCCTTGAAAGACCGTTGATCTGAACACCAAAGAGCCCAACAATGTCGATCAAATGCCTACGTGTATAGTCCTAAAATATATGAGCTTTTAATGAGAAACAGGTTCCGGTACGTTTCAGGATCACCTCAGATAAACCTGTGTGCTCAACGACGACACAAGTCGCATAGAAGCCAACGAGGAACGAAACCAATCCGCAGAAGTAGGGGGGAGAAAGCAGTCCCACGAGGAAATCACAAACAGTCGAACAAAAAATTGCGTTTGTTCCCAAAAAGTTTTAACTAGAGGTATCATCACATCACGCCAACGAAAAGACTGCTGACAAAGAGGCTCGACGGTTATTGTTAGTTGTTCTACATCGGAAGAACTCAGTTCCATTTCCAATAAACTAGTAGAATAGCCTATTGATGTGGTTTCGTTCATCAGTTTACTCCAGCTGTGTGGAGAAATGCTAAGTACAGCCCGAAGTGTGAACTTCCCAGGAACACCTTGGAAGTAAATATACACAGCTTAGTTGAGAATACTAGGGCTATATGGCATGAAAAAACATGAAATTTTAATGAAATAAAGAGACAGAAATCTAAAACGGAAATTCAAAACATATGCACCACCGGGTTGTTCTGCGCCCTTGTAACAAGCTTCTTTAACCAGTATGTTCGTCTTCTGGGCTCCATTCAAGGAAGCGGGAGGCACTAAATGAGGCCAATCGAATGGTGAGCGTTTGCAAATCCTGACTGTGTCGTTTTCTGAACTCCAGACGGTTTGGTTGGCAAGTTGATGGTCTTCCAAGAAATGTGAGCCGAGGACGATGAAGTGGCACTCGGAGAACATGTCCCAACCACCGTAACTTGCTTCTAAAAATGCGACTGTACCAAGAGGTTCACCGAGGCGTTCTGGACCAAACAGACGCTCGCTAACCGTGATTTGTCATCATCATTACCGTGCTTTGTATGCTCCTCCCGACCGATGTGTGCGATTCCCAAATGTATCGCTGATCGAAAACGGACAAGCGTCAATATCATCTCCCGGTGAAGATCATCTTGCACTGAGAACACACAGGCGCTGTACACGCTTCGAGTCGTAGGCTGACATCACAGAGGTGCCCAAGTGCCGGCCGTAACAGTCTATGCATTGGCTGCTGTACAGTTACATTCACGTTCTGTCAACCAGAACGAAAAAATTGGTAAGCGAGTCAAATGCAAATGGGTTCGTTTTTGAAGGGGATGATTTAGTGAGCTGGTTCACTCGGGTTTGCCTCGCAGGGTCGGTCCACCGCATCCTCAGGCTACCTGGTCAAATCGCAGTTAGGGTGGTCCTGGTGAACGGCTACACCCAACTGACACTCAAAGCTTACCGAGGCCAGCCCGTGTGATTTGGGTTGGATGAAACCAGCTGGGGACCTAACTTGGAGTAGTGGATTTTTCCATATCTGTCACTCGTGGACTGCACCGCCTTATGAACTCGTCGGTGAACAGAGGCGAGTATCGGTTGTGTGCCTAACATACTACAAGAAAAATTGTAGTTGCACCCAATGGAGACCGTCCTCCACGAAACATACCACGCTTAACTGGTCGCTTGTTTTTTATGACTCAACCCGGACCTCGGGTCTAATTTTGAAGTGAGTATCGGTCATAATCCATCTCAGAAGAAAGCACAAGTGCGTCAGCATACTTATCTGACGTGCAACCAATGCACGTCAGAATAAGATAACCCCTGATGAACGGCCAACTTTTTTCAGCTAACAATGGTGCATCAAAAATAAGTGGCTCCCATACGGGTAGCTGCAAACAACTCCGACCATACTCGAGCAGCGGTGACTACCGGTCTTCAGATAGAAACTTTCGGGATTTTTCTATCTACTGAATCTACTGGTAGTCAACTCTCGACTTCAGTCAATCTGCCACCTACACACACCAACGTGGGGGTGAACATGGGTACAAGCCATAAAATGGCTATGCTAGCAGATGGCATTTGTAGCACTCGGGGTACGGGAGAGGATGTCGGTTGTGTGCGCCATCATTTGCTCGTAGTCAGTATTTCACTTTGGTCACCCGTAGCAAAGGAAAAACACCCGGACGTCACAGAGAACTTTTCTCTCAGCTTTCTTCCAAAACTACCAAACTGTATAACAACCTGCCCCTCTGTGCTCCAAACCTTTTATGATCTCCAGTTGCACAAGACTGTGTTTGACGCCTTGGGTTGATGTCAGTCCTTCCTAACTCTGTGTTGTGCTTGTGACCTTTCGTTCCGTGTCCTCTTCAGGTCAAGATGTGGTTTTGCGCCAGTTAACTACATTCACGAGAGGTCTGCGATCACGAATTCTCGTTTTTTGTGCAATACACTGGGGAACTGCTAAAAATGTTTCGCGTTGAACACTTGAAGCAGTATTTCTCCCCGTTTCAATATAAGCACAGTCCTTGTTCGTTTTCGTAGACCAAGCCGTGTCCGACTGTTACGAGATATTCATCTAACGGCAAACTGATAATTTTTCTGTTAAACACACAGGCCGAGTAGTAACACCATTGTAGCAGATAGTTTCAATCACGATGTTAAAAAGGCTGTTTTACTTTTCATACGCTTAGGCACACATGACTCATCCCGATACCATCAACTTCGGAGCTTATTAACCCAACACACAAAACGAGAGTTGTGTACTTTAGATGCAAAGGACCAAACCGCTTACGCTGGACCTGAAGCCCCTCGTCAATCATGCATAGACTCGACAGAACAAATTATTCACCATCAAATGAACGTATCTAGTTCTTTTTTCGCCGGAGATCCTGTCCGAAATGTCTTCGGAAATTTTGCTTGCACACCGGCACTCTGTCCAAATAGGACACCTATGTACTTTTGATTAGGATATCGCAAACGCATCGAGCACTGCGAGCTGGTACACTATCATGATAGAACAACAATGAGCAATCGAAGGAACACTACTCATAAGGTTGCTGAAAACCTCTGAACACCCCACAACCGGTTTCACGCCTCTTGGGGTTCACCAGGTAGGCGCGGTACCCGAAAGTTCCTCAACTTTATGTTTTATTTGAACCCACTGTGTTCCCAAAAAAGGAGTAGAACTCTTCCGTATCATATTCTAACCACTGGACAATATCTTTGAAAGGACAGTGAACTGCTTTCTCGGATATAATCGCACTGGCACGTGTGAACCTTGGAAGTCTCGTGAAACTTTCCGCACTGTTCTGAATTCAACGCAACCTCGGAGATTATAATGCTGTTAACACCTGGTTTTCACTTTTCGGGATGTTTCTGTTGTTCTCTCTTCTTAGTCTGGTAACCGGGACTGGGTGTTGGTAGCTAAAGTCGAATTTGTGAGCTGTTTTGCAGATATTTCTCCAGTCCGGTAGAACAAAGAAGTTCCCTACTCTAACTTCTTTACCTTGGTCAGCCAAACTGCAGGTGATTCGTTCGGCAATTGGATGAATGATTATGAGTGGGATCAATTCAGTTATCCCAGTCGGACTCCAGCTAACCGAAGCACAAGAATTGATCGGAGAAGTTTCGACTGCTACTCGGGTGTGCACTTGAAGTCAGGAGCGCAGTCGATCCGGGTCAAGCTAGTCAGCAACTTACAACCACCACTCCGATCATTTGAGATTTGCATCCCTGTCGATGAGGAAGCCCGATGGACCTAGGGAGCCGAAAAACTGAGAGCGGAAACCCCTATGAACACCTGAAAATTGTTCCACTGACCCGTGATCCATACCTGAAAAACCTTGGGTGAGTGCAAACACCACTGATAAAAACTATCCGTCCACCTCAAACGACGAGCACCACCCGTAATGTGGGCTGACCGCTTTGAGTAACAAGTCAGTTGATCAACTAGTGGTGTTCTTTTAGACACCAGACCAGTAACAGGACCCTGGAAGGCTGAACGCAAGACCTTTAACGACTTCGGAGGTTAATGAATGCATTCAACCCCGCAAACATTACCGCCGAAGTGTCACCCGCTTTATGTAGGGATGGAGATGAAATCCTCGGTTGGTGTTTGCTCAAGTTATTTGTATCTGTTTAGGAGGAATGGGTCCCAGTCGACCATGATCAGTCTATAGGAATGCTTACTTTAGATACTCTCGTAAGGAACATGGTAATCAAAAGGATAGCTTTACCTCTGTCGTAACAAGACTCCCTGTGTCGATTATTCTCAGTCGTCTTGCGATAGGTGAAGCCCTGATCCAGTACCAATAGACAGGATTACATCCGAGTAGGTAGACTAGGTCTTCACACACCTTCAAATGCTAGAACACCGACATACATATGGACACTCCACAATACTGATGTTCCAAGATGCTCGTGGTCAGTTCTGCTGACCGATACACTGCAATAAGGTATGCTGAAAAACTTGTGGACATAATACGTCCATTTTATTTGTGTACGGAGAGCTCCCCAAAACCTTCCCAACAAGCGCTGGTGTCCGACAAGGATGCCTGATCTCTCCATTCCCCTTCAGCACTGTTATTCATGAAATAATGGAAAGGACGTTGGTGTATCTGAAAACCCGGTGATCAAGTCGATAACGGCGAACATCTTATCAATCTGAACGGCTTTGTCTTCAACTTCAAACAGGAGGAAGCATAAGCATATTCAGAAAGGTTGGTCGGCGTTAGCTCATTCTTTAGCATTTGTTCTGCGCCCCTAAAGCGTGAAGAAATGCTCTAGGATGTACGGACCTTGGATACGTTATCTGAGGGATATAGAATGCGAAGTCCTTTACGCACCTTAGGAACTGTTTCAGCTGTGATGATAGCACGAAAAATCAGGCTAGCGTACAAGCCTAGATCATTCGCCAATTTGCATTCGTCTTGCCCAAAGATATGTAGTTGGGTCTAGCGACCGTGAGTATCGGACCGCAGCACAGGCTGAGACAGCGCCTCTGCAGTCGGAGCATCTAGGACGCCCTCAGGTCTTTGGTCCCTGGGTAATTCAGTGCAATGAGATCGAGAAAGCTGTGGTTGAGGCGCGAACTCACTGACTGGAAGATCCGTGGTTCGAACGCGACCCCAGCATTTCGACTGCTCCTGTTTAAGCTTGGGCAACCTGACAGCATTCCGGCCCTCGTGCTTCCTTCGGGTTCCATAGCAGCTGGGCACCGAAAAGGCGTTACAGCTGAATGATCATCATTATCATTTCAGTGCCATAGCTGGAATAAGCTGGCGTCAACAAATTTGTGAATGATACTATTGTCAAACTGATATTTGGTGATGCGACAGGTATTTTACTACACGACTGATCCAGTGCCATCAAACACGGTAGTCTGATCATGTGCTAAGCATGCTGAGTTATCGTCTACCAACAGTTCTCTTTTCCATCCCGGATCTACCGAGTAAGGTAGACCGAAAGGCGGGTAACACATGACTTGGTAGATGAGACTGAAGAAAGCTTGGAAAAGTCTGTGTGATAGGCGGGCGACCTGCCTTCAAGTACGAAGTCCACATAACCCCGTCTTATAATGTCAAATATCTCTTGAGGACTACTGCCCCAGGGCATTCGGACGGTGTGAGTTAAAAAAGGTTCACAGATGGCTTCGATAGGAAAATTAATGTCGCACTCGTTTTACGAGGCTTTTTTACGAAATGCGGAAGAAATCGTGAAAACAACGGCTAACTATGGTTGTACTCAATTGCAGTTGTAATTGTAAGAAGACACTTACCAACACCTCAGCTTTTTCGGCAGCCACGATCGGAGCCTGATCAACAATGGCTTCACCTGATTCCAGCTCTAAGTTGACAGCGGAATAAAGGATACAGTGAGAATGAGATTTCAGAAATCGCAGACAAAAATATATAGATAACACGGTTACCTGGTGGACCAAACGAAAAAAAAGTAGGTTCACAGTAGTTAACCTAAAGTCCAATCTTTTAGTCCATAGAACAACAGACGAAAATCTGTCAGATACGGTACAGCCCGGTTGGTAGGGTTGAGATAGGTGTAACAACTAAATTTCCTATCTACCGAGCCATCAATCTCTTGTTTTTCTCATCGGATCCGAATTCTAGTGATTTCCGGGCAGAAGTATCCGTAAACTCCGGAGCGTCGATCACTTGTGTCCATTTTGAAAACATGGTAGAAAAGCAGTTTCAAACGAAGTGATGCATTAATGCCATTTTGGCGTACCCCAAGGCCAAAGATTCACCTGTAACGGCAATTCTGGAAATATTAAAGGAAGGCCTTGTTTCGATGCCCCGCTGACGCTGCTCATCACTGTGCAGGTCGCTGGAAAAAAGACTGCAACTTGAAGAGGCTTTGCCTCACGCGTAGGAAGTTATGGAGCCGGCCCATCCTCGGGTATAAATCAACTGTTGTCAAGTAAAAGGATTAATTACAAACCACGTCTCATAAGTCAAGTAACAGTTAATAGACGAGTGCCAGTTGGGAAGTTGAAAACCTAGTGACTTTGAAAGGTTAACAGTGTATTCAGTGCCTCCAGAACAGTATTCGCCGGAGGAAATAAATATGCTAATGAGTTTGCGAGAGTACAAGACCTACCCGATTAAGTTTATACCTCCGTCTAAGGTCACCGTGAAAGAATTTGAACGACTGAAATACCAAGTAGCATCTTTGTACGAGGCATCACAGTAAATCGCTGCAACCTATCAACGTGATTTGTAGGAAGAGTGCAACAGTGGTTCACCAGAACTGCTGTGCTTCAAAAAAACAATCAAAAGAAGGCCAGATTCAGTGCAAGGTAATTTCAGTTTATTATTGCATTGATTTTTACTAGATTACAAACAGTATTGTCCGCTGCTTATTGGATGTTTAGACAAGTGTGCTCGTGATTGATCTACTGTCTGACTGGCTCTGCAGCAACTGGAGTCGGTCGACCTCTCCTCGTTCGAAGTCGCCGATTGCTTTAAACTGCAATATTGACTAAAACAACTGAATGTTGCTGACTGTATAGTCGGAGCCTCAGTGGACCTGGATTGGAAAGCTCTGTTGAGGACGGTTTATCAAAGCCGTATCACAATGGGCCGATAGTACTGTCAGCCTGCCGAACGTTGGTGTCTCCTTGGGCTCTGCGAGGCCTGCAAATCCCACACTGTGTGAATGATTTAGAAGGAAAAACATAGTTGCCATCTACTGGAGAAACATTCAATCGGAAAAAGCCGTTTTTGGTTGCAGCGTATTCCACTTGTGAAGTCTATTTTAGGAAGGACCATTTTCGCTCGGTTGCTTGGGATGGTCTTTCCGGAATGGAGCAACTGTAGTTGAAGGCGTTCTCCGGCTAGGTTCAACCGTTCGTCCTGGATAGGCTATAAGAACTCGTCAATCGAGCGCTTGGGTCTGAACTAACTTACAGTAATAAGTACATTTTAACCGATTACCAAAACTTCAGTAAGTAACACCCAGTTGGCCCAAACCTAGAAAAACAAAAGAATACAATTTTATCGGTGCCGTTGTTGTTACCTGAGCTCTTCGTAAAACTAATCCGAAAAAAAAACTCTGAAAACAGGGAGTCGCAGAACCTGTCTTTCGAAGTGATGGACAAACGATACACCACTAAGGAATGTGGTAAATGACCCAAAACGGTGGGCGAGAAAGTGACACCAAACAGAAAAAAGGAAATTCTTGCCTTCCTTCGGTAATCCTTTGACAGTTGGGGCTTTGTCCACTAACTTCTCGTCCGTAGTCGGTTCAGTCTTGCCTTCAGCTTGGCTAGTCGATTTCAGTTCAGCTAGCTCTTGATCCCGCTGAACCCGAGCAGCTTTAATACTCGCCTGTTCTTTGCGAAGCAACTCCATCTTTGCGCGTGGATCTAGTTCAGCGTGAGGTGTTGATTCTAACGCCAATGCAGCAGCCTGTTCTGATGCGGATGGAGGGAGCTGTGCTATAGCCTGAAGACAATAGGGCAAAGGTGGAAAAATATCACTATGACAAAATTCAAAGCAGCTTTAATAAACGTGAATGTGAACGACAGAGATTTAAATAGCATATTTTGTTTAGTGTTAGACGCTTTTCTGTAGCTACGATAGGTTAATGCATGAACTGACTGACACCTCCGATATTGTTGTCATTGGAATTCTCACGAAAAGCGACTGGTTGTGTGCAATATAGCATTGTTAACAGTCCACCAAAATGTAGTATCCTGGGCCAAGTCCGTACTGAAAAGATAAAAGACCGTGGCTGGAAAATTGGTGTATGGACTGGTCTAAGCGCATCATTCTAATCAGTATAAGCAATAAATTGAGTGCCTTGTAGGCATGCGGTGAGGAAGGGGCAGCACTGTTGAACGAAGTAGATGTGATCAGAACCTGTATTTTTCATTTTCTTCCTCGGAGAGAGTCTTGTATCGCCGTAGCGAGTCAGTGCCTACATATAGAGGCCCTTCTATCGAAAACGAACGGCTTGAAGGGCATAGGATACATTTACATATTGACAAGAAGGCTTGGGAACAAGCCGCATGCATAATAGTTTCATCTTCTGGAGGAGAAATAGGCCTGATAATTCATTTTGCCACACTGACAAGGACTATATGGACTGAGTGAAGAGGATACACTACAAAGTTAATCGCTGCGTCCATAGACAAATGAACAGAATTTCTGCATCGATCCACTAGCATTCATAAGTATTGCACTATAAATGCCATAGAGATTAAATAATAGGCCGTCTAAATCTGAAAATTACCAGCAGCATTGTGTAGTCAGCAAGATACGATATCCGCAGTTATATAACGTCGGCGAAGAACTCCTCTGTGAACAGCAGCCACCAGATCGGTTTCGATTCTGCGACTGCAGGTGTACTAGGGACATGGATCCAGGTGAGCAGTTGCACACCACATGTCAAACACATATCACGCTACAGGCAAGTGCGCTAAAAAAGGACTCACAACCCCATGCTTTGGACCATGACGCAGTGGCCAGTATGTTGAGGTTGTACTGCATGTCAAGGACAACCGAACACATGAATGAAAGGTGACAGGCCTGAGGGACCTGGAGTCGGCAAACTGAATATTACAGCCTCACAAGAATGAGTATGAAGGTAGACAACGCACAAGTGTGCCGAGGCAAAAACAAGGACATCAATGCACTAGGCAGCGCAGTAGTGTTAACCGGATAATAAGAATAGCCCTGGGTACAACTGGGTAACAGGGTTGGAAACCAGGAAGAGGCGCAAAAATCTCATTCAATTTGGATATGTATATCCCAACCCAGTGACTACATTGGCTTAGAAAAAATTCTGCGTTGAGAAAAGCACCCCCACCGGGTCAGGTGTTATGTACATCAAGAGTATCGTTTGTAAATTAGGCTTCTGCTCGATGTTTTGTTTTGAAGTTGATTTTTACTTGTTGTTAAAGGGCAACATGGAAATGGAGATCTTCCACATGCTTCAGATGAGTCTTGCACAACTGATCCTTGCTCATCATCCTCATCCTCAAAGGCAGCAGTATCAGTGTTGACACTGGTGCTTCACTGCCGTATAACCATAAGGTTGGTCTAATTATATTTAAAGCCCTAGAGTGAAAAGAAGAGAAAAAGAGTGGATGAGGGAGGGGACCTAGTGCTGGCCCATGTCAAGCGTTCTGAGGTGCCTACACCTCCAAGCGCTCAATCAGACAATCTGGAAAGAAACTGACAGCATGAACGCCACTGACATCGATTAGCCGCCATTCCTTGCAACGTCTTCAGCCAAGCACAGGCGGGGTCACGAGGACCCCATCCTGGAAGGCGAACAACACCAACAACACCCAAACTCTTCGTGATCTCTTTCACGCCCTTCTGCCAAGTCATACGTTGTCCACCTCGCGGTTTGCGCCATCCTGAAGGAGGCACGGAGAACAACACTCGTCTCGGTAGACGGTGTTTCGGCATGCGTAGCACATGACCGAGCCATCGTAGTCGGTGATGCTGGATGTTTTCCCCGATTGAGGTACCTGCAGCACAACCAAATACCCGTTTTCTAATCACCTCGTTACTAACACGCTGACGCCATCCAAAACCAGCCACGCTTCTGAGGCATCGGTGGTCGAAAACCTGAAGACGCCTCACATCATCTGTCCGCAGAGGCCATGTCTCGCACCCATACAACAACACAGCCCTTACTGTAGCCTGATACACACGACCCTTAAGATCTAGTGAGATGCCTTTTTGACGCCACAAGTGACGCAAATTAGCAAACGTGATTCGAGCCTTTGAGATTCTTGCACTGACTTCATCAGACACACTTCCGTCAGAGCTAATACAACTACCGAGGTATGTAAAATTTTCCACAACATCCAGTGATTCTCCTTGAATTGTAAGGGGTATTTTCGAAGACTGCACGTTCTGAAGCATGACTTTGCACTTTGAAGGTGCAAGGCGCATGCCAAAGGATGGTATGATGGTGGTCAGTCTATTCAACAGGGCTTGTGCTTCGCTTTGATCTTCAAAGATGAGGGCAATGTCATCTGCGTACTCCAGATCGACAAGGCTCTCACCAGCAACAATTTGAACGCCGGGGTTTTGAAGACCTCCCAGCGTTCGCCTCATTATTTCATCACTGATAAAGTTGAACAAGAATGGAGAGAGTGGACATCCTTGTCTGACACCATTTCTTGTAGGGAGACTTTTGAAGAGCTCACTATACACTCTCACCTGCCCAGAAGTATGCGAATATAGAGATCGGATTATGTTCACAAACTTCTGGGTCATACCCTGCTGAGCAAGTGTAGTTAACAGCACTGACCGATCGACAGAATCGAACGCACCCTTGACGTCAAAGAATAGCAAGATTGTGGGTCGTCTGTACATGTGGCGTTGCTCTAACACCTGACGGAGTGTGAAAATGTGGTCAACGCAGCCTCTATTCGGACGAAATCCCACTTGATTCTCACGAGTCAAGGTTTCGCGTGCCACCATAAGACGACGAAGAATCAGTGACGCCAGAAGCCGTCACAACAGGAGTCAAACTAACACATCTGTGGTCCGCTGAAGGCCACATGATTGAACGACTAAGGCTCACACAGATTTGCCATCGCTCTTCAGTGGTGACCAAAACGAATGGGGATTTTGCTGTGTGGGAAATAGAATAACTGGCGTAGGCGATTTTTGCCTGCTCATGCACGGCAAAATGGGCAGTCATTCAATGGATACTAGAGAATAAGAAGACGAAAGATACCCAAAAGGATACCCCACAAAGAAAGTCCGCAAGGATGAAGGTTTATCTAGATAATAGGAATTTACTCGCCAAAATCTCTGAAGACACAAACTAGATTAGTGTCACTGCTTTGAAACTTACTGAACAGGGGTTTCACGTTCGAGAGATGCCAGTGCCCTAGTTCCTAATTCCCAACATCCGGAACCGTGTGTCTAGCCAGCACTGATGCGAGTGCTCGATGAGGTCGAAATAAGGTGAGGCGGTCGTTGCCAAGACCGATCAATATCCGACAAACAAGCCACAACTAGTCTGGGGCTCGTTTGATGGGAATTCCATTCGAAGCTCGTCTGAATCTTCCGTTCATCCGAATTCAGCATACAAGTTAGCAATAAATACAATAGAGGTGAGGTGATCTTAACTGATGAGTCAGTTGGGCTCTAGATAAGACAGTTGTGAACGATTGCTTTCGACAGATTATTATCGGCCAATTGTCCACAAGCGCTGTAACAAGCCAGTTTCATCATTGTTGAGGGTTCAGAGCTTGCAGAGCTATATTCATTCAACCATAAATTGTGGGCACACCATTAATTTTTGGTGTTGTGATCTAACTTAGAGTGACTGTATGGTCAAGCATGCGTAAAATGACCTTCTCGGAGCAAACACTCAAAGACTCATGGGGGCGTACTCTTAACCAAAATGTGTATTTACGGTTCGCTTGAATTTTTTTCACTCACCTCTTTTAGTGGCAGATCCCCTGAAGATGTTTGGGTCACATGCAGTGCTCTGGAGAAAAGTAGAAGAGTGACAGGAACATTCTTCTCCAAATGCAAAGCGAGCCACTGTGCAAGCTGCGACCGAAGCCGTTCTTCAGTGAGTCCCAGAGCCCGCATTCCACGTTCTTGACACAGACTCTGGAGCTCCCAAACGGGGATTTTGTCCAGGCCTTCCTTGGCTATGAGCTGTAATTAGACGGCAAACTCAAGGAATCCGATAAAGAATATAATTATATGAAAGACACTGTTCTCGTTCAAGAAAGGGCCCATTCTTATTAGCCCAAAGATAAATTAAGAATAACATGGAAGTATCGGTCGACAAAGACCAGTTCGGAATTCAAAACACTGACTATCCTTCACTGGTAAAGCAGAAAAAAGGTACTGACTACAAGCTGTCGGAATTTCAAAGAAAATCTCTTACCACCAGGGGAGGCTAGAAACTATATATTGCTTGAAAGGTAATAATACTGCTACTCCTCGCGAGTGATTGCCGTCAGGTAGCTTTCAAATAACGCTTGAAGTTGTGGCATCTCAAAATTTATTTCCGATCACTGTTTTAACGGCGTAAACTGTTTTAGTCACATCAAGCTATCCAGTCCCAACCAGCGGTGAATAGCAACTAAGCCCAGATTAACGCAAGCTTCTCATCATTTATGAGACGTTGACGGTATCACTCAGTTCTCAAAGTACAACATCAAAAGCTGTGTTACCGATGACAAATTTCACAATTTTCACCGAAAAAGTTCCGTTCCTGGATCATAAAGCTTCAAACTCCTTGGTGGTTATCGTTTTTAATCTTTACAAGACTACTAGCTAGTTGGATCACGAACAAATGGCTTTAGAGAGTGTGTAAATGTTTAGTCCATAGGTCACACAAGATTGGAGTCACTAAATATTGTTACACATGGATAACACTTGCAAGTGCAACACAAACAACTATTTGAGGGAACGAGACAAGTAATGCACTTCAACCCACATGGTCAGGTAAACTCCTTATGTCTCTACGACTGTCCTTAATAGCCCACCTCCCAAACCTAGAGAAGGTTATTTTCAACATCTGTTGCACCACGAACGTTCGTAGAAACCAGCTCGATTACCGTGTCCGACACTTATTTGTCATATTCGATAACCAGATATCGAGAGGAAAACCCGGATCACAAGTGTTGTGTACGCAGATCACTAGACAAACCAAATGCCAGTAACAGATGAAAATCGGATGAAAACCAGACAAGCAAGGTAGGTGTCAATCATGTAATAAGCTAGAAACGAAAAGGTGAACTTACACGATCCTCGGCTTTCAACTGCCGAACGCGCAACCAGATTTGGAATCTTAGAAGGTTGCTTGGACCAATGGTAGGTAGGGATAATAACTGACAAAGCATTTTCAGCTGCTTCATCTCTAATGACTCCAGCGTAACTTGATCCTCGAATAGCTTTGAAAATCGCGTAATTTCTTCAGCTGTTGCCGGTTGCCCGGACTCTTGGACCTATGGTTCAAGGGTAGACCGAAGAAGTGCGCATTAGTGTTAAACGGCTAGATAGTCGAGATGAGTATCAGAGTGGAAGGTGAAGGAATAATCGTCGTGAGCCCACCATGAAATAGCCTACGCTCAACTTCTACGCGACTGACCACCAACCTAAGAAACATCGTTTACATTTTAATCGCGATGGATTTCGAGAACATAAGCCCTGACATGCGGATAATTGTGACGGGATCACCTCTCAGCAAAAGTAACGCTGATAGATTTCCACTCACCTAATTCGAGTTCAACAAAACCGATGTACCATAGCCCACTGTTGATATCGTGGGACAGCAAGCTGTCCTTCACTGTTAGCATTCTCGAATTTTGATGTTGAAAATAGCTGCGGAATCGAGACTGTCTCCAGGTTAGTGTACTGGTAAATAGTTGAAAATTCATCGTTTACTACCACCATTGAACTGCACCCGCCGTTGGGGTAAAGTTCGGTGACGGACCTTCAGAAACAAGGACCAAAGACACAAATATAGCACTTCCCCCTAACAAATACCCTAGAAGGCAACACTTTTGTGACTGATTTTTCTGCTGTGACTCCTAGTATGGGCAAACTCTTGTAATGGAAAGATCGAAAATGGGATACGGAGGACCTATGGATAGACTGTCACAACCATCCGAGGTGTCTACACCCCCAACACTAAGTCGGAGAATCTGGAGAGAAACTAACAGCACGAACGCCACTGACATCGGTTAGCCACCGTATTGTCAGGTCTCCAGAGGATCACGTGGACCCCATCCTGGAAGGCGAACAGCATCAACGGCAATCCGATTTTTCACAGCATCTTTCATTGCTTTCTGTCATGTCAAATTCTGCCCGCCTATTTTTCCACCACTCCGAATTAGGCACAAAAACAACGCTTATCTCAGCAGGCGCTAACTTAGTATGCGTAACACATGGCCCCACCATCTTAGCTTGCAGTGCTCAATGCACTCTGAGTGAAGCACCATCCGATTCACCAAAGATGCGTTTCCTAATCACCTCATTGCGAATTCGCTGGTTTCAGCAGATTCCAGCCGTAGTTCTGCGGTATAGGTGGTCAAAGACTTGAAGATGTCTCAGATAAATAAAGATAATAAAGACAATCGTTCAGCTGTAACACCCTTTCGGTGCCTAAGTGCCATGCCATCCAAAGGAAGCACGAGGGCTGGGATACTGCCAGGTTGCCCAAGCCTAGACAGGGGAAGTCGAGAGGGGAAGGTCAGGTTCGAACCACGGAACTTCCGGTCAGTAAATTCGCGCTCTAACCACTGAGCCATCTCGCCCGTGTCTCTGATACTCTGCCCAAAGTGGCCAAGTCTCGCAGCCGTGCAACAACACACCCCGCAATGTAGTCCCATACACGCGTCCTCTGAGACCCAATGATATGTCGTTTTGATATCACCAGTGAGGCAAACTAGCAAACGCAATTATAGCCTTGGAGATTGGTGCGCTAACTTCACCTGTCGCACCACCGTCAGAGCTAATGCAACTTTCGGGGTATGGATAGTGTTCCAAAACTTCCAGTGTCACTCCTCCAATTCTTAGAGGCATATTCAACGACTGTACGTCCCGCAGCATGATTTTGGAATTTGTGAGCACAAAGCACATGCTGAAGGACTGGATGACATCGGTCAGCTTTTCTAGTATAGTTTGTGCTTCCTTTTCTTGTACAAAAATATTCCAGGTCAAGGTTCTCGCTCGGAGAGATCTGAACACCGAGGTTTGAAGGCCTTCCAGTGTTCGCCTCATTATCTCACCAATAACGAAATGAAGCAAAAATGGAGAGAGTGTATGCCCTTGTCGGACACTACTGCCTGTATAAAGCTTTTGAAGAGCTCCTCAAACACTAGTGCACCCACAAATATGTACACACAAGAGCTTGATATTCTTCAACTTCTGGGGCATAACCTGTTACGCAAGCGTGCTGAAAAGAACTAACTATCCGACAAAACCAAATGCATTCTTGAAGTCAGGGGACACCAAGAATCTAGAGCGCTCATGTGCATGCCGTTCTCAAAACTTGACGGAATGTGAATATGCGGTCCACAAAGCCAATTCTAGGCTAGAATCCTACTTTCTGTTCTTGGATCTCACCTTCACGAGCCTTCGTAAGACGACGTAAACGTCGTCTTAGAGCGACGCAAAGAGCCCGGTTACAACGGGGGTCAAGCTAACGCCTCTGTAGTTGCCACATTTCACTGCATCCTTTTTGAAAACGGGCACCACTATCGACTCAGCCCAAATAGTTGGACGGTCTCTTGCGCCCCGATAGATTCAACTAAGTCAGGCAGGCACCGACTGAGGATTTCATCTCCATCATTGAACAGACTGGGGAGTGAGGACCAGCAGCTCAGTGACGCTTGAGCGACAAAAGGCACTCGCTTATTTCCGAAGCCAAGTTCCAAGTTCATTGTCCAGGAATGCATTGCGGGTCTGGAATACGGATGAGGAACTGCAGGTGGCCAGTTGAATTGTTATTGAGTGTTGAACCCAACGATTCATGCGCTCCTCATTTTAGACGTAGGCGGACAGTTGTTGTCGGTGATTGTTCCGCTCACTGGAGGCATCTTTGGGCCTGCTGCACGAATCAGCTGGAATAGTTTACCCACATCCCCAGGGTTTCTCGCCCCCTCCATCTACTCAGCTTTCTGTGTACATCAAGCTTCCCGATCCGCATGGATGCTCTTTTTCAGCAGATGTATGGCAGTTTGTCGAGTGGTATTGCACTCTCAACCCAAAGTCTAAAATCGTTTAGCTGCAGCATCTTTTCAGTGCCTAGCTGCCATACCATCCGAAGGAAGCACAAGGGCTGAGACACTATCAGGCTGCCCAGGCCTAGACACGAGCAGCCGAGATAATAAGGTTGATTTCGAACCAAGGGCTCTCCGGTCAGTAAGTTCGCTCCGTCACCACTGAGCCATCTTGGCTCTCGACCAGGAGGAATAGGTGTCCGTGCTTCGAGCAATTTTAGTGTTGGTCGAGATCCAGTGCTCAGATCAAGTGGGCTGCGCCATTCCTATTGTAAGTTACTACAAACCCCGGGCTCCATAAACCTAATGACGGAAAGACTCGCCCAACAAGAACACAACAGCTTCACCGCGAACAAGCAGGTGCAAAATTACAAGGGGCGTCGCGCTTTTTAAGGTGGGCTTTTAGCTCCGAATCAAAGCTGTCCGGATGACGTTGAATAATTGGTTATCATCGATTCCAGGTCATGCCTGAGCGCTTGAGTACAATCAATCGTCGATGACTGGCTGTTTGAATGTTCAAATGATAGTTGGTTCTTCTGACTGATAGACTGCGCGGACTTTGTGGCGAGATTTTGGCGGAGTTGGCGGTTCCAAGTGAGTTTGGGACATCCTGAGGTTAGTTTCAGGAATCCGAACTTTCTGACAGTTCCACAAGCGGATCACCCAGCATCTTACACGATTTCGGACGGCACCCTCCAGTGAGTCAACATCAGAAGACGTGTTGCTCGAGAGGGAATTCAGCAGGTGCTTTTAGTACGCATGCCTCATATAAGGCTCGGCCAGGCGGTGTGCACATCATGTGCGCCCGTGAAAAGCGCCACGAGAAGGAGCGATCAACAAGCGCATGATCCGAATCCACACGTGTGTCCCAGAACGAGTAACCATCAGTAACCTATGGCTAATGGCGATGTGGTCTGTCTGTGTTGGAGGTTGGCTTGCATGTGGGGGACGCCAGTTGGTCAGCAGGCTTCGGTTGCTTCGGTAGTTAATAATCAACATAATCTTTCAGCCGTAACACCCTTCCGGTGCCTAGCTGCCATGCCACCTAAAAGGAAGCACGAGGACTGAGACACCGCCAGGTTGCCCAAACCTAGACAGGAACTGTCGAGATGCAGAAATTGGGTTCGAACCACGGACTTTCCCGTCAGTAAATTCGTGCTTTAACCACTGAGCTATCTCGAGCCAGTTTCGGTAGTTAGTACCGCATAGAACGCTTGTGGTCAGAACATAAGTGCAGCAGGCGTTCACTGTTGTCCGTGCGTCCTGATTCCAGTCCGAGATGACCAAGCATTTGAGCTTCAGCAGCGCAAAATTCACCTACTTGTGAATTCATATCTCACAACAATATATGAGCTCCTGGTCTGTCGCAACAAAGCGCTCAAAGCGTCGTGAAAACTATCAATGAGAGCCAGTCTGTCGGGGCGCAAGCAGATATGAAGAACAGGTAGCGACCATCGGCGCGTTTACAAGATACTTTCAAAGACATTGCCTAAATAACCACATACCAGATCAGTAATACTGAAGTGCGTCAGGTTTTCTGGAAAGTCTACTCACCCTCGCAACATCAGTTGGTCACACTAGACAGGCTGCGTTGTTTAGGCTATGTATTTCGTATGACGGGACCATTTGCCCCTAGAAACCACTCGGCCCAATCTTGTGTCGGATGAAGGCGACCCAGGAGTGGTTAGTCCATAAAATGGTAACGAGGCATGAAAGCCCTTACCAGTCAATTCAGTCGTGTTGGTAACTGCCGCCTTCCGGATTGGGACTGCAGGACAAGACAAACTGGTGGTTACTGACCCTGACAGATGGCTGTCTCACGCAGCCAGTGGAGGTCTTATATCAAAACTATCATCTTCAATGCGTAGCGTTCAATCCCCGCCACACCTGATAAACAGAACCATTGGATATCAATGCACAGATTGAGCCATCACCTCCAACGCGTGGCTCTTATTCTCTTATTTTCGTTATTCTCGGTAAACGAAGTTGCTGCAGCTGAAACCAGTGCATCTCAATGCATGGTCTGTGAACCGAAAAACTGAACCGAACTATCAAAGGCAACCAATCAAACAGAGGCTCTTCGGTTCTGTGGCAAGGTTAGGCATTGTCGTGACGGGCTTTACCTGTGCTTGCCAAATAAAGCAGACTGGGCCGAGCCCTACGCAAATATGACAAGCTAAGGCATGCTAAGCCATCAGCAGCCTGCTGTTGAACGTAGCTCACACCATTATGTCGCGACACTGTGGTCATCATCATCAGCATCATGAATAGGAATACGCTAGCGGCAAATACTGGCGCCTAACCGCCATAAAACCATGGGTTTTCCCAGTGTGAGATAAAGGAATACGGAGGGCTATAATGTCACCCGATCCCTCCGTAAAAGTGCAAGCAGGATAAGGCAACCCAGAGTCAAAATATTGATGATCTGCTTTCCTATTCCAAAAGCGTTCGCCCAGGTGCTCGGAGACCGGCACTCCAACCCAGGGGCTTTATTCGTGTTTACTGATTTGTCTAATAATGTCTCAAGTTTGTAGTCTCAACTCAGACAGACAGTCGATACGACGCTCTAGACGTTCTTCGACAACGGCATAAAAGCTCACGTCGTTATGGTAATTAGGCTTAGTGTAGTTGAAGCGAAATTAAGGAACAGGGAACGACGCTAGCCTCAGCTCTGGGCGAACTGTTCTTTGAAGTAGGAACTTCCAGAGCAGTATACACCGTTTGCCCAAACGGTATCCACCAAAGAAGCAAATTCCCATCACTTATTGATGGCAGGGAATGACCACAGCCTGCCGTCGGCTAGAGTACTCTAGTGGACTCTGACAAAACACTTATCTGCTTCCAATTTTCTTAGCAATTTTCAAGTTTATGTGGAACGTGCATACCTACTCCGATCGTTGGGAAGTTTACAGACGCTAACATTAAACAAAGAGCAGCCTTCTCTAATACAGGATAGATTTCATCAACTTACGACGAAAACGCAACATGACGACGTTAAGTAAAAATGCGACCACGTACATATCCGTAAGCCTAATGGGTCCACAGTGCTGAAGTGAACACTGTGCAAAAGTCTGTAAGTGTCCGAAGGTTGCTCCAGTTGATTCGCCTAAAAAGTCCTCAGAAGCCTTTCGCCAGACAAGTGATCAAGGACCAAGACTGCTCCATGACCTCCAGCAGGAGGAACGATTAGTCCACTGGTTTGAATTGTCCGGACAACGGTTCAGTTGGTTACCTTTTAACTTCTAACCCGACCGCCGATCTGTGAAATAAACGTCGATTGCGAAACTGGGCCCTCCTTCAACCTCAACAGCGTGCACGCATCACCGAGTTTCATTTCCCACTCAGGGACAGCAACAAATCCAAATGTGTCTAAGTCCATCACTGGAGAAATACCGTCCCAAGCAGCTGGGAGATCCATGACAATGTTCAACTTTGCAGAGTATTCGCGGTAGATGTGCTAACGACAAGTGTCAGTGTGATTCACAACTAAAGCGTCACTGATTTTACATCGCATTACGCGGGTACGCAGAACCTATGGGCAAAAGGCGATGAAACGGAGACTGCACCGATCCCGTCTTCACAATCCATCAGGTGCTAAAGAGGCACCAAATGAACATGTGAACCGTAATTGTAGTCTTTCTTGACTTCAGGAGCATGTATAATTCTGTCGATCTGTTAATCCTTCCAACCACGCTTGCATAACAGAGGATGCCCTTATATTTCACGGTACGATGTTCCATATTTCCCATACTTCTGGGCGAACAGGTGCACGGGCAGCTCACTCTGAAGGAAGTATGGACCGGGGCATCAATACTTTGTACCCATTCAACTGCTTAATCGACAAATGGTTCCTCACGAGCCTGTCACTTAAAACATTGCAGGATAGAACGTCGTCGACCTGGAGTAAGCAGAAAACAGCGCTCTCATTTTTCGAATACCGACAGAAAGCTGGATAACTGTCCGTCAGTATGCGCTCCATATCCACAGAGTGTGAAATCATGCCTAATAATGTGTATTCGCCACACACGGTCCTCAGGGTTGTGAACAATTTTACATACTTCATTAGCTGCAAGGGCTCCGGCTACAGTGATTCTGAGGTCATTGCCACAAGTACGTTAGTGAAACCAGGTCATTTGTGGCATCAAGCAGTTGCGCTTATCAGGCCACGGTACATGCTGTTTTAGGTGGTTGCGAGAGATCGCCCCTGAAAGTGAAGAACCTAAAGCATCTTCAAACGTTTGACCACTGACATTTCAGAACCCTTTATTGTGCTGCATGGTGTCAACGAAGTTGCGACGAGATAATTGGAAAATGAGATTATTTGTACAGCAGGCATTTCATACCCGAAAACCTCCAACATCATAAAGTGCAGTGGCTTGGCTGTCTTACGCATACTTATTCCCCGTCTACCGAGACTAATGCCACCTTCCACGTCTCTTACGGAATGGCGCCAACTGCGAGATGGACAACGCGTGACTGAGTAGAGGAATATGAAGATTAGGAAGATCCTGGGCGATCCACCCGTCAGAATTAGGTTTTATTAACTCTCCCTGCGTTTGGATGGAAAGTCACACAACAAAACAACTAACTGATACCGGTAGCTTTCGGAAAGTGTTTCCATTCAGGTTGTATGAAGGAGTTTTTGGAAGTGTAGGAACCTCGAAATGATTGTGTCAGACCGACGCCGAGCCCATTCCCTTTCAACATCATTACTCTTGAAGACAAAATCTCCGGGGTTTTGCCGTAGTAAAGCATTAGTGCCAACACTGGCCTTTGGTTTGTCCGCGGAGGCAAGCATTCGGGTTGCAAATCTTTGATCACTGGTCAAGGTGACATTGATGTTGTCTACACCGGCGACGATTAACATCAACACATGAGCAGGGTCTGTTCAGTAATCTGCCAGCACGAGAATGTCCAAGCATGTCTTTTGTAACGTCCTTGGGTTGATGGTGTTGGGCCCGGGGCTCTGTATACACCACTAACAAGTGATTAACGATGACGAGCAGAAGATTTCAAACCAAGGCAAGGCGGAAGAACGTCCGGTTGACTGGGTATGATTGTGCCGACATCATCATTGATGGGATGCAACTCGAAGGAAACAAAATGTGCGTGAAGAGGGGTTCAGTTTAGCCACCACCGCTCCTCAACTCACAAACCGGTTGACAAGACAACGCGATGCCCAATCTAATTCCGCCACATCCCATGGGACAACGGGAGCTCAGCAAAAAAGATTTCAAATTAATCTGATACATCCGTTGGAAAACTTAGCAATGTAATCGCATTACTTGAATAAGCTCCATCAACGAAAAGATCCTACGAGTCCACCGGACATACTGGGTCGGCAGTTCAAGTAAGTGACTCATGATAAACAAACATGGAAGCTTGAAAGTTTGAAATGGGAAGCATTACCTTCTTCAGAAAATCTTGAAATTCATCCACTGTGGGTGAACCGCTAGCTTCAAGAGCAGTACCAGTAGTGTGATGCAGAGTTTCTTGGAGAAATCTAGTCATTTCAAGCTTGGCTTTCAAACGCTGTCGAATCCTTTCACTCTGAAAAACGAACATATGGGGGACCCGAATTCCGGGAAATACATACCTCAGAGGTCTTATCTTTAAAGGTACTGGGTAGCATGAAAGGGAAAAACTTGAGGTAGAAGGGAAGAAGGAACTCCATGAATGGAACAATTATAAAAATCGCGAAAGGAACAAGCCGGATAATATCAGCAACCGTTCGGACAAGCTGTGAAGTTGAGTGAGTGAATGCTGATTTACCTGCTTTCGCTCACGACGTGACAACGCATGGCCACGGAGTAACCTGAAACATATTCCAGTGGCAATTCTGACTTCTAGCCCTAGCAGACGAAAACCATGATAATAGTGTACGATTTCCTTCTTTGCTCTTTGCCACAAAGTTAACTTTTTGTCGTCAGGTTGCTGAAAAGATTAGAAAAGGGCATAATACTGATACCTTGTTTGGCTGTGGGTCGCTGGTTGGGACAGGTGCTGCACGCAGGACTTCCTTGGTACCCGTGGGCGCAGTTTTGGCCGACAGGCTCTCGTGATCAAGGGACGATAGAAGTGTTGGAGGTATCCTTTGAAAACTGTTACAAGTTGGGTTACATTGGAGGTTCTGGTGTATGGGTCTTTGCCAATGGAATGCCCGGGTTCGAATCACAATGGGTAAGCCAACAGAGGCAGCAATGGATTCGAGAGGATATTGAATTCGCAGTGAGAGTTTGATGAAGCACGTATTGTAGGTAGGCCATGGACTATACCCAGATATCGGGATCAGATAAATAGTGCGAGCGTATCTTGCATTTCTAACTACATTTCTACGGGAGTGTACAATTCAATAAATGGAAATAAACGCATACTTGAGAGAAACTAACATACTACAACAAAGGACGCAACCGGACCTAAAACTTGTCTACTCGCCGAATGCCCTCAAGGTCAGACAGTCCAATGCTAGGTCACGGATTCACGGATTCACGGATTCACGGATTGGTACACAGGATCGAGGCTTTTGCCCAAGTTTCCCGGGTCGGTTGTGTTCTTGTCGTTCTGCGGTTGTCGTTCACCTGAAAGGCACAAGCGAAAAAAGGGTGTAGCACTGCTCTTTAAGTTCTCAGCGTGGG